>CAJHZI010000209.1:215000-495000 GCA_905160935.1 Enchytraeus crypticus | reverse complement strand
AAGGAGGCGGTAAGAAATCGTGATACATGGAGACAGATAGTTCATAAAGTGTCCAAGAGTCGGCTTCGACTGAATGGATAACTCATCATCGTCATCATTACTTCATTATAGTGTAATAGTTAATAGTTATTGTAAGTAATAAATAGTAAAGCTGTGTTTGTTTCCAATGATTCCAGGTTGAGAATCTTAAGAGCACCTGTTCTCTCACGGAACTCTTGCTGGGATGTTGTCATTGATGACGGTAGCATTCTAATTGTTGTTACTATTATGACGTTACCATTGATTCTAGGTGGAGAACCTCAAGAGCACCTGTTCTCTCACGGAACTAGTGCTGGGCGGGAAGGACATCGAGTTGCTCCTCCTCAAGAAGGACGTCCAGGAAAAACTATCCATGCTCAACAGTGTCGAGGTTAAGACTCTTCCTCCCACTGCCGCCAAGTCAGTCAACTTCCAGCCTGGTAAGGTTGACCTTGGGCGTCTAGACAAGGTCAACACTCCACCCAAGGCCGTGCTGGCTGCAAGAGCGGCAGCCTCTGCTCAACAGAGTGCTGGGAACGGGTCGTCGTAGACTGTGTTGATGTGATCAATCAGTTAGACAAATTAATAACTGTTGTATGTTTTGATATTATTTATAGTAAATCAATTATGCGAATTTAATGAACCAACTTCATAGCGAATGCCATAATTCATTAACCATTAAACTGCGCTTGGTTCACCTAGGTTAAAAAAGCTGCTAAAGCTAACGTTAACGTCAGTTTCCTCACTCTAAAGCGATGTCAGTGACATGCGAGCCCAGGATTTGAACCCTGCGTACTGATCCTCGGACGAAAACCTTACCGACATCGCCATTGTCTCCAGCCGGTGGCGATGTTGGTAAGTTAACTGCCTGGAACCCATCAGGACATTTGTATACAACTATTTAGGCCTAATAGTAGCTTATACGTGAGTATATTTTTGCTTTTAATTTAATTTAATTTTGGGCTAAGGAGTAGATGGCTACATTTTTAACTGCTGATCACGAGGTGCGCGGTTTAAATCTAATATCCTCCACTCACTGACCAGACGGGACCCTTACGCCCACATGTACTCTAGACTTCTAATATGCTTTATTTTTGGTTTTTTAAGACCAATTATGGGATATATTATTTACTTTTACTTACAACCTGCTTAATTGTGCTACATTAGTGAGGCTTGTTATGATGAGTTAACAGGGTTTACATTGCTGTCACACATGGTTACATGCTGCCACACAAAATGTCTCAATAGCGCAGTGGTAACGTCATGAAGTTTTAAATGACAGATCCTGAGGTGAATTGAACTCTCGTGGGTTCGAATCCCAGCCGCGCTGATCTGAGAGTAAAATCTCGGACATTCACTAGACTGGTTAGACGGAAAATGGACTAAACTGCATAACGGTTTAAACATGTGGTATTAAAAAGTGATAGATATCGACATAGTTGATCATTTCACTATATTGCGCGTTTACTTTACTTTACATGGTTGGGTCAAACTTCAAAAACGTTTACAAACCGGATGAATTTAAGGCTTTACAGCTTTAAATGATAATTGCTCTGAGAAAATTACCTCTCCAAAGTTAGCTTGTAAAAGCCAAATAGTGTACCTCTTGCTCCAGACTTCTTGATCTGAATTAGAAGTTTATTAATTATAGTCTGTTGTGGCTATTCGTGTTTGTTTTGTAACGTTACTTCCGACTATTAAGCAAAAATCTGTATCACATTTAGGCAATAGGTTGTGCATATAAAGTAGATATTACACTTCTATGCTATATTATGAACCGTATACGGCATCATTTTGTCAAGCATATCACGAGGAGTCTTTCGTGTATGTATATGTATTTATATATATATATGTGTGCATGTACTTGTATGTATATGTGTATGTATATGTATGTATATATATATGTATGTACTTGTATGTACATGTATATTTATGTATATGTATGTATTTGTATGTATATGTATGTATTTGTATGCATTTGTATGTATATGTATGTGTATGTACGTGTATGTATATGTATGCATACTTATGTGCATGTACTTGTATGTATATGTGTATGTACGTGTATGTATTTGTATGTATATGTATGTGTATGTACGTGTATGTATATGTATGTATACTTATGTGCATGTACTTGTATGTATATGTGTATGTACGTGTATGTATTTGTATGTATATGTATGTGTATGTACGTGTATGTATATGTATGTATACTTATGTGCATGTACTTGTATGTATATGTGTATGTACGTGTATGTATTTGTATGTATATGTATGTGTATGTACGTGTATGTATATGTATGTATACTTATATGCATGTACTTGTATGTATATGTGTATGTACATGCATATGGGTATGTACATGTATGTGTATGTACATGTATGTGTATGTACATGTATGTGTATGTACATGTATATGTATATGTACATGTATGTAGTATGTACATTTATGTGTATGTACATGTATGTATAACATTTATGTGTGTATATCATATATATATATATATATATATATATATATATATATATATATATATATATATATATAAGCCCAAAGTATTTACTACTGATAGTGAAGAGCACTGCACAGACTAACAAATTATCCATTCACAAAAAGCTAACCATCGTCCCTTATTGTAGCTCATGGGTCGAAATAAATAAGGCTTCAGAGGTGGTTGCACTTTGCCTTCCTATGTTACTGATAAACTCATATGACACTGGCAATTAACGGTTGATCTACTCCTCAGTGGCCCGGACACAACACGGACTACTTCAACTTGTACTAAAACGAGACAGAGAATTCTTGCAGCATTATGGAGTAAAAATCCTTATAATGCGGATGATCGTCTAACTAGAGAGATCTTCATCTTTATTTTAGTTTTCGTCTAACAGTCAATTTCTTACACAGCAACAACGCCTCTGAATATTGAGCACATTATTCTTCTCATATACTACAAGCATCAACAAGTAATTTGAAATATTCAGAAAGCTAGCGCTAGTAAAACTTAACTACTTAATATTCAAAAAAGTTACATCATTTGCATCATCATTTACATACATTCAAAAAAGTTACATCATTTGCATCATCATTTACTGTCACTGCGGTATTTTCAACTATTTTATTCCGCTATATGATATAGCGGAATTTAATATAATTAATTCTAGTTTAACGTCACAGGTATCAGAAAATGGCTAACAGACTTAACTATCTCACGATTTAAGCATTTTATCACTTTTAAAACCACATGTTTAATCCGTTAGGCAATTTAGACCATTTTCCGTATAACCAGTCCAGTGAATGTCCTAGATTTTACTCTCAGATCAACGCGGCCGGGATCGGGATTCGAACCCACGACGATTCAAATCACCTCAGGACCTGTCATTAGAGATGATCATTTCACTGAACTTTGTAAGTTGTGTTTCTGCTTCTAACATTTTGGATAAATTGACGAATACCCAGAATTCAATCACTATTTTAAAAACTAATTTAAGAGCGACAGTTTAAAAACAGTAGCGTTAATTTTAATTATTTACTGATTTAGTGTTTACCCATATTACCCTTTAACATAAGAGATGTTTTACTGGATTGATTAGGATTCTGATCAGAATGAGATTGGCTGGAACGTTTTCCTACCGCTGCGGTTTTCAAGCTGTTATCTTCCCCTTCCAAGCCAAACGTATCGTTCATTTCAGAAGAATTACTTCTTGATATTGAGTTTGTCAAGATTTGACGATTATCAGCGAGACCAGAGTTTGATCGCAAAGAAATCATTTCCATTCCGGAGTCGTTCTCGCCGCTTGCTTGGTTTTCTGCACGACCTTTGGTAGCGCTCTGTTTTATACTTCTATCGTCATAGGTAGCGCTAAGTAATTGCATAGATTCTGAGTTATTTATAACTATCATGTCAGATGTTTTAACAAAGACACATTGTGGACCAGACAGACTTGCCTGATTAGAATCTGTCGGAGTAATATTCACATAGTCTTCTCCATTTTCAAGATTTCTAAGTATGTAATTGCAGAAAATTGGAATTCGTACAAATTTGCCAATTACATTTTGTTTCGTATCATTAGATTCAGCAAGCTTGAGTTGTGGACGTTTACACTCCCCATCGTCCGCAATGTCCTTTGTTTTCCTTCTAGTATTTTCCAGAATAGGCGAGGTATTACTTGATTTATTTCTTACAGATTTTCCTACATCAGAAGACACTGGGTTTCGAAGGGATTCTCTACTTCTCGTTGCTGAATTTTCCTGAATTAAGAACGTTTGTCCATTGTCATCTGAGGTAGTAGGCCTACGAGGCAAAGATGAATCTACCGAAGCTAGGCCTGTTTCTGAGTGTAGCAATACTGACTGAAGTTCATCCGTTTCAGGAACATTCGATGTATGGCTTTTTGCATTATTGACAGAGGGTTGACAGTGAACTTCACTCTTCTGCGTTAAGTCCTTAACCCTATCGTCATCCTGTTTGTCGACAATGTCCTTTGTTTTTCTTCTAGTATTTTCCAGAAAAGGCGAGGTATTGCTTGATTTATTCCTTACAGATTTTCCTACATCAGAAGACACTGGATTTCGAAGGGATTCTCTACTTCTCGTTGCTGAATTTTCCTGAATTAAGAACGTTTGTCCATTGTCATCTGAGGTAGTAGGCCTACGAGGCAAAGATGAATCTTCCGAAGCTAGGCCTGTTTCTGACTGTATCAATAATGACTGAAGTTCATCTGTTTCAGGAACATTCGATGTATGGCTTTTTGCATTATTGACAGAGGGTTGACAGTGAACTTCACTCTTCTGCGTTAAGTCCTTAACCCTATCGTCATCCTGTTCGTCGTTTACTTCTACGCTTCGTATATTAAGTATGTATGCAGGAGACGCGCTCATTTCATGATCAGACGCCGTCTCCTGCATTACTGCACGAGGTGGCTTAATTTTTATCCTTATGTTGGGGCATAAACAAAAAACCATAAGGAGTATTAGGAATATCAGCAAAACTAGAACAAGCACAGTTAAACCAATAAGAAGAATGTCTGTCCAACTCCAAGACTGGTCATCTGATACTGAAAGAGTAACTTCAGTGGTTCTAACGTTGGCTGGAGGGATAGCAGAAGTAAGTTGAGTGGGTGTAGCATCTGAAACATTATATACTTAATATATAACAAGTAGGGTCATAATGACTGTTTGTATTCTTCTATCTCACTCCTTATAATAATAAATGGTATAAATATTATTAATACTATGTTTATATGTCTGTTTCAACTAGTCGCTGTTTTGGTAACCGCTATTTCAGATCAAATACATGGATCTGCTAGTAAGCCCACTGATAGAATAGATAAATTATTATTAATTATGTGCTGGTTGTGATTTTGACTGAAATATTTATTCTGATATGAATTCATACTGTATATTATTTTGGACTTCATATGACTAGTATGTAATATTGTAGTGGCGTTTGATTCTGAAATAAACATAAACTCTCTCTCTCTCTTTATTATAGTCTGCTTAATAATTGCTAATATTATTATTATTATTATTATTAACAACGAAAATTTGTATAGCAGTGTCATGGTCGAACTCAGTCTTCGAGACTACTTTAAAGGAATAGTTCAACAGTAATCATGAGCTAAATAACAATTACATTTAAAATAATATCTAAAGTAGTACAAATTTCTACATATGAGCGGAACTTTACGCTATCCAGCAACACTCGTTCCAGTCTTCATGTACAAAATACTTAGCATAAACATACATACAGTACGTGTATAGTACTTTCATGTAGAAAAACTACGCGACCATAATAATGTTTTCACACCACGACGGAAAGTTAAATTATTACTGGCATGGACTGACTCTCGAAACGATGTCCTTTCCGATGTTTTAAGGTTTTATACGAGTACGCGATTCAATTGGACTTTTATTTTTCCTTTTATTTTCACAATAAACTAAAGGAATTGTTATAATAGACTACAGGAATTGTTACAATAAACTACAGGAAAACTCTACTAAAATCTACTAAAAGAGGTAAAAGAGGCAGAAGCAGGCCGAGATTGGGAATGTTATATGATTTAAAGACCCACTCATATGTGGACATGAAGAGGAATGAAGAGGAAAGCGGAAGAAAGAAGAGTGGAGGTGCTATATTTCATGGACCTGCCAATAGGCAATGCACTAAGAGAGAGAGAGAGAGACTACAGGAATTTGTATAACATACTATAAGTAAAAGTTAAAAGATCACCTGGTGGCGTCTCAAGAACTTCCTTCAACACGACCAAACCAATACCTTCATCCAGTTTCCCTAGTGAACATCTACAAGAAAAGCTCTGTTTGACAAGTTCTACCAGCACCTTACAGATAGTGGGCGGCAAGTGCGTGACGCTCAAGACACCGAACTCTAACGAAACCTTCTTAGCCTGCGACGGACATGAATAAGATCTAAAACCTTGACCTTCAATGCCGCAATGCCAGGATAGACCGTTGCTGCTGTCAACCCTCAATTGCTGACTGGAAGGATTGCTTATTAAGGCGCTACAAGTTAATGTTGCCGTTCCACCATATGGCACTTCCGTCAATTCAGGCTCGACTTCCACTTTACCTTCGTCATTTAGAGATGAGAAAGTAAGATTTAAGAGTGGACTCATAAAGCAGAGAAGTGCAAGAGTCTGTAGAAGTAGTACCGTTATCATGTTTACTAGTGGGTAGCTCTGGTTGAAGTAGAAGATGGTAGTAGATTAACGTTTGACTTTTATACGTCCAGAGCATATGAAGTTTGTAGTTTTATAGAGAAGTGTAATTTTATAATTTGAATGGAAGCAAAGTGATTATAATGACAGACTTATATTATGCTGAGAGTACAGGTCGGAATCTGAAACAAATAGATATAGAAATAAGTAATATCCACTTCTTTATTCGTCAACATTTGACAGGAACAACAGTAAACAAATCAAACAACATAAACATAAAATTAGTATAAAAAATAACCCACCACCAATTAAACACTGAGAGTTACATTTAGCCTAATTTGATCGAAATACTCCATATATTCTATTATTGAGC
This sequence comes from Enchytraeus crypticus, assembly GCA_905160935.1. Lineage (NCBI taxonomy): Eukaryota > Metazoa > Annelida > Clitellata > Enchytraeida > Enchytraeidae > Enchytraeus > Enchytraeus crypticus. The sequence continues at coordinate 487,931 of CAJHZI010000209.1, read as the reverse complement.
ATAGATCAACAAACAAAACAAAAATCCAATAATATTAATAGCAAATTAAAAAGTCAACATTGCACATGAGAATAGGCAAATCAGCATATAAATGAAAAATTAGCCACACCGACTTGAAAAAGACCTATATAAGAAGTGCATAGTTTTACAGTAAGATATATTATTACATAACATAATAGAGCAACTAAAAGGCAAATTAAATGTCTTGCAGAGGTTGTCAAAGTTAGCGATAATATACCTAATTGTAATATGTTTTAGAACACCATTACTGGGTAACATGCAGTTCTTTCTTAAAAAATTCATTTCTAACTTTACCCTAATATGTCTGAAATCTAATTTTCCTAGACCCGCCATAATAGGTTTAACAGATTCCCATCTATTATAATGAAAGATTGATCTAAAAGCATTATTCCTAATATTGTGTAATGATATATGCAAATGTTGCTAGATATAGATAGACAAACTGGGAGAGAGTGGGATTTGAGAGAGAGAGAGAGAGAAGAGATGAGAGATGGACAAAGGGTATGAAAACCACAATCAATTAGAGATACGACTATAATATATAATATGCGACTATAACATTATTGGCATGGTTGCCATTATTATTAAAATGTAAATGTTTATACATGTACACGTGGAAGCAAATTAAGCAGCCATTTTCCTGATATTGTGTACCGTCTCGATCAACTACACTTTAATATGATTTATGCATTTCAATGATAAGATGATATTTTCCCCGTTTTGTGTCCGGGTTGTTTGAAGAATTGACCAACCGGTGACAGCATGTGACGTCAAAGAGCGACTAAATCCACATCAATGCCAGAAAGGGGCATTCGGTTGGTGAGCGCCTAGGCTCCAGAAATTGTTACAAAAATTTTAACAAATGGAAAAGTCTCAAATAGGGGATTGACTGGTGGTGTGGTGTAGGACAGAGAGGATTTGATATATATATATATATATATATATATATATATATATATATGTATATATATATATATATATATACATACATGTATATATATATACATGTATATAATAAATATATATATATATATATATATATATATATATATATATATAATATAATATATATATATATATATATATATATATATATATATATATATATATATATATATATAGGGCTTATATAAAATTACGATAATGTAATGTAACGGACAGATAGTGCAATACATTTGTAAACAATAATGCATGTTTACATTACTTGCAAAAATTCAATTTATCCACACAGTCCAGTCAAATTATGTTAAAATACAGCTCCACGTGACTCATTCACAGCTGCCTGATAACTACAATTATAATCCAGTTTAAGGGCAGACCTCACGTTTAAAATTGCTGGTTTATTAAAGATTTGAATCAAGAAATATATACACTCATCTAATTTCTATTTAATTTCCCTGTTAGTATAGGCCTCTAATATCAATATTAATATTAATATATTAATTTAATAGTCTATTAATATATTACTATCAGTACCAGAATTTGTTTTGGGAATTATACAGAGGAAATGTTCTTTACCATTTCATCATATAACCTTATAAACTTTAGTTATGCTATCACTTTCGCTTTCGTCTCAAATTCATTCGAGTATTTAAGCGGTTATTATCAAGCCAATAACTGCTTCTAAATATAAGAAGTATTTCTAATCGGCTTTCCCCGATGAGTTTAATAGGTTTTCTGTACAGTACCGTACTCTATAGGCCTACACACACACGCACACACACACACACACACACACACACATATAAATATATATATATATATATATAATTATATATACGGTATATATATATATATATATATATATATATATATATATATATATATATATATATATATATATAGCAGGGCCGGATTTGACGGGTGGGAGCCCAGCTACTTTGAGAGAAGAAAATAGGGCACTGGTTTTTTGGGCGTATTATGTAGGCCTACCGTAGATCATAAATGACTGATCACATAACTAGAGTATTTTAGCTGCTTTTAAACTCATCACCAGATGACTGTCATCAAATGATTAATAATAGCCAATTGTAAACTTGGGGAACGAATTCAGGACTCGTTCCTTGGTGGGAGTGGGGGGGCTTTCGAAATGTTTTCTGAAAGAGTTATGAACGAAAGAAGTTTGCAGGTAGTGTTGGCTTTGATGTAAAGACCAGTTGGGGGAGGGGGGGGGGGGGTTAATGAACTAGAAAAATGTAAATAAAGCGCTAGCTGAAATATTTTTTAAGCCTCGTGGAGGATTGTGTACCTCAGAAGCTGAAGCACTATTATAAATAATATCAGAAAATTGATAGCATGCTGAACTGAAAGAGCTATAAAACTGGTAAAGCTAAGGTTAACGTCAGTTTCCTCACTCGAAAGCGATGTCAGTGACGGGAGAGCCCAGGTGTTGAACACCGCACATACTGATCCGCGGTCGAGTGTCTTACCGACTTCACCACTGGCTCCAGCCAGTGTAGAATTACTGCTATACTACATGTGTAGTAGTTAATGAACATACTGTACGTATTTATATACGAATTACTATACAAATTATACTAAATTAATTATCATTTGTCCTACAAAATGGTAAGCATATGTCTGTCATTACCTGAAATTTCCCATGGTCTCAAGTCAATTACAATTCCTCACGGTAGATCTGTCGGTAACAGTCTACACTGTATACTGTACAGCGTCTCATCGTTTTATTTCATTTAATTTTATGATGCATAATTCCTCCATCCTACATTGTCTACTGACAAAATGGTTTCACCAGAAAAAATAAAAATCCTTATTGAAAACACACAAAAAGAAATTTAAAACTATTGCCCAACAATTAAAGATTACACCATTACAGACTCATAGAGATAATCCATTATTACATCGTTACCAGACTTTAAGTATTAATATTTTTTAATAGCTCGATTTGCATTGTAATAATTTATCCACTTACCGGTTCTCTGATATTTGAAATCTTATTTCCGATGTGATGTGATCAGGATTCGAACCACGGAGCCACAATTTATCGGAAGAGGCAGCCATTAAATGTGCCACAATGTTGACTACTGTATTAATAAACTAGCTATTTAGAATTATGATAAAGTGCTAAGATTATCAATTATTTATAGCAGCCAAGTTAACTATCATACATTCTACAGCAATATTCTTTAAGAATGATAATGGCAATAATAAAGGTTTAACGTCCGTTTCCTCTTCCATGGATGATGCCAGGGACGTAATTTAAGAATGAAAAACAACATCGTGCAAGAATGATGTTGTTTTCGACTCCCTATTTATATCCATTGGCAATAATTGCTCGGGCGTTGGCGTATTCGAGGTTTAATGGTTATAGACGGTTATGCCAGGCTTTTTTACATTTGGAATTTCATAATGAACTACAAATATAAGAAGGAACAAGGCTAGGGGGCCTTGGGGCGGGTTAAGCCCTTCTAACTTTAGTGCTCAGTCCCCACTTTTCAACCCCTTCTCCCTATAAACCAAAAGGAGGGTTGAATCAAATTCGGTCAGTAGCCGCCCCCTGTTGTTCTAAGGGAGGTTTGTCCTAGGATGGGTTTTGTCCGAGGGTTAATTTCGAAAGGGGTTTTGCCAGATGGGGGGGAGAGGTTGTCCAGCTTTCATAGAAGTTGTCAAATGTTATGATACCTAAAATTTCTGGATAGATATTATCATGAGTGATCTCTGAACTTTTTGAATTATAATTTGTAGGCCTATTAATGTTTTAACTAAAATTACTGCCATTCTTACCATAATCACAAAGGGAAACATTGACATTTCCATGGAGAATATCTTAACGTTTTGTAGTCCATTTGGTTTGGCTAATTTAAACAAAAACTTTCTTAATTTTAATTAATAAATAAAGACTATTAAAATTTCGACAATTTTCCCTATTTTAATTTGTGTTTGCTCTGACGTAACTTTGTTTATACACAATTATTGTCAGTAAATAAGGCATAGTTATTAGTAAATAAAGAAGCGATTTATCAATATATTCCGTGAGTGAGATTCCACATTCCACATCGTCGGATTTTCAATGGGTGGAGTAAGTGAAGGGCCGTGATTTCTAATATAAGCAATAAAAGGCAAAGTTTAAAGTCCGTTTTCTAAATGATTACCTGAGTACTGTCTGGAACGGTTAGCCAGGTTTCTAACTCATATCTTTATGCTTGCCAGGAAAACTTGCTGCCAACTTGATAAAACGAATTATTTGTTTTGGTATATGAGCGTGTTGGGTTGTGTTCCGGTGTGGTGGACCACTGCAGAATACAACCACGATGGACAACCGCAAACAATCTGCTGCGTGTACGTAAGAGGCGACTAAAGGCAGGAGCTGAGGATGGCTAGAGGGGACCCACCTCACCATTAAATTATTTCCCCCCGGGATTAAATGGTAATTAATCCATCTAACTGAGGAAGGCAACGGGAAACCACCTCAGAAGCCATACTTTTCCCAAGCTATAGGCTACATAAGGTATGGATAAGGTATTGATTTTGTGAAGGGATTAACTTGTTGATCTAAGGAGTGCTCTTATGGAGCGAGAAAGCAGGCTTTGAGTATGAATATATACCTGGAACCTGCCAATTGGCAGTGCACTGAAGAAGAGAAGAAACTCTGCTTCGGCCTATCATGAGGTTATTGGTTGCTACAGAAGATTGCCAAGTAAATATGATTCTACCCAATTGTGTGAACGTATAGTTAGAAATCATGTCGACCCTAAGATTAGATTAGGGACCTTTAGTACTTGGTTTGCTGAAAGAGGTATTTGAGGGAAGAATGGAAGGGAAAAGGTTAGAAGAAGATCGAGGCTTGGGAGGTTGAATGATTTGATAACTACTATACGTATGTTGGTATCAAGAGAAAGGCAGATGATAGAAAAATAGAGAAGATAGAGTATACGAGAGTCTGCTCCACAGATGCAACGGGATTTTTGCCATTTTACAGGGACAGGGCAGAGTATGGTTTTACCCTGTACCATTTTGCACTTTCAATAATGATTTTTAAATTTTGTGTGACATGAATAAAATTATTATTATTTCGCTTAACACCAAAACAACAACAACAATAATAATAATAATAATAATAATTATTATTATTATTATTATTATAAAGCTAATGTTCACGTCAGTTTCCTCACTCGAAAGCGATGTCAGTGAAGGTCGAACCCAGGATTTGAACCCCAATGTTAACGTTCACAGTTTCCGAGTTCATAGCGATTGCTGTAGTTAGTGTTAGTTTTCTATATAGCCATTTGAAACGTTGTCAAACCCTCAGTCGATTACAGTCTTCATTACTCATTGCCGATTGTAATAAAAGATAAGGTAATAAAATCCTGGTAATAAAAGATACAGTCTTCAGCAATCTAAAACCGGCTAAAACCGTCTAAAGCTTCACGTTGACTGTTGAAAATAATCATAAACAAATAGTTGTAAGACGGCTAAAAGTTCTGGTTAAAGAGAACTCATTCATGATTGATTGAATAATTTTTCTACTGATGGATTGATTTTACTGATTGATTAACTTGAATGATTAATGGATTTGGCTGATTGATTAATTTGATTGATTGATTGATGTCACACGGCAGCGGTCGAGTAGGAGTGAGAAATCTAAATGGGCGACCCCACGCGAGGACAGGTGGAGTGTGTTTAAGGTTAGTCCCTATTCTAGAAAAGCTATAATTTATACAACTGCAAGTGTTAGGAAGAAGCTACTACAGCGGGTATGACATTCAACGTGGCAGGGTGAAGTGAAGTTCTCAAATGAAAGAGGTTGCAGATAAGTCGATAATTTTATTTAGCGTTGCTATCACCAGGGGCGGATCCAGAAATTTTTTAAGGGGGGCCCCGAAATTTTTTTTGAGAGTGTACATTTTTTGATTACGCCTTTTTCGAGACATGTGACGCAACCAGACAAATTTATGTGGGATGTGGGGGGCTCAAAATTTGTTCACTACAGCGTTCGGCTCATAGAGTGAGTGTATCCCCGTACCTTACCCCCCCCCCCCCGCTCATACCCGTACTAAAGTCAAGGGATAACTGTTTTCCTCCAATGCATTGGTTATTCATTGGTTCAAGTGAAAATTGAGAGCTAGTGAAACGATCAACATTTTTACACAGGGCTCCTAGTATAGCCTAGAAAAAATCGAGCTATTTGAACTGCGTTCCCTATCGTACCCCCCACCCCGCCCCCCCTAACCACTGCCATTACTAACATGTTTACACATCGAAATTGGCACAGAAATACTGAAAATATACCCTGTCTTACCCTCCCCCTGGCCCCCCCCCCTTAACCACTGCCATTACTAGCATATTTAAACATCGAAATTGCCATGGAAACAGTGAAAATATAGTTTAAAATTTTTTATCGTCGGACCTAAGGGGGGTGGTCCGGGCCCCCTGGGCCCCCCCTCTGGATCCGCCACTGGCCATCACATAGCTGATAAAACAAATGTTAACGTCAGTTTCCTCACTCGAAGGCGATGTCAGTGACGGTCGAGTCCGGGATTTGAACCCCGCACATACTGATCCGCGGTCGAGTATCTTACCTACATCCTGGAGCCAGTGGAGAGCTGGGACATGAGATGGTGTTCAACTGATAATTAGGATCGTTCCTATCAGCAGTGGGCGGGGTTAATGAGCTGATGACTGAGCATGATGTGGTAAATGAGTTCCTATCAGCAGTGGGCGGGGTTAATGAGCTGATGACTGAGCATGATGTGGTAAATGAGTTCCTATCAGCAGTGGGCGGGGTTAATGAGCTGATGACTGAGCATGATGTGGTAAATGAGTTCCTATCAGCAGTGGGCGGGGTTAATGAGCTGATGACTGAGCATGATGTGGTAAATGAGTTCCTATCAGCAGTGGGCGGGGTTAATGAGCTGATGACTGAGCATGATGTGGTAAATGAGTTCATGTCATTACTCAAATTAATTTTATTGTTGATTTATTGATTAATTGAACAACAGGCTGATGCCAAGGACCAGATGCTATGGAACACTTTTCTACTGAAGCCGAAACCAATGTCTGTAAGTTCTTAAAAATTGATGCTCATAACGTTACCATTGAATGAGAAAAGGAACGGTAAATATGTATAGTGTATTATAATAGTTATATTTGCTATAATACACAACTACGGTCTCGGTTTGTCTCCAAGCCATTTTATCACCTGTTAATATTTTTTAAATTCTTAAGAATGAAATTGCATTTAGTATCCACTAATGCTGTTAATTCTGAGGATTTCAACTTGATGCTGTTGTAGAATAGAATGCTACTTAACAAAAGAGACTGAGCATATTGTATGTTACAACATACATGTGGTATGCGAAATAGAGTTAGATGAACTTTAAACTTTGGAACTAAACGGATAAATGTTATTAAAGGAAATTTAAAATATTCCAAGTGTTAAATTAACTAGTTAGTTATTAATTAATTAAATAATTGATTGAATAATCGATGGATTGATTGATTGATTTATTGATTTATTTATTGATTGATCAATAGATCTATCGCTAGATCGATAGAGCGATCAATCAATCAATCAATCAACCCATCTATTCTATCTATCTATCTATCTATCAATCAATCAATCTATCTATCTATCTATCTATCTATCTATCTATCTATCTATCTATCTATCTATCTATCTATCTATTTATCTATCTATCTATCTATCTATTTATCTATCTATCTATCAATCAATCAATCAATTAATTTATTTATTTATTTATTTATCATTACGTTGCTCATCGTCTATCGCCGTTCAGCTGATCTCCAGGCTGATTGATTGATCGTTGGTTTCAGATGCTGCTCGTGTTTCAAGGCTGATTGATTGATCGTTGGTTTCAGATACTGCTCGTGTTTCCCCAGGCTGACCAGCAGTTAAGGACCTTGGTCCAAGCCGCTAAGCTAGGAGGTTACGAGTACGAACATGTGCCTAGTCTCACGGCAGCCCTGGAGGCCTGCAAGAAAGGCCACTACTGTTTGATGATGCTAGACGCTAGGCAGGACGATCAAGTTGTGTTAGGTCTGCAGACTCATCTAGACCAGTTAGTTGTCAACTGTCAGTCGGCCGAATTACACGGCTAATTTAAAGAATCTCAGCCCTACTCGTTTCAAAAGTAAAACGTAAAGAAGTCTAGAGTCAAGTAAATATAAATAAATGAAATTAAAGATAAAAGAAGTTACAAATCCACTTATTTAAACCTCATTCCAGGGACACTTGGATATAATGCAAACGTACTACTTGACTAAAAATTCCATAAAACTTTAATTAAATCAATTATCCAGTAAACTTTAATTAAATAGAAATCAAATTAAAAAAGAAATTTAATTAAATCAATTTCCAGCAAACTTAATTAAATAAATTATCCAGCACTAATTACGTAATAGCGTATGAGTAGTACTCTTAGTTAGTCTCTGGTTTACCCCTACGGAAAGAGCTTAGGCCATATTATTTATGCGTATCGACTTCGTGACGAGGTAATCATCACTGTTCTGTTTGTGTATGTTTGTTTTTTATGGTTTTTTTTGTTTGTGTTGTTTAGAGATAAGTGGAAGGACTTGGACCCGGAACTGATGGTAGTATGTGCCGTTATCAGCAGGAGGTTAGGTGGAATATTTCCTTCTAATAGTTCTATCGTGTGTGGCATCAGTTAAGTGTCTAGACTGCACTATTTTCAATGTTTGATGGCTCTTTATTTGCCTGGTATTTGCACGAATTTTTTGCATGATTTGTATTAATTTTTATTTCTTGGTAGTAAAAGTTTTTTGAAATTGTTGATCGACATACTTTGATGGTGCTAAATAGAAGTAATGTTGAGGTAAGACTCCGGAATTTTTGTGACGCCATACCATATCTGACCTAACGTTTATTCATGCTCTTTATTGATCTATTTGTAGATTTCTTGGAGAAATTTTTACAGTACTATTAAAGAATACCATCAAAGTCTTCTCTCTCTCCCCTCTTAGTGCACTGCCTACTGGCAGGTCCATATAATATATTACGCCTCCTCTCATCTCTATCTTCCGTTTCCTCTTCATATCCTCTTATTAGTGGATCTTTAAATCATCTGTAACATTTCTTTTGATATAACATTATTCTTGGGGGATTCTGTATATGATGAGGTGGGCCCCTATGCCTTCCCCAGCTTCGACTAATATATACTGGGCAGGGGCGTCAATCACTGAGAAAACAATCCTGTTTACCCAAAGTCTTACGTAAAGAGTATTAAGTAAATGTAAATGTATGTAAATGTGTAAATTTAATGTACATAAATTATGTACGTAAACCTATATAAATTTTATGGAGTAATGGTGCTATTTTTATTTGTCCTACCAGTGTCTTTGTCGGTTGCCTGCTTGTACAAACGACTTTAAAGGACCTCTTAATTTGTACATTTGTGAGACCACTAAATATTTTCAATCCGTAACCATACATGCTACAACTTAATTTTAGCAATTTTCATATAATTAAAATTTCATAATATCTGAAATAATTTAGGCAGGAGAACCAGCGCTATTACAGGCGACCAAAGCGAAAAAGCCTTTCTATGGCAGCGCCTATCTATCGCACTCCAGTGCTTTAATGCTGTCTGCGTTCGTGGCACATTGGCGAATGCGGCCTCCCAGAGCGTAGAGGAGTTATTTTAAATATTTTTTCATATTTCTTTTAATTAAATATAGCATTTCAGGAAAATGAGGCAGAGGCAGGTCGAGTTTAGGTATGTTAGATGATTTAAAGAATCACTCATATGCGGAAATGAAGAGGAAGGCGGAAGAGAGAGAATAGTGGAGACGTTATATGCCATGGACTTTCCAGTGGGCAGTGCACTAAGAGAGAGAGAGAGAGAGAGCATTTCATAATATAAATATTTTATTTATATTATTTTATTATTTATTCAGGGCTAAGACCGAGCAGCAGCACACGATGACAACCCTGATTGATCGGGGAGTCACGAGGGTGAGTTAACCCTAACTAGTGTTTATAATATCTAGGGTTTATAATATCTAGGGTTTATTATATCTAGTGTTTATGATATCTCTCTCTTATTGCACTGCCTACTGGCAGATCCATAGTATTTAGCGCCTCCACTCTTCTCTGTCTTGCGCCTTCCTCTTCATTTCCACATATGAGTGGGTCTTTAAATCATCTAACATACCTAATCTCGGCCTGCCCCTGACTCTTTTTCCTTCCATTCTACCTTCTACGACCTCTTTTCTTTTAATAGACCTTCCCGCAATGCAATACAGTACAACGCAACGCAATGCAATACAACATATGAATCTTTATTACACCATAGAGACGTGGTATGAAGTTACTTACAATAAACACAAAGTAACCACAGTGCATTACAACAAATACAACTGCATTGAAAATAAACAACAAAAATATAAGGTATGGATGTTCTAATTGTCTACTTAATGGCCAATTAGTCCTTTCAATGCATTATAAATAATAATATAAATGATTGATAATTGAGAATTTTCTTCTGCGTCTACTTGACAAAATTAACGACAAAGACGAGGACGATGATGACGTCGACGACTAGTAATTATTATTTTATTTTATTATCTTAATTATTAATAATAATTATTATTCTATTTTATTATATGAATTATTATTAATTATTATTATATTTTATTATCTGAATTATTATTAATTATTATTATTCTATTTTATTATCTGAATTATTATTAATTATTATTATTCTATTTCATTATCTGAATTATTATTACTTATTATTATTCTATTTTATTATCTGAATCATTACTAATTATTATTATTCTATTTTATTATCTGAATCGTTATTAATTATTATTATTCTATTTTATTATCTGAATCGTTATTAATTATTATTATTCTATTTTATTATCAAATATATTATTTTCATCGTCTCTCTCCACAGCAATTCTTTCCCACAGACAACGTCTACGAGTGTCTGAACGAGTACAGGTGTGTAGAGAGAGGGGAGCTGCTGCTCCAGACCAAGCTCTACCACACCAGGGCGCTCCTCCTAGCCGTCAACAACTGCACTGAGAGTGTAGAGGTCGCCAACGCGTATGACGAGATACTGGTGAGGAGTTGATGTGATTTATCCGCTGAGCCCATCAATCAATCGCTTAATTATAGCGAATAAATAGAAATATAATAATAGATGTATGAGTCAGCCAAAAACCTAATTCGATCCACTGATTAATTAGTATATCAATAAATTAATCAATCAGGCTTACAAACAATCGATCAATCACTAAATCTAACTTTTATTTTATTAGTCAATTATTCAATCAATCATTCATTTCTTCATTCAATCAATCAACCCGCAGAATTTAACCATCTGACTCACCGATTGATTGATTGATTGATTGAATGAATGAATGATGACTGATTGATTGATTGGTTGATTGATTGATTGACTGGCAGTACATGAACCCGGCCAGTGAGCGGTTGTTTGGCTACGAGGCCACTGAGATGAGAGGACTGAGTGTGAAGAGGTTAACGCGCAGCTCAGTGACGCGTGCTGACGTCAGCGCTGTGGCCACTTGTAGACAGGCTCTGCGGCATGGAAAGGTAGCAACAACAACAACAACGACAACAACAACAACATTATCACGTGCAGGCGGGCTCTGCGGCATGGCAAGGTAGCAATAACAACAACAACAACAACATTATCACGTGCAGGCAGACTCTGCGGCATGGCATGGTAGCAACAACAACAACAAGAACAATACATAAAATTACCGGCACATTATTTTAATTTTATAGTAAATATTTTGTTGAACTTCATTAAAAACTTTTATTTAAGCTACAACTGATATTTTCTGATATTTCGCAGGCCTGGTCAGGAATGTATCATATACGCAGGAGGAACGGAGACACTGTCTTACAAACCTGTCGCAGCTTTCCACTGCTAAACACTTCGTAAGAATTATTGTTGTCCTTTTGTTAAGTGTTTTGTGCATCGATTTGACGGCTGGATTTTATAAATTACAGTCCTTGAAGAGTATGATAGAGTGCTGTGTCCGTGTTGCGTCCGGATTGTTGGAGGAACTGACCAACCGGGGGCTGCACGTGTCGTAGAAGACGACTGAACCACTATAATGAAAACCAACGACAGAACTGACATTCGGTTGGTGATCGCTTGACGTCCCTGACATCATCCCGACGTCCCTGACATCATATCTGGATGAGGAAACGGACGTTAAACCTTTTTTATTACTACTATGAGACTTAAGAAATTGCTACAAAATTTTCTCCAACGAAAGGAAGGGATTGTAGGGGATTGACGGATGACATAGTATGGGACAGAGAAGGGTGGAGAAGGTCTATTCGTATCCTGACCCTAGTTAAACTGGGAATAAATAGAAGATGATGATGAGGAGTATGAAAGATTATGTAGGATTAGGTGGAACAGTGATAGATAAAATTATAATTTCAGTCAGGGACGAAAGGAGAGGTGACGTGTCCTCCTCTTTATGGAATCGAGTTGCGCTCCTGATGCCAGTTTTTCATTTATATTGAAACTTATGCAAATCAAAATTAAATTAAGGAGTAAAAAGTACATATTGAACGCCTTTAACAAAAAGACTGTTGTAATCACTAAAAATACACATTAAAAACTCTTTTTAATTTTTAAGAAGTTTCAATGTTTTTTATTGTTGTTTTTTCAAACTCCAAGATGATAAGACGATGAAACGGAACACATGAAATGGAACAAATGATATAAAAACTGAAACAAAAAGAACGAAAAATGGACAAATGAAATGAATCAATTAAAATCGATTTGCTGTATACACCTTAGATAAATTAATGAGATTAATGAGCAATGAATATAATGACTTCATTTAATTGATATGATCGCAGAGTAGGAACGGAAAATCTAAAGTTTTACGTGTCAGTTCGATCAATCGTTCCAACCAAAAGTACGTAATCCAAATAATCTACGACTGGTATCTATCAATCTGTTCAAATTCAATGATCGTTTCGCTACTACTGTTTTCCGGACAGTAAATATTCGTAAAATTCTCCCTTAGGCTTTCAACGTCGTAGGAATTGTGCCATAGATGTTTAGGCTAGGATTTGAAGAAGTAGCCTGCTGTTTCCAGAAAGATGTGCTACTAATTCGACCAATAAACTTTAGTAATCAATTAATAATTTCGCTTTGTTCAATTTTGTAATCAGAGATTGTGAAATGTGGAACTTCGGAATGTAAGGCCAAGACGAAGAGAATTTTTAACTTTTAAGCGCCAATGATATGATTTAGATTCTAATAAGTATTTAATGTTTAAGCCATAGATTATAAATTATGTATGTTAGTCTTAGGTTTGTATTTAAACTAATGTTTTATTTTACTAGGTAATGTAAAAATATTATGGTTTCATTTCCTGGAATGTTTGGAACCTTTTATTTCAGGGCACTTGTAAGTGTCTCTTGACCTCTATGTCCTTTATTTTCACAAGAACTGTATGTAATTGATCTCTTATAGTACTGCATTTGACATGGGGTGAATTTATAGATAAATTAAAATAAAATAAAATTCTCTTGGAATTGTTTGATTTTCTTTATTGCCAGAAATGCTAAAGATTTTCGATGGTTTTCACTATTTGTGTTTAGATGTAGCAACACCTAAGAAATCTCTCACGCCGTATATTCATGAGGTATGAACACAATATGATATGGATTGAGAAAAAAGCTAAAATACGTAAAGCTATGGTTAACGTCAGTTTCCTCACTCGAAAGCGATGTCAATGACGGGCGAGCCCAGGATTTGAACCCCGCACCATCTGATTTGTGGTCGAGCATCTTACCGACTTCGCCACTGGCTCCAGCCACCACGCCACTGGCTCCAGCCACTTCGCCACTGGATCCAGCCAGTCGACATGATTAGAGTCGGTGACATGTCGGCAAGTTATTCGACAGCGGATCAGTAGCTGCAGAGTTCAAATCAAGTTTATTTCCCGTCATTGACCTGCTATGGAGCAGGAAACTGACGTTAAACTTTACTTTAGTCTTAATTGTGAATCTTAGTGTCTTAGAGCACAAAGTTACAACTGCAATTCAAGGCGACTTTCTTGCATTAACTGGCCGTATCTTGCAGAATCATAAAGTTTATCATTTCATTTTAGTCACTGGAAACATAGTTAGTGCCCAGACAACGATAACTACAAATAACGTGGTTCTGATAAGAAATGATTATGACATGATAAGAGCATGATGCTGATAAATAACAACAGCAATAACGTGATGCTGATAAGAAAATAATAATGATATGATATGAGCTTGATGCTGATAAATAATAAGAACAATAGCGTGATGCTGATGAGTAAGCTCTCTTTTCTACGATACATAATTATATTTACAGGAGTTGTCTACGCTGGTTCCATACGTATTCAGACCTGGTAAGTTAATACTATTTCCCTTTTTCGCTCTCTCTTTCTCTCTCTCTCTCTCTCTCTCTCTCTCTCTCTCACTTCTCAGTCTCTCTCTTACTCATTCTCTCTCATTCACTCTCTCTTTGTTACTATTTTCTCTCTCGCTCTTTCTTTTCCGCCTCACTAGTATTCCGAAAATTCTTGTTTAAGAGACTTGACTTTGACAGTCTTGACTTCAATAGTCTTGACTTTGATAGTCTTGACTTTGATAGTCTTGACTTTGATAGTCTTGACTTTGATAGTCTTGACTCTGATAGTCTTGACTCTGATAGTCTTGACTCTGATAGTCTTGACTCTGATAGTCTTGACTCTGATAGTCTTGACTCTGATAGTCTTGACTCTGATAGTCTTGACTCTGATAGTCTTGACTCTGATAGTCTTGACTCTGATAGTCTTGACTCTGATAGTCTTGACTCTGATAGTCTTGACTCTGATAGTCTTGACTTTGATAGTCTTGACTTGACTGATAGTCTTGACTTGATGTCTTGATAGTCTTGACTTGACTGTATTGACTTTGATAGTTTGACTTGACTTTGATAGTCTTGACTTTGATAGATAGCCTTGACTTTGATAGTCTTGACTTTGATAGTCTTGACTTTGATAGCCTTGACTTTGATAGTTGACTTTGATAGCCTTGACTTTGATAGCCTTGACTTTGATAGTCTTGACTTTGATAGTCTTGACTTTGATAGTCTTGACTTTGATAGTCTTGACTTTGATAGTCTTGACTTTGATAGTCTTGACTTTGATAGTCTTGACTTTGATAGTCTTGACTTTGATAGCCTTGACTTTGATAGCCTTGACTTTGATAGTCTTGACTTTGATAGTCTTGACTTTGATAGCCTTGACTTTGATAGTCTTGACTTTGATAGTCTTGACTTTGATAGTCTTGACTTTGATAGTCTTGACTTTGATAGCCTTGACTTTGATAGCCTTGACTTTGATAGTCTTGACTTTGATAGCCTTGACTTTGATAGCCTTGACTTTGATAGTCTTGACTTTGATAGTCTTGACTTTGATAGCCTTGACTTTGATAGTCTTGACTTTGATAGTCTTGACTTTGATAGTCTTGACTTTGATAGTCTTGACTTTGATAGTCTTGACTTTGATAGTCTTGACTTTGATAGTCTTGACTTTGATAGTCTTGACTTTGATAGTCTTGACTTTGATAGTCTTGACTTTGATAGTCTTGACTTTGATAGTCTTGACTTTGATAGTCTTGACTTTGATAGCCTTGACTTTGATAGCCTTGACTTTGATAGTCTTGACTTTGATAGTCTTGACTTTGATAGTCTTGACTTTGATAGCCTTGACTTTGATAGCCTTGACTTTGATAGTCTTGACTTTGATAGCCTTGACTTTGATAGCCTTGACTTTGATAGTCTTGACTTTGATAGTCTTGACTTTGATAGCCTTGACTTTGATAGTCTTGACTTTGATAGTCTTGACTTTGATAGCCTTGACTTTGATAGCCTTGACTTTGATAGCCTTGACTTTGATAGCCTTGACTTTGATAGTCTTGACTTTGATAGTCTTGACTTTGATAGTCTTGACTTTGATAGTCTTGACTTTGATAGTCTTGACTTTGATAGTCTTAATGTGTAATTACTTTTAGTCATACAATCGATCAATCAATAAGCCAAAGCCAAACAATTATAAATATTCAAGATAATGAGCCTATATAAACGTCTCAGAAGCACTTTTAACTTCCAGCTGATGGATTTGTGATTTTTTCTGCCATATTTAATTATATTTAGATTTTAATAGAATGATCGCGTTAATTTCACACCTGTTTTTGCTGCTGCTATGCACTATAAGACTGCTTGTTGCTGCAGCCATTCACTTCAATGTTCCACCAGAACCTGATGCACTGAACGCTCTTCTCAAAGATTCCTACAGCTGGGGTTTCGACATCTTTGAGCTAGAGAAAATAACCAATAGCAGGTAAAGAAGATGAAGAAGAAGAAGAGAATATGTTTTATTTCATAAAATTTTACAAAATTCACTGAGTAATCACATCAATGAAAATGTGATAAATAAAATTAAATAAGCGATATCAGAATCTTAGTAATAAGTGAAATACGTCCTGTAAGAAGTACAAAATAAAACAAAAAATGTACAAAAGAAATTAAGTAAATACTAGGATATCAAAGGTAAGATTGGTAATGTAATAGAAATAGTTTGAAATTTCAGACTCAAGTAGACTCTGCTATTTCTACTAACAATGATATTACCGAACAGAGGTCTGGCTCTTTTATGGTCGCCTCTTTTGTATTGTTATTTGTTTATCTAACTACATGCACGTTCCTATTGTTTGTATAATCTATGCTGTGATGAACAAATAAACGGTACTAAACTGAAAACTGAAGATTGGTTGGTTGATTGATTGATTGATAACTCAGTCGTCATCGTGTGGTGTTTTGACGCTTGTTTGTGCACAGTCTGCAAGAGACGTACCTGACATTGCCATATGGCGAGGAACTGGACATTAAATTTTTATTGCTTGATTTATTATTTGATTGCTTGGTTGGTTGATTAATTGATAGATTGATTAACAGTAATGCTATATGATTTAATTCTCAGGTTGAATGATGGATTGATTGAAATACCTTTTGATTGATTGATAAATTGATTATGTAAATGATTTATTGATTGATTTAAATACTAATTGGTATACTAGATCAGTTATTCTGATAAACATTTTTAAAACGCATCAATTCTTCGAGTTGCATCTCAAGTAATTATTTTTGTCATAAAGTCGGTACGATTTACTGATGAATTAATAAATTTATTAATTGATTCATTCACTCATACATTGGTTGGTTGGTTGATTGATTAATTTGTTGGTTGTTTGGCTGATTTATTGATGGCTTGATTGATTGATTGATTAATTGATTGGTTGGTTAATTGATTGGCCGGTTGATTGATTGGCTGGTTGGTTGGTTGGTTCGTTCGTTCGTTGGTTAGATGAATGATTGACTGACTGATTGATTGATTGATAGATTGATTACTTGATTGATTGATTGACTGATCGATTGATTGATCGATCGATCAGGCCGCTGTATCACTTGGGAATGAAGTTTCTGCTGGACTTTCGCGCCTCTGAAGTGCTAAGAATCGACCACACGACCTTGAGCATCTGGTTGCGTACAGTGGAGGCTCATTACCACACAGCCAACGAGTATCACAACTCCACCCACGCCGCTGATGTCACTCACGCCACCTGCTGCTATCTAAGGACTGAACGTGGTCAGGTAGTATATCAATCAATCAATCAATTAGTCAATCGTTCAATCAATCAATCCATCAATCGAGAAAACAGTGGATCTATCAATCAATCTATCAATCAATCATTCATTCATACAATCAATCAATCAATAATTCATTTAATCAAAGAATCAGTAAATTAATCAATCGAGTAATCAACAAGTCAGTTAATCAATCAGTCAATAAATCAATGTATCGAGCAATAAATCAATAAATAAATAAAGTAATCAATCCACCGAAAAATCAATCAATCAACTAACTACTACCACACTCTACAACACCCTGCAAACCTCACCCACTCAACCTGCTGCCACCTGAGAATAGGGCGTGGTCAGGTAGTCAATCAATCAAGCAAAACAATATTGATTGATTGGTTTACTGATTGATTGATACTGAATAGGTGCTGTTTGATAAGATGGATCAGATAGTATTGATCTTAGGAGCGATAGTGCATGATATCGATCACCCGGCAAGAACCAATCAATCGCTGATCAATGGACACGAGCCCCTAGCGATACTCTACAACGACGAGTAATCAATCAATAACCAATCGATCATTTAATCAGTGGATTAAGTTGTCATTAAAAACCAATCGATCGTTTAATTAATAGAACAAGTAGTTATTAATAACCAATCGATCATTTAATCAATAGATCAAGTAGTGATTAATAATCAATCGATCGTTTAGTCTACAGATCAAGTGTAGTTATTAATAATTAATCTAAAATTTAATCAATAGATCAATCAGTTATTAATAATCAATCGATCATTTAATCAAGAAATCAAGTAGTTACTTCAATCTGCTGCGTGTACGTTAGAGGCGACTAAGACAGGAGCTGAGGATGGCAAGAGGGAACCCATTTTTATCATGAAGTAATTTCCCCCATGATTAAAAGGTAATTAATCCATCTATCTGAAGAAGGAAACGGGAAACCACCTCAGAAGCCATACTTTTTCCAAGCTATTGGCTACATAAGGTATGTATAAGGCTTTGTGAAGGTATTAACTTGTTGATCTAGGGAGTGCTCTTGTGGAGCGAGAAAGCGGACTTTGAGTGTAAATATGTACCTTGAACCTGCCAATTGGCAGTGCACTGAAGAGAGGGATAAATAATAGATCTATAATATAATAGATTAATGCCAATAATACTTTAACAGTTTAACAGTTGTGGAGCGAACTTAAAAACACCTAATTTTTTTAATCGAGTATAAACATGTATGTTTGAACATAAATTCTGGGGGACATTAAGTTTTCTGGGGGACATTGCATGTGTGCCCTTCCATTCGAAATTCTAAGAGGGGCGCGCCCACTCTGCCCCCCCCCCCAGTGGTTACGCCAATGAGTGTTATGCATTGGCATAAAGGCTATACTTGTAGAAAGGGTGGAGGGTTCTACTTAATCAGGCTAATTTTAATAAAATAATTTAAATTAAAAATCAATAATATGCCACAAATGGATTAATGTGGTAAAGATGTAGACTATTTGTTCTTTGAAAATTCTTTGTCATTTTGTCTTTATGCTCTTTTTTATTTTAAGCTCCTTTCACTCATTTCAATGATGTTGTAAAGTAATTAACAGGACATTAATTCAATAATTTGAAACACCTTTCTAACGCGTCTAATTATTTATTTATAAGTTTTAAAAACTTTATTTCGGAAGTTTTGGCCTCGTATTAACCGTTCACCGCTATCAAATGATGATGGAATTTCTTTTTAATTTGGGTTTTAGCTTAAGTAAAAGCTAAAACCCACAATCAACGGCTTAATATAACCCACATCCAACATGAGTATGGGCATTCGGTGGGTGATCGCCTAGGCTCCAGAAATTTCTACAAAATTTATTAAATGGAAAAACTTCAAAAGATGGTCTATTCGTGTCCCGACCCTAGTTCAACTTGGATTTACGGGAAGAAGATGATGCTGATGATGATGATGAAGGCTACAACCCAGATTCTAGGTTAATGTCTGTTTAAAGTCTCGAATGCATCCAGTGACTGAGCTCTCAGTGGATTTGAACCCTGCACTTATTGACCTGTTGGACAACTGGCCAATTCTACAGGCTCAGCCACTAATTTAATCTAATTAAATTTAGTTAAGGACATTAAATTACTTTTTCATTTTCACGTGGACCGACAGCTAAAATTATCGATTGATTAGAGTTTGATATTGAATTGATTGATTGATTAATTGATTAACTGTTTGATTAATTGATTGATTGTGTAATTGATTGATATATTGATTGATTGATTGCTTGCTTAATTGATTGATTGATTGATGCAGGAGCATGCTGGAATGTCACCACTCGGCGCTCATGTTTCAGTTGACGCTTAAGGATCCCATACAGAACATCTTCAAGAACCTGACCAGGTCCGTACCAGTACAGCATCGCATCACGTAGAAATATCAAATAGTCGTTTAACGGTTAAATTGAAATTAACATTGACTGTGCAAGATTCCAACTCGTACCTCTTGCTTGCCAGTAACTAGAGATGAACAAAGGGAAGAGCGAAGGGTAAATAGGTAAAGAGTTCCAGATTGTGGGTGCTCTGCGTAAGAAAATGCAGTAGTCAGGAGACAACATTTCAACTTTATGTCTTGAACCATGGTGTCATAGTGAGGATTACGTAAAGATGAGGAAGCAATCGATCAATGCAATGAGAGTAATCTCGCGAGACAATATTTTAACTTTTGTCTTGAACCATGTTGTCGTAGGGATGAGTACGTAAACGTGAGGAAGCAATTGATCGATGCGGTGCTCGCCACAGATATGAGGAGGCACTTTGAACTGCTGGAGGGGTTCAAACAATGCATTTCTAAACTTCCTCCTCTCAACCCAAACAGAGTAAAGACTTGTTTCACTATTTTATCTTCATTTACATAGACCTGTGCTCTCTCTTAGTGTACTTCCTACTGGCAGGTCCATAGTATATAACGCCTCCGCTCTTCTCTGTCTTACACAGTTCTAGAACATGGTTCTAGAACTGTGGGAGAAATATAAAATAGTCTGATTGAAAACCATTTATCTAGAAAACGCGCACATGACGAGTCGACCAAAGTAGATAGTAATGCATATTGTAGATTTCGGGATTTTTCTAAATCTGTAATTCAGGTGTAAACTTTAATACTTACCTCTCTAAGTGAAGACCTCAGAGTCATAAACGTTTGATATTTTAGATTCATTCTTATAAATCTTTTGGTTCACTAATACCCTATGCCGAGTTTTTTGTCCCTACCTGAATGTATTCACTTTGCTAGTCTACTAAGTAAAAAGTAAAAGCGAATGATGACGGATCATGATTTAGAATAGTCTAGATAATTGTTCAATAAATCTTTAGTTTGACTGCGCGTTTTGTAATTCAGTAATAGTTTGGCAATGTGGAATTTTCGATGTTTTATTTATGTATGGAAAAGCTGAGTTTTCTATGTTTTATGTATTATAATGCTGAGTTTTCTATGGTTATATTTATGTATGAAAATGCTGAATTTTCTGTGTTTGTATTTATGCATGAAAATGCTGAGTTTTCTATGATTTTATTTATGCATGAAAATGCTGAGTTTTCTATGATTTTATTTATGCATGAAAATGCTGAGTTTTCTGTGTTATATTTATGCATGTTTATGTGAGTTTTCTATGGTTTTTTGGGAACTCGGGGTTTTCTATGTTTTTTGTGTTTGGCAACACTCAGGTGTGGACGAAGCACGAGAGAAAGATGATCTACCAGTCGAGGAATCCCATAGAGAAAATGCTGATCAAATGTTCAGATGTGTCCAACCCAGCCAGACCCCTCGATCTATGCCTACAGTGGGGCGATAGAATAAAGAATGAGTATATCTCACAGGTTAATCAGTCGATAAATAAATCAATCAATCAATCACTAGTCAGACCCCTGGACCTGTACCTTCAGTGTGACGAGAGGATATCCTCACTTATTGATGACTGATCCGATGGCCGATCCTCATTGATTGATTGATTGATTGATTGATTAAAGGATTGATTGATTGATGTATTCCAATCTGCCATGGAGATTGAACTGGGTATACCGGTGTCTATGACAGCCTACCTCATTGATTGATTGATTTATTAATTTATTGATTGATTAATTGATTGATTGAAGGATTGATCGATGTATTGATGTATTGCAGTCAGCCATGGAGATTGAACTGGGTATATCTGTGTCTATGACGGCCTACACCATTGATTGATGGATTGATTGATATACTGATTGATTGATTGATTAATTGATGTATTGTAGTCTGCCATGGAGATTGAACTGGGTATACCTGTGTCTATGACGGCCTACATGCCAGACAGTTGTGATCTGCCAAACTCTCAGTGGAAGTTCATGAAAGCCTTCTGCATTCCTATGTTCCAGGCCTGGAGCGGTTAGTCCACCATTCTCTCTCTCTCCTTATCTCTCTCTCTCTCTCTCTTTCTCTCTCTCTCTCTCTCTCTCTCTCTTATTGTATTTCTCATTCAATTTTTATTTTCACTTGTTCGTATTTCTTACTTCTCATAAAGCGCAGACTGTAACAAAATTACAGATAACATTAACTATGTATCAAGGGTAGATATGCAACAGAAAATCAAAATCTCACTATTAAACACTGGGCAACAATCTTCACTACAGTCACCCACCTCTGATCTATTACATTTTCTAGACTTCATCGAGATGCCGGAGTGCTTCGAGAACGTACGAAGTAACTATGAGCACTGGCGTAACCTGGACTGGACGGTTCCACGGGAGAAGTCCTCGATGAAGGATCTCTTCCCCACAGCCACCCAGATCAGTAGCCGCCTCTCCACCCGGAGCCTTGAGCCCTCCAAGTGGGTCCAGAAGAACAGGTCCATGTCCGTGGCACTAGGGAACCGCCTGGAGCCAACAGCGGGACCATCGTCAGAGGAAAAAACTGACGTTAAAAAGGCTTAAAGTAGAAGAAACTGACGATAAAAAAATTTAGAGTTGAGGCTAGTAGAAGAAAACCAACAATACAAAAGTTTAGAGTAGAGAAAGGTAGAGGATTAGAGGATAATAGAGGATGATTGGATCATAGAAGATGAGAAGAGAAGAGATACAGTCGTGGATATGGTCTTAAAATTGAAATGCACTTCAGTTTAATAATTGGCTATATTGAACATGAATTTATTTATTTAGTGATTTACGAGATTTTTACGGATTTGACACGGGGTTGCCAGCTAGATAGTATGTTACTGTAATGAGAGAACTGATTTAGTGATTATCGTGATCTCTTTACTTAAGTAGAAGATTTGTAAATAAATAATCTGATCTCTATGACAATCTCAATATCTATTTAGGATCCTTTTCTTTCTCTTCAGCACATGTTTTTTTCAGATCGTTCGGGGTGAATCGACTTGTAGTGACATGAGATGGGGGACGTCCCTGATATCATCCTTGTATGAGGAAACAGACGTTAAAACTTTCTTATTATCTCTCTTCTTATCTCACAATATTTTAATAGTAATTAGCGTTAGCTTCAAGCTCTTCAGGAGCACTCCATCGATCAATCAGTTGACCCCAACACGAGGGCTCGGCTATTACCAAATATAATGTAGCCATTAACGTAGGTAATTAAGACTAACAAGATGGTTACTCTCCGTTATTGCTTAGTCGTCCCTTACGACGCTTGTACATAAGATTCTATTAACTTCAGTGCACTGACAAGTGGCAGGTCTATGGTGTATATTCATACTCAAAGTCTGCTTTCTCGCTCCATAATAGCACTCCTTAGATCAACAAGTTAATCCCTTCACAAAGTATATGCCTTATCCATACTTTATGTAGCCTATAGCTTGGGAAAAGTACGACTTCTGAGGTGGTTTCCCGTTGCCTTCCTCAGTTACATGGATTAATTACCGTTTAATCCTGGGGAAAATATTTCATGGTGAGGTGGGTCCCCTCTTGCCATCCTCAGCTTCTGTCTTAGTCGCCTCTTACGTACATGCAGCAGATTGTTTGCGGTTGCCCTATTCTGCAGTGGTCCAACCACACCCGAGCACAACACGATAGTTCTATTAACTATGTTACAATAAAGCCGGTAAAGCTGGTAAACCTAAGGTTAACGTCAGTTTCCTCACTCGAAAGCGATACAATGCAATATACACTTAGATTGCTGCCGTCGTCCATGACAATATTGAACAAGGTGAACTTAGATCACGAATAACTCAGAATAGATCAAATCAACTAGGTCCTAATGGCACTCTATCTCAGTGGAAAGGTCGACAATGATCTCGAAAACCGCTTCCAGTTCAACTTTAATTAATCTTTTTATTAATTATTTATAATTAATAATATATTTATTAATAATTAATAATATAAGCATATAATGAACGGTATTAGCGAAGCCTGACTGAGATCTCTTGATTTAGTTTCTGTTAACGACGGATGATTAACGTTATTGAGTTAGACAGTTGATTCAGATTAGCATAAACCTCTCGGGTACAAGCAGCATCGATAAACAACACTGGTCACAATCAATCAATCACATGCAAAGGAATGATTTAATCTCCTCGACTATCTGCAGCGAATAGTTTATACAAATTATACCGAAAAACTCTACAAATATTACATTGATAGACAAAACCTGTACAAAACAGCTGCGGCGACGCCAGGCCTTTAAATAAGAGGGAGGGCGGAGTTCTATAAAGGCTGGGTTCTATTAGAGCTGAGTTCTATTTGTAAAAAAAGCTGGTAAAGCTAAGGTTAACGTCAGTTACCTCACTCGAAAGCGATGTCAGAGACGGGTGAGCACAGGGTTTGAACCCGCATCAACTGATTCGCGGTCGAGTATCTAACCGACGTCGCCACTGGCTCCAGCCAGTGGCGAAGTCGGAGACGGAGTTTCCATTATGGCACATTACTAGGACGGAGTTTCTATTATGGCACAGGTTCTATTAACCATGACATGTTTATAATTCGCTTGATGAATTCTGTAAAGTAGGCCCACACAAGGACAGATTATAACCAGGAGCCAGATGGGACATGAGGTTAGTAACCATGGCATATGCCTTGACGTCGCAAACTGCAGAAAACACAGAAACAAAATTTTGCGCCAGCTCCTTCATTCAATAGAGACATCAGGAGCTGGCTGGAGCCAGTGGCGATGTCATTAAGTTATTCGACCGCGAATCAGTATGTGCGGGGTTCAAATCCTGGACTCACCCGTCACTGACATCGCTTTCAAATGAGGAAACTGACGTTAACATTAGCCTTTATCAGAGACGTTATCTGACTGTCTCAGAATTAATCATAATCACAGCAATACGGAAGAGACTAATGAAAGAAGAGCGGTGTGTGATGAGATGTGATGTATGCGTATAAGGTCGAATCCACGGGCTAGTCTTCTAAAAGAGTTACTGCATGCACGCAACTAAACAAAATAACATAGAGAGATAATTACCTCATTCACTGGCTGGAGCCAGTGGCGATATCGGTACTCGACCGCGAATCAGTATGTGTGGAGTTTAAATTCCGGACTCGCCCGTCACTGATATCGCATTCGACTAAGGAAACTGACGTTGACCTTAGCTTTACCAGCTTTTATTTAAACTACATATAAGCAAACATACGGAATGTAATAAATAAGTTATGCACCAATGCGGTCACTAGTAAAGCTATATTCTAAAGTCATAATTACACGGGATAAGAGATTTAGAACGACACCTCAAATTAGAATTAAATTTAATCAATTGTGCATACAAAGTTTTTCCTATAGATGCCGGCTAATGATTTTAAATATTTGCAAGGTTAAACGTTTGATTTTTCACACAGTAAAGCTGCAATCTTCATTTGTTTCAGCAAACGCGATTGAAGAATGCTAGAGTAAGCAAACTTAATATCTGTCAGTAAGATACTCGACCACAGATCAGTATGTGCGGGGTTCAAATCCTGGGCTCGCCCGTCACTGACATCGCTTTCGAGTGAGGAAACTGATGTTTACCTTAGCTTTACCAGCTTTAACTAGGACATATTATTTAGCAGTAAAAATAGAGAGTGAGAGAGAGAGAATGATATAAAGACAGGTATAGACTGCAAAAAGCACAGATACTCTGTTAGACAGCTACACAACAATAGAATGGCAAATCAAATAAACTGTAAAGCACATACATAATCTCAGTGGCACAAAATCTTAATGGCACATAATCTCAGTAGCACATAATCTCATGGTACATAATGTCAGTGGCATATAATCTCAGTGGCACATAATTTCAGTGGCACATAATTTAAATGTCACATAATTTCAGTGGCACATATCTAAATGTCACATAATTTCAGTGGCACATAGTCACAGTGGCACCTAATCTCAGTGGCACATAATCTCAGTGGCACATAATCTCAGCAAGCAGTTTATTGATATGTAGCATGACACGATTCTTTCTTCCTCAACATCTAACCAGCGACACCCCGATGATTTAAAATGAGTAACTCTGGAATGTGCGGTGAACATCTAACCCACTGGCCGAGCCAGTTTAGAGGTCAGAAATAGGCTCCCCTGTAGTCCAGTGACTGAGTCTTACCAGCCATCATCTCTGTGCCACTGTTCTGAAAACAATATAATAAACAGAAGCTTAAAAACAAAAAAATTAAATCAAGTCTCTCTATCTCTGTCTCTCTCTCTATCTATCTCTCTCTCTCTCTATCCATCTCTCTCTCTCAATCTCGATTTTTAATTAATTGCATAATTGATTATGTTTGTTGTAAGCTTGTACTTTTATTTCTCTTTTTGTGCACTTTGTATGTATGCGACTTTACACTGAGGTTGTTGTCGAAATAAACATATACTCTCTCTCTCTCTCTCTCTCCATATCTCTCTATCTCTCAGTGCACAGTCTAATGGCTAAGACAGAACGAGTGGTGAATGGCTAAAGACAAAACCTTTTCTCTGAGGACGCTGCGAGGTGGTAGAGACACTGGAGACTCTGTGTCCATCCTGTTCTTAGATCTGTCCCTCATAGAGAACTACAACAACAACAACAACAACATGCTCAAAAACAACAACGACAACAAGGTGGTAGAGAGATGGGAGACTCTGCTGTGTCCATCCTGTTCTTAGATCTGTCCCTCATAGAGAACTACAACAACAACAACAACAACATGCTCAAAAACAACAACGACAACAAGGTGGTAGAGAGATGGGAGACTCTGCTGTGTCCATCCTGTTCTTAGATCTGTCCCTCATAGAGAACTACAACAACAACAACAACATGCTCAATAACAACAACAACAACAAGATGGTAGAGAGATGGGAGACTCTGCTGTGTCCATCCTGTTCTTAGACCTGTCCCTCACAGAGAACTACAACAACAACAACACGTCAATAACAACAACATGTCAATAACAACAACAACATGTCAATAACAACAACAACATGTCAATAACAACAACATGTTAATTACAACAACAACATGTTAATAACAACAACAACATGTTCAATGCAATAATAATAACAATAATATTAACCATAATAAAGATAATTGAAAGATAAAGATAATTAAGAGATAATATAATACAATAGTAAATAATAATAGTAAATTAGATGACCTCGAATAACCTGGTGGCGATTCAGCACATATTGCTTGAATCGTTTTTATCAAACCTCCGGTTCTTTACACCAGGGGTTAATTGGGGTGGATAAGGCATAGCCATTTGTGAAGGAATTAATTCGTTAACCAATGGTGTGTTCTTTAAGGTGCGTGAAAAGCAGTATGCGAGTAGGAATATGTCCCTTGGACCTGCCGCTTGGCAGCGCACTAAAGAGAGAGAAATAATATTATTCGAAAAAATTATTTATAATACAATATAAATAATAATGAATTACGAATGGAAAAGTCTCAAATAGGGGATTGGCTGGTGGTGTAGTGTAGGACAGAGAGGATTTGAGACAGTCTATTTGTATCCCAACCCTGGTTAAACTGGGATTCAAGAGATGATGATGATGATGATGATGATGATGATGATATAAATATCATTATCGATCAGATGCTCAAAAGCACAAACCTTTTTCTGAATACTCTCCAGCCTGTTCACTCCCACAGAACCCTTATTCTTTGGGGTTTTATTGGGGGTGAGTGCACTCATAAACCGCCCCAGCCTATTCTGCGCTGTCGTGGGTTTGACGCCACTCTTGGGTGTCTTTGTCGGGGTCGACCCTGGACCTGCATAGCGGCGACAAGTGGGCGTAACTGGGCGGGACCCATAGAGTATCTCTTCCTCCATCTGCTGCGCCTTCTGCTGTTGCTGCAGATACATTAATAATGCTAAAATAAATGTTAATAAAATAAATACTATATAGATAAATACATACACCAAATATATGTTACGTTGAGTATCTCCTACTCCATTTGCTGCGCCTTCTGCTGTTGCTGCAGAGATATTAATATAAAATAAATATTAATAAATAAATAGTATATAAAATAAAGCTAATATAGGCTACATAAGGTGTGGATGAGGCATGGACTTTGTGAAGGGATTGGTTTGTTGATCTAGGGACTGCTGCTATAGAGAAAGAAGATAGAATAAGAAAGAGCTTGAAATATAGACAAAGAAGATAGAATAAGAAAGAGCTTGAAATATAGACAAAGAAGATAGAATAAGAATGAGCTTGAAATACAGTCAAATAAGATAGAAAGAGATGGAGATACAGATAGAGAAACAAGATAGAATAAGAAAGTGATAGAGACACCGAGAAAGAAGATACGAGAACGAAATAGAGAAAGTCACGTACTCATCACACTAACCCGCTGTATTTTCAGATTCTCTTTTTCTCTAATATACTCGCTTCTCTCTTGCTCGACAAACTCGTCAAACGAGCTGCCAAACACGAGAAATCTCCGCCCACTGCGCTTCTGCCACGAGTCGATGAAACGAGAGATTTCGAGCTCGAGCTTTGGCAACTCTGCAGCGAGCTTCTTACGAGCTTTCTCCTCCTTCAGCAGGCTGCAGCCTCGGTTCAAATACCGGTCAGGATTGGACGCTCGGTTCTGAACATCAGATAATAAATAGAAATGTTTGAATATTTTAATCAGCATTTAATACCACAATTTAATACAGTGGGATAAAATAAAACGGTCAAATTGTCTAATTTTCCTATTTTATTAATGTTTTATTATTATTACTACTATTATAGCTTACGGAAGAGACACAAAACTTTTCTATGCGATCGAGCATAAATTAATTGCGCTTGTAGCGCTACTGTGCCATGTTGCATAGAGCAGCGCGTGCTTAAATGTACTTATTATTTTTATTATAGTTCTTATTATTATTATCAATAGTAGTATTAATTAAACTAGTAGTAATAGCAGTAATTGTTCTTCTTCTGCTGGAATCTGTCATATGCTTATTATTACTATTATACGATTATTACTATTATATGATTATTACTATGATTATTACTATTATATGATTATTAATATGATTATTACTATTATATGATTATTAATATGATTATTACTAATAGTTTATTACAGTTAAACTGAAATTTAAGGAAAGATGAAGTTGATCGTGAACTATTTAAATTATTTAAATAATAATTTATTCGTAAGGACAAAGCAATTAAGTTATTAAATTGAGAAATTACATTACTAAACAACTTCAGAATTAATCATAGAGCTAAGTTTTTGACGAAAAACAGATGAATAAGTTCAAATTTGTTACATTTAAAACTCTATTTTATATTTAGTTTATAATTTTTATTTAAAATTAAATTGTATATTACAACATAACAATATCAATATACAGAAATCTGTTACAAGTAGGCATGTGATGTGTAAGAAATTGAACTAAATTACTTGCTTTTCAAATTAAAAACAAATCTGTTCGTCAGTTTCAAGCATTTTTCCTTTATTCTGGTTAACTGAAGAGAGACTTGAAGATACCTCGAGGTCAAGGAGCTGTGACCACATTTGCTGACGTTTGTCCACTTTCTCGATCAACTCTTTGTGTTCAACGTAGTACTGCTCCAAGTTCTTGATCTCTCTCTCATGTTCATCTAACACCTCGTCATCTAAATCTTCTACAATACAATAGAATGCGGCACAGTACGATACAATTCTTACAGTATAGCACAGAACAATACAATGCAATCTAATACAATATAACAAACAGCATACAATATAAAAACATACAGTATAAAAACACACAAAATAATAAAACCACCACCATACAACAGACTGCACTAAAATACTAATATTATACTATAACAACAATAATACCATAACAATACTAATAATACTATAACAAAATACATCATCTTCCCTTAAATCCCAGTTTATCTAGGGTCCGGATACGGATGGACTGTCTCAAATCCTCTCTGTCCTACACCACACCACCAGCCAATCCCCTATTTGAGACTTTTCCATTCATTTAAATTTTTGTAGCAAATTCTGGAGCCTAGGCGCTCACCAACTGAATGCCCTTTCTGAAGTTGGTTTGGATCTTGTTTTAACTTGACTACCCAGTTATACTTTAATACAAATTGATGCAGTAACAAATTGATGCAGTAAAAAATATCACATTGATTTAATAAAAATTGATCAGGAAAAATCACAGAGCTCTTTAATAACATACGCATGAGACAGACAAAAAAGGCAGAAAGAGGCTTGTATTGTTGTCCTGCATAACATTGTATTGTACTTGAGTGCATTGTACTGTTTTAAAATATATTGTACTGTATTTTACTGCAGTTAACAGTTTTACATTGCACTGTACTATGAATTGTACAGCAGTGTATTTCACAGTATCACTGGTACTGACATACCAGTAAAGAAAGGCTTGAAGGCCTGTCTCCTCTCTGATTCCACGTAGCATTTGTCCCACAACGTGACGAGCTTGCTACGTGAAGCAGCCACGAATCTGCTCATGTGCTGCTTCTTCAACCTCTCACATCTCAATATCTCCTCCTCCATCTACACATTGAAACACATTGAAACATTTACAGATATAAACACACATATCAATCCATACACATGTCTAGATATCTACACATAAATATGTATAGAAAGACAAACACACAAAGATATTAACACCTAGAAATATAGGCGTAATTACATACACACACAGATTTACGGACACATTCATAGATATTAACACCTAGAAATATAGGTATAATTACATGCACACAGATTTATGCACACACACACATCTATCTCACTATTTAAACACAAACATTCTCATAGATATCAAAACATATCTCACTATCAATGCCTCTCTTTCTTTCGCTTTAGTGTTCGCCCAACTCCAAGGTTCAAGGTACATATTCTTAATTGAAGACCACTTTTGAGTTCAAAAGACTTTTGATTAACAGGTCTTTCCACTATTTAAACAACAATAGAAGGAACCTTTATAATGACGCCATGAGAGAACCCCTGATTGGTCTGTTCAAAATGTCTCCTTGTCTCCGCCTCTACCTCAAGCCGCTCCCACAATGACTTAAGCTCCTCCCACAGTGCTGCCACTCTCTCGCTATTTTCAGTCACCAGTGCCGCCAACTGAAACAAAAATAAAGATCGGTTAATAGTCTTATGGTTAGTTAGTCATGTTGTTAATTGAGGATGACCAATCGGTTGACCCCTTGAACCTATCAGACCTATTGAGGACTAAAGGCACCCATCGATCCAAAGTAGGATAACTTACCGACAAGATACCAGCTCAACCAAATACAAAAATAGTCTCTAAATTGTAGACCAGTATAATATAATTCAGTGTGGTATCTCCGCACTCACTTCAGGTATTATATAAACAGTATAGTGACTTGTAGATCAGTAAATACCTCAGTGTGGTAACTCTGCACACACTTCAGGTATTATATAAACAGTAGAGTGACATGTAGCTCAGTAAATACCTCAGTATGGTACATCCGCACACACTTCAGGTTCTCCAGTGTTAGTTTCATCCCGTCCGTGTTATAAACAACCTCATTTTCAAAGGAAGTGTTAGGAGACAGAGAGAGGTCTTCCAGCATCCGCTTTACACCTCCACGCAATGCTGTCAGCTCCTCAATACGTTTGGTCTGTCAGCATTAACAGATTATTAAAATAATAATATAATAAATATAACAATAATTAATAAAAATAATAATTAAATAATTACTCTTTGTCTGTCAACACTAACAGATTATTATTATCCTAAATAAATCAAAATAGAGCTTAAAATAGACAAATTAAGCATATTTCCTAAAATACATAACATTTGTCAATTTCACTGAATAAAAAATTGTAAGCATGGCACAGAGAAAAGTTCTCAAGGAATAAGAACCTCAAAAGGACTCCAATTCCATAGAGGTTACTGTAAATAGTACTTAATAGATTTTAATAACAGCAATTGACTTAAATTTTATTTAAATTTTCCTTTAAATGTCTTACCTAATTTGATTTTCTCCTTTATTACTTAATTTAAATGTTTAAATTCTAACCTGTTCTAACTTGAGCCCATCAACGTGCGCTTCAAACTTGTCGAGCAGACTAGCACTGGGCACGGACCCCTGATGACTGCACTGAGAGAACTGCACCGTGCCCATGCGTGCGCACAACTGCTGGTCCAGCTTCGTTAGATGTCGCAGACGTCCCAGACGCTCTTCCTTCTCCTTCGTCAGAGACTCCACCAGTGTCCTAAGTCTGCATTCCAGCTGAAGAGTCGTCAAGCCTTCCTCTGGCTGGAACATGATAGTTAAGTAGTTGTACTAATTGAATTGAATTTATTGAATTAAATCAAATTCAAACCTAATTTAATAGAAACAATAATATTGCTGAAGTTATCTAGTGGCATTAAATGTAATTATCATTTTTAATTAATTAGTTAAATTTTATTACAATTATTTATTTATTAAATATTCCATTTTGTTATTATGTAACAATAATCATAATTTAAAATAATTATTCACTTCCTAATTCAAAGATATTTCAGGAATACACAAATATTTAATATATAGCTGCGGCGAAATGATTCAATATTTTCAATTCTTATTAATGAATTACTACAGAAACTTTTGTATAAAAAAAAATTGTAGGGTTTTGGCAAACCTTTTGTGGTGATGAAAATCTTCCAATTGCTATTTTTCTATGAATGATGAATTTTCATCATATAAATAAATAATTTAATTTTCTTATTGAAGATGGAGAACATTACAAAAGCTGTTGTACTTTAACTGCACCATTGAATTTCTCAATGATCAGCCAAAATGATTTCAGGAAACAATTTTAATTAAAAATGC
Organism: Enchytraeus crypticus; assembly: GCA_905160935.1. Taxonomy (NCBI): domain Eukaryota; kingdom Metazoa; phylum Annelida; class Clitellata; order Enchytraeida; family Enchytraeidae; genus Enchytraeus; species Enchytraeus crypticus. The sequence continues at coordinate 455,001 of CAJHZI010000209.1, read as the reverse complement.
ATCTAAAACTAGCAACAGCATGTTGACACCTACTTTATACACCGGCATATCCAGCTCGGTGCAGAGCTGGAGCAGCTCGGCGCCGTGCTTGTGCACATTGTGCATCAGTCTGTCTCTCAGTGCCTCCTCCTCGCGCACCATGTCCTCCAGCAGACTGGTCACGTGGAGCAGCACCACACCACAGCGCGAGTCTCTCTGCTCCCCCAGGATACCCACCTCGTCCCACACAGCAGCCAGCCGGCTCATCGTAGAGTCGATGGCTCGGTGCAGCGGCTCCGTATCTCCCATTATTCTACAAATATTATTATAATATTATTAATATTAAATAAAGATAATATCAAATATTATTAAAATATTCATCATCATCATCATCTTCTCTTAAATCCCAGTTTAGCTAGGGTCAGGATATGAATGGACCTTCTCCACTCCTCTCCGTCTACAAATATTATTAGAATATTATTAAAATTATTCAGTAATAATATCAAATATTATTAGAGTGATATCAACTATTATTATTTTATTTTTATTTGATATTATTATTCCCTGTGTTGTGGCTGGGTTGTTTTAAGAATTGAGCAAACAGTGCCTGCACGTGTCGTAGAAGGCGACTAAAGTATTAAGATCCACACTAACGTCAGAAAGGGCATTCAGTTGGTGAGCGTCTAGGCTCCAGAAATTGCTACAAATTTTAAAAGAATGGAAAAGTCTCAAATAGGGGATTGACTGATGATATGATGTAGGACAGAGAGGATTTGAGACAGTCTATTCGTACCCCGACCCTGGTTAAACTGGGATTCAAGGGAAGAAGATGAAGATGAAGAATAATAATATCTAATATTATTGATATTATTAAAATGTTATTACTCATTATTAAAATTATTCTTAGTAATAAAATTGTTTAAAAGTATAAAAATTATAATTGTTAAAACGTTATTGCTTTAAGCATTAAAATTGTTAAAACATTTTGGCTAAAAGTATTAAAACATCATATATAATAAATTATTAATAATAATAATAATAATAATAATAACAACAATTAGAGAGCTACTGTCATCAATGACAACATCGAGCACTATTGAGACAAAATCAAGCCGGCGAGCAAAAAGAAGGTCCAAAACGATGCAAATTCCAAAATCCAGATAATCAGTCAAAAGTGAAGGGAATTAAAGAAAAGATTTGAGAAGATTAGTCAAGATTAAATACCTATTAAATACCATTATTTCATCCAAAATATGAGTCATAAATACAATAAAGATAACAATGGGTAGTGAGTATGATGTTTAACTCAGAAAGAATCCAAAATCATCAAAGACGAGACAATAGAACACTAATTAGAACCATGATATGAGTTGTGATTAAGCACTTTTTATTAATATCCATATTTACTGAACTTGCCCTGATCAACAGATCACTTACGTCTCTGTTGCAGATTAAACAGCTATTAAGAAATTATAGCACCAAAATTATAGTGCTCAGCCAATAACAGCGCTGTCCTTCAAGGCTGATTGACCGATCCAGTTTTAAAACTGATAGATAAATTCAGTTACAATGAACAAATATATAATAAATTAATCCTATAAGAAGGTGATAATAGAAATTGTAACACTTTCATAGATGACTTAGTGATATCTATATTTTAAGGATATAAAAAAATTAATTTAAATTTATAGATATCAGCCAACCTAAGTGCTACAGGTCAGACCCACTAGCATATTAGCAAATTTCATAATGACGGATCAGCAGATGCAGAGTTCAAATCCAATGAATATCCAGTGACTGACATGCTTCCGAGAAGGAAACTGCCATTAAACTATGCTTTAACAATTTAACTTTTACGTGTATCATTAGGCGAGATAGAAATGTGTCAATTCGAAGAGTCGAGATCTCCATATTCAGTTCAAAATCACATCAATTAGCCAGTCCTGATGTCTAAATTAGTCTAGTACTAACTTGTCTCTATAAAAAACAAATTAGTATATTAATAACGATTTCTATTAAACGAACTTAAATTGTATCCTGACGCTACACACCTGTGCAAAAGTTGAGCATTCCAAATATTGTAAATATTTTATATCCAATGGTTTTGATAGTAATCCACGTTATCCGCAAGATCGAAATCGATATTTCTTAATTACAAATATATTAAATTATTTATTTTAAAAGAAATTTAATATTATTCAATGACAAATTAAAAATAACAACAAAATAGTAAATCTATAATTTCATTGTTTTGTTTTTAATTTCGAAAAAAACACCTGTTCAATCGTTAACTAGGATTGGTTGAAAACCAACCAATCACTGAGAGGCAAGAGATAACAATGGATCTGAAAATTAAACATTTTAACTTGATCCTTGACAACATGGATCATTATTAAGATAAATCCAGGTCGGTGAGCAAAAAGAATTAGGTTCAAAACGATGTAAATTGATAAATCCTGAAAAATCAGTCTAAAGATTTGAGAGAACCTAACTTGTAAATGATTTAGTTAACAGTTTTCACTCAAATCTATTGTAGTGGTTCCTATAAATGATGAACTATTAGAAGATAATAGCGAAATGATCAACTATGTTGATATCTGTCGTTTTTAATGCCATATGTTTAAACCGTTAGCTAATTTAAGTCTAATCAGCAATAAAATATTAAATTGTAGTTATGTAGCTCTGATAATTGCATCATTCAAGCGATTAGTAATCTACAAACATAAAAGTAATAATACAGTAACTTAATTAAATCTGCAACTTTTATTTATATATTAAATGTGATTATGTTTTCAATTCAGTCAATTAATTAATAAAAGTCTTCTTGCGTTTTTAATAATATAGTTTCAATTAGATTACTGTATTTACGTAAGATCTTTGCGTAACTCGCAATGAGTTGTACTTTAGTTTACTAGCCTTTAACCTTCTGATTAAATTAGTATTAATTTAATTGGCAATTAGAATGTCTCAATAGCATAGGGGTAACGTCATGAAGTTTTAAATGACAGATCCTGAGGTGATTGAATTATCAAAAAAAGTAAACACGCATTATAGTGAGTAATTAATTATGTTGATATCTATCACTTTTAAAAGTATATATCATATCATCATAGTGATATGATATGATAGGGTTCGAATCCAAGCCGCGCTGATCTGAGAGTAAAATCTCGGATATTCACGGGACTGGTTATACGGAGAATAGTCTAAAATGCCTAACGGTTTAAACATGTGGTATTAAATGTGGATGACCTGAGATCATCATGCAAACCTCCAATGCCGCTAGTACCCTTCCTTGGACTGACCACCCGGATTTTGGCTTGCACCGTTTTTGGACCCCTCACTCTGTTCGTCGGTTGTAATTTGGTTCCACAGTGTTCGATGTTGTCATGGACAACGGTAACACTAATCATATTGTTGTTGTTGTTGTTGTTGTTGTTGTTAAATGTGATGTTGTTGCTGTCGGAATACTGTAGAGAATTTCGATACGCATAACAAGAAGAAAATACCTTTGTTAGAGATTTTGATATTTTTGTGATTATTTTGGTAAATAAGTAAAATATCATTATAATTGTGGCTTCGGCATCACTAGTGACGTCTAGAACTTGTTTGTTGGTTTTGTTTTTGTTTTCTTTAATTTAATTTTTTGTTAATTATGAATAAGTATTATTATAGAATATTACAATTTCCTGAAGAATTTCTACCCAGTGCCTAATTTAACGTAGAAACGTTAACGTTTCGTTTTATTTTATACATCTATACTTAGATTTACTGTTAGGTTTCAAAGCTATTTAGCTATAAATATGTGTAATTTATAGATTTGATTGAACTACATAATTAAATTTAGTTGAAATTATACAAATTATTTTGGATATTAATAAAGATATTTACATAAATTATCCACAAAAGATATGGGATATGATAGTAATAATTTGACTAGTAAAAGTAGAGATACTACTCTAAGGTATCATTCTAAAAAAAAACTAAATTATATCTAAGGATTTAACTATGTTGAATTGATTCCCAAATATATGAACTTTTCTGTATCTAAAATATAAAATGATTTTGTGATATAGGTAGCACAACTAATCAATGCATCACCCAGAAGACCGAGGCCCCCCAATGGGGCATCCACCAGGACCCCCTGGTCCCCCAATGGGTCACCCCCATGGACCTCCACCCCCTGGTTTTGCTGGGGGCGATGGCCCCCCTCCTCCGCACTTCATGCCAGAGTTTCGTGGTGGATTCCGGGGTGGCTTCAGAGGTGGCCCTCATAGGAGAGGCAGACCCTGGGGCCCTGATGGCGGCCCTCCCATGGGCCCACCTGGAATGATGGGCCCGGGTGGGTTTCCCCCTCCCCCGCCCCCCTTCCCGATTGAGCATGCCGCCCCTGAAGATGATGAAAATGCCAATAGAACTCTGTTTGTTGGTAACGTCGACCCGGAACTTACCGAGGAAGACCTGAAGAGGATTTTTGAGAGGTTTGGGATAGTAGAGACTGTGAACCTGAAGCAGACGTTCAACGGTCATCCCTACGCTTTCATCAAGTATCTCAACGTTAACCAGGCACACGTCGCTAAGATGGAAATGTCGGGCAAGCTGATTGGACGGAACAGGTCGAGGATTGGCTACGGAAAGGTCATGGCGACTAACTGCGTGTGGGTAGGAGGAATTGGATATTGGTTGTCTCGACAGGTAAGCTCAGACATCTAGCACGTATGATAATTAGAACTGCGGAAGTTGACGATTAATTTAGTCGTTAACTAGTAGGGACAGTTAATATTTTAAGCAATTAATCAAAATCTTGGTGTGATCTAAAATCTCAATCTTGTTAGTCAATTGTTACTTCTATCTGTGATCATATCGTTTCCATGAGGCACAGAGTTCGTTTAATTTTAAAAAATACTCAAATATGCAATAACATACACTAGGCCGTCAAAGAGGCTATAAAAACCAATCTAGTTGACCACCCATCATGCATACCAGGGTGTATCTTAATTAAATTACCGTTAGTCAATAATAAGATTAAGTTTGACTCGATAGCTTTTTCCAAAGTTAGCTTACACTAAAAACTACATAACACGTTTATCGAGAAACTGAACATCTCTGGGTGGGAAAATGTAATCGTCAGGAAGCCGGTTCGTTTCAATTCACCACTTCAACTATTAGCTTGACGGGAAGGAGTTTTGAACTTTAACTAATCAGAATGATAGGGTTGTCATCTATAGAATAGTAAATGCGCTATTGTTACAACCGTGAGTCAGTATACGTCAGGTTCAAATCCTGGGCTCATCCGTCACGAGCTTTCGAGTCGGGAAACTGACGTTTACATTAGCTTTTTACCAACATGCTTAGACAATTTTTTATATAATATTTGAAACATAAGTGAAATGTCATTGTTTATATTTGTATTTAACTTTTTAATTTATTAACATTGTACTGCAGGAGATCAAAGATGAGTTCAAGAAATTCGGCAGAGTGGTTCGTTTCACCTGGTCTCACGACGCTGACCACGCCTACATCGTCTATGACCGCATCATGGCCGCGCGCAACGCCGTGCAGATCATGCGCGGCTTCGTGTTCCCAGGCACCAACGTTCGTCTGCGCACAGACTTTGCCGACGCCGACACGATAAACGACGTGAAGAACAAGCTGAAAGACCATGAGACCCGATACGTACATCTCGTTAACGACGCCGATGAAATGCCTTACATGGACGAGCGAAAGTCGAAGAAAAAGAAGAAGAGGAGAAGGAGCGGTTCTGAAAGCGACAGTTATTCGTCAGATGGCAGTAGGTCTTCAGGGCGACGGCGGAGAAAATCTCGCCGCCGCAGACGTTCTGGATCGAATCGTTCTCGGAATTCGTCTACCTCGGCCAGCGAGAGCCGGTCCTCATCGGTAGAGTCGGCTATAGCCGGTGCGGAGTCCGTCAAAAACATCCTCGAAGCGAAAGCGGACATGTGGACCGGCCGGCTGGCTCTGAAGAACACCAGCTATCCGCTGCGGATGCATCTGTTGGACGGACGTAAGAGTCTCCTGGAGAGACTAGTCTCCGGCGAGAAGATAAAGAAACCCGAGGAGAAAACGGAGAGAAAGGAGACGGACAACAGCAAGAACGTTCTGTACATCACTCAGCGACTGCGAATGGACAAGTCGAAGCTGGACGAGGTGGAGAGGAAGATGTCGCACGCCGGAAGCAGACGGAGCTGCGTGTTTGTCGCCACGTCCGTTGGCTCGTCAGAGTGTGGCGAGGTGCCGAAGCTAAAGGATGGAAGTCTGGCGGAGCTCGTTTCTTATCTGAGGTCGAAGGACGCGGCCGGACTGGTGGGATTTCCGGTGGGATGTAAGGTGGGGCAGGAGACGGGGTTCCTGCACGTGTTTCCTCCGTGCAAGTTTGTGCACGACTACGTGAAGGAGGCGTCGCCGAAGCTGCTGATGGACTATAATTCAGACGAGTGCGTTGTGCTGCTGCTGGTGCGAGTTTGATTGATTTATTAGCGAATGGTAGATCGGTGATTGATTGATTGATCAGCGAATGGTTGATCTGTGATTGATTGATTGATCAGCAAAATGGTAGAGCGGTGACTGATTGATTGATCTGTGAATGGTAGAGTGGTGATTGATTGATCAGCGAGTGGTAGATCTGTGATTGATTGATTGATCAGTGAGTGGTAGAGTGGTGATTGATTGATTGATTGATCAGCGACTGGTAGAGTGGTGATTGATTGATTGATCGGTGAATGGTAGATCTGTGATTGATTGATTGATCAGTGAATGGTAGTTCTGTTATTAATTGATTGATCAGTGAATGGTAGTTCTGTTATTAATTGATTGATCATAGTATAGTCACTCTATATTTGATTGATTGATCATTGAATAGTCACTCTGTGATTGATTGATTGATCATTGAATAGTCACTATGTGATTGATTTATGACTGCTGGATGACCAGTGCTCTCTGTTGTGATGGATTTTTTTTTGTGATTTATTTTTAATGATTTGTGCTTCGAAAAATGTTGTCTGTTTAGGTTTCTGTGTGATGGATTGATTGAGTTTGGCTTGATGTCTGGTTTAGTAATCGATTAATTAATTGATCGATCAATCACTTGCTCATTAGTTAATTTGGACTGTTGCACGTTTGTGAGATTTACGAGAATATTAAAATAGCCTCTAAGATTTTCGTGTTTTTGTTGTCATGGCATCCATTTGAGTCGAGGAATGTTTGAAAGTCACGAACATTTGAGCCATCCGTTTCCTCATCCAAGGATGATGTCAGGGACGTCCCCACAGCACACATCACTACAGATCTGTTCACCCAGACCAAACTGCAATAGATTCCAAAAATATACAATAGACTCCATTACAAGTTCGTGAGGGTGGAGGGGGGTTGATAGACCTTACACTCGATAAAGCTAATGTTAACGTCAGTTTCCTCACCAGAAAGCGATGTCAGTGACGGGCGAGCCCAGGATTTGAACCACACACATACTGATCCGCGGTCGAGTATCTTACCGACATCGCCACTGGCTCCTGCCCTTATCGATGGCTCATAATTGACCTCTGCTCAGAACTATGCTAATCACGTCTTTATGTCACAGCGTCTATAGAGCTAATATCTCGCGTACAACTGCATGTATGTGGACTATTTAGCCTACAATACAAGTGTTACGTCATAACAAAACGCGATTAGATTTGTAGTGTCATTCATTTTAGATGCCTTTCTAAGCGAAATTAGAATGCAACCAAATGTACTGAACTGTATTGAAAATTAATCTTATTTAAAATTAGACCAATAAGTTTGATTTATGGCTGTTAGATAAAAAACGCTATAGGCTACTTGAGGTATGGGTAAGCCTGGGAGTTTTGTGCTGTGATTAACTTGTATGGAGTGCTCTTGATGAAGCGTTGCAGTAGACTCTGAGTATGAATATAAGCATTGGACCTGCCACTTGGCAGAACACTAGAGACAGAGTGAGAGAGAGGGAAAAAAGAGATAAAAACTCCAGAATTTTTAAAAATATGTAATTTTCATTTGAGAACTCTCGATCAATTTTCCCGTAATTCACTCTCGTTCTGTAGCATACATATTGCATCTTTCAAATATCATCCAACATTTATGATTATACCTATATCGTAGATATATCAATTACGAGGAATTAAATAGAAACTAAAATAGGCTTAGCTGCGAGTAATATAGGCTGTATTGATGTAGTGATATTGTCCTATTTCTGATCTATATTGAGGTAGTGATATTGTCCTATTTTTGAACACTCCAGCTATAGGCCCACTTGGCTATTAATTGACCCTGAAAAATTTCATTTGACGTTTAGAAGAAACTTAGAGATTCACTTAGTTTCTCAGTGAAATCAAAGCCCTTAAAACTTTCCTAGAACTGTATGAACCTCGTGAAGAAAAAGGTTGACACCTCTTTACTTGAGAGGGTCATTGCTCAGCTGTGGCTTGTATTGTAATAAACAGGTTAATTAGATAGGCAGATATAGATTAATTTGCGGCTAGATGGTCACTTAATTGGACAGAACTATTTGCATCATCGCGGGATCTTGTTTTGATTCACTTTTTATTCTATGAGGTTTTACTAAATTTTATTAGCGTCTTAGGAATATGTTTAACGTTAGGGTAAAGGGTAGGGGTTAGGGTTAGTGATAGTTTAAGAGGTTTAATTAAAATTACAAATTCCCGCGATGATGTAAAACAAGATCCCGCGATGATGTTGCAAATAGTTCTGTCCAATTAAGTGACCAGCTAACCGCAAGTTGTACATTAGAGTCTATTATCTAATCAGTGGCATATTCTTGCAATTAACTCTTGTTATTAAGAATTTACGCAGCAGGGAAACGCAGGAAATATATTGTCAATTGACTCGGTTCTCAATACAGGCGCCGTGTGGGCCTAACAGCATAAGTGGTCGGTGATGTAATTAGGTCAACTTATCGACGGAAATTTTTTGGAGAAGTTTAAGATAATTGATGTGTAATTATGATACACGTGTAGGGCTATATGTTAGTGTAAAATGTAGTTTTATAAAACCACCACTGCAGTTGTAATAATTATAATTCCTCATATCATCATTATGATTCGACTCATTGTAGACTATGCGCTCAACGACATTGCGTGGATGTGTTAATATCTATGGTATCATGAGAACTAAGGTAGGCGCGTTGTTCCAGTTTTTTCCAGTAATATGTTAGTTAGTTACTATGAAAGGAAAAGAGGCAGGAGCAGGCCGAGATTAGGTATGTTAGATGATTTATAGACCCACTCATATGTGGAAATGAAGAGGAAAGCGGAAGACAGAGAGAGTGGTAAGTGGCAGGTCCAAGGTGCACATTTATATTCAGAGTATTCTGTATGCAGCTTTCACGCTCCATAAAGAGCTCGGTATGGATCAACAGGTTAATCCATTGACAAAGACTATATGCTATGTAGGTTGCTTCCCGTTCTTATCCTCAGTTCTTGCTCAATCGCCTCTTAAGACGAGCAGTTAACGGTTGGTCTATTCCTCAGTGACCCGGACACAACACGAGAAGGCCTAAAGTCTACGCCTATTTGTCGCTAAGTCTTTTGCATCGTATCCCAGATTTTCCTGTCTCAGGTTATGTCTCTTAATTCTCTGAAAGTGTTACTTATCATAATTATTATTAGTAGTATGCACTTTGCGTACCGATGTGTGCAAGCAACACTTACAATCGTAGGTACGGGAAAATGAAGGCAGCACACTAGTCCCAATCCACTCCTCTAAATAAAAATGTTTTAATATTGGATTTAAAGGAAAATGTTCCGAGTTCATTTCGCAGCGATGCCGGTAGTTTATTCCATGTTGCTTATACATGCTTGCATCTTTAAAGTTTACTTTTATTTCAAAATCTACTTTATTATTCAATTAAGTAAGAATAGGGGTCAGAGGGTCAGATATCGACCAACTAGTCGCAACTGGATATAACCGGTTTCGTGTTTACTGTTTACATTCAGATATTCCGCACGTGGATCATCACGACCAGGAATCGAACCCTCGTTCAACTGCTTGCATTCCAAACTCTCATCTGTTTTAGCCTTCTCCTCGTCATGATGCTGCTCAGCACGGATAGTCGGGAGCTAATCCTGACTTTCTCTTACGAGCAACCGCTGCAGCAGCTAGAGCAGAAGCAGCTGGAGCAGCTGGAGATGCTGGAGCAGCTGGAACAGCTGCAGCTGCTAGAGCAGCCGCAGCAGCTGGAGAAACTGCAGCAGCTGGAACAGCTGCAGCTGCTAGAGCAGCCGCAGCAGCTGGAGAAACTGCAGCAGCTGGAACAGCTGCAGCAGCTGGAGAAGCCGAAGCAGCTGGATAATCTACAGCAGCTGCAGCAGCTTGAGCAGCTGAAGAATTCTGCTGAGATGTATAAAATGGGTAAGGAACTGGAAGACTTGTCAGTAAGACATATCTGGAGACAGGATGCACTACTGAGAGAGGAAGATGGAAAAGATACGGACACGACTGGAGAAGATCCCAGACAGGAACTGTTGCAGGATGGGGCAGGTGTCAGTACGTTGAGTAGTCTGCTTCTAAAACAGTTGCACCTCAGGCAACAACCTAATCAGTATATTAAGGTACAAGAGCATCAACAAAATGAGCAGCAATCACAGCGAATGGAACAACAAACAACCAGGCAACGAGTTAACGAAAGCAAGCAGCATCTACAAGAGGGAGATCATCCCAAAAATAAGCAGCAGAATCTGAGAGAAGAAGTGCAGCCGCTTTTGAAACTAGGAGCAAGAAAAGAAGAAAAAGAACAGCAACAAGCTCAAATGGAAGATCTATCTTTCCACCGGCAAGATACTGGTAAGATTTTTATCACCCCAGATTCTCTGAATGTTCAAGACAACATCAACTATACCAACTGATTTGGCTAGGCAGCTTGTAATGTGCTTAACGTCAAAATCAGAAGCACAAGCTTCTCCTCAATACAACACACTCGAGCTACCGTCGCCAAGACCAGTTCAGGTTTATTGCGACTTTTGACTAACTAAGCCAGCGGCAGATCAATAAAATTATAAATTAGCCTACCACATTTGTAATGATTACTTTACTGACATCATCCTTGTATGAGAAAACGGACGTTAAACCTTTATTATTATTATTATGTTAAATGTATGTTACAATTTTATATCATGACGGTAAACGGTAAATTGTAAATAAAAATTATAAAATAATTTCATAATTCACATAAAACGGATACAGTAGACATGTTCAATGAAGTAAAAAAATTTATAAATGAATATGATACAGCGTATGGTACAGTCCTATTCTTTAATTCCTTTTATCTTTAGACTGGTTTCAGAATTTTGGAATTTTCACCATATTCGACCAAATTTTTGCTCACCGCTTTAGCCTTGTCACATTGTGCACGATGTTTTCGGGAAAGACGAGAGCAATCTATTGCATGTTGTGCTATGCTGTGGAAGCTCTTATGGTCTACAGGTTGAACCGATATAAACTCCGGTTGATTTTGATTAAACTCAGTTGAGAAGTTATGACATTGACCTAATGACTTTTATTGTGTTAAGTAATTTAAAAAGGATATTAGAGCATACCTAAACCCGTGTTGTGCTCGAGTTTCTGAAGAAAAACCAACATTGGACTGCACGTATCGTAAAATGATATTTACTTGGAAACTTGACTAATCTTATTTTGATTTGTTTCTGAATCCTTCAGGTGACGTCACAGCCCAGTCTTCATCAATCCTCTACCCTCCTCTCACCAGATCCACCCAGGGTCCAAAGCGTCCCATCTCCACCAACACACTTCCTCATTCCAGAACCAATTCCACCGCCCAGAAGCCCCCCAGTCTCCCCGTCTCCTGCTCACCCATCCCAATCTGCCAGCAGGTCCTCTCCAGTGCTGAGCGAGCCCAGCGAGAGCGTCTGGAGGTCCTCAAAAAGTACCGTAAAGTGGAAGACCCTGCCGAGACCATTCTTTCCGATGGACTGGCGCAGGCGTCGAGGATTCTGGAAAGATTTTCCGGACACTCGAAGCTGTTGACTCTGTTTACCACGTGGAGTCCTACCACGAGGTCTAAGCTGATGGTGAGATTGAATACATTGAGAACTTGGGCGAGGTACGGGGAGCATGTGAGGCTGATACTGTACTATGATGACTGGGCCAGTGGAGATAAATGGAGAGATGAGAGAGATAATAGAGATACTGAAGATACAAGAGACAATAGAGATAAAAATTATAAGAGAGAAAATGTAGATAATATAGATAGTGGAGATAATAGAGACAAGAGAGATACGAGAGATGAGAGAGATAATAGAGAAAATGGAGATAGTAGAAATAATAGAGATAATGGAGATAATAGAGATCTAAATAAGAGAGATAATAAAGATTTAGATAGGGGAGATCATAGTGATCTACATGTAGATAATAGAGATTTAGATAAAGGAAATAATAGAGATCTTAGTGATCTTCACAATAGAAATCTAGATATGAGAAATAATAGAGGTAAACAAGAACAAAATAATGATGAAGAACTAGAAGCTAATAAAGATCTAGAAACTGATAAAGAACAAAACGCTCATAAAGTACAAGGCACTGACAAAGAACAAGGCACTGATAAAGAACAAGACATTGATAAAGAATCAGACACTGATGTAGAACAAGGCAATGATAAAGAACAAGGCACTGATAAAGAACAAGACGTTGATGATGACATAGTAGAAGAAGAAGTTCTAAGAACAGCAAGAAGCTTGGGTTGGATAACGCGACCGTGTCCTAGATATTCACCCTACGGTGCCCCAGTTCTGAGGCAGATGTTTCTAGAAGCTCGGGCAGTCAGTGACTCCTACTTCTACGGTTATTCCAATGGTGACATCCTCTTCGGCCTCAACTTCATCGACACTCTCGAGTTTTTACAGAGGAAGCTAGCTGACTTCAAAATATCCGGCCTTCCAACTGTCAGACAGGTCGTCTACAGCAGCAGTGACGGTAGGACGAGTGTGGACGTTACGCGACCGGTTTTTGGAAAGATCGGCTTTCAAGCGAATGAAACAGATCAAGGAAAGGATTCTACTGGAATGGGGCGTTTTACTGATGATGAGAAGGATCGTAAATTTACTCCACCGAATGGGATTGATAAGAAAGATTTTGTAAATTCTGGGACAGTTAAGAATGGATCCGTTGCCTCTACAAAATCAAAAGCTCCACTGCCTCAATCGAGGAATAAACCTGAGACTTATGATGCCTCAGAAGTTAGAAAATCAAACCAGACGACTCCAGTTAGTCTTATGTTGAAGCGAGAAAACGAAGCGAAATTAGAACTGTTTCAGAGAGCGTCAGACTCGCGAAATAACAATCAAAAGCTTTCGGATAAAACTTTTAATTTAACAGAAATCTCAAACAAAAATACGGGTATTAACTTTGCCAGAAAAGAAAACGTGACTCTTAGAGTTATGAATAGTTTTAATGCGAATAACAACTCGTCCATCCGTGGTTCTCTGCCAGCGTCTTTAGACGGATTTAAATCTAAAACCTCCGGTGATCTGCTCTCCAAATACCGATCTATGATGAAATTCAGACCATTTCCGCAATACGTGAACCCTACAACCTTTGACGCCGGTCTTCTATTGGTCGGCAGTCGGTCAAACTTCAACGTAACCACCTCATCTGGCCAGAAGTACAATATCTCCAGCGCTGAGTACGTCATCTCCAATATAACTGGAAAGTCCGCCAAACGCTACAGCTCCTACGCCATTGACTATTTCATCACCACTGCCGATGGCTACCCGTGGCTGGACGTTCCAGACTTCGTGGTGGGAAGAGCCGCTTACGACAACTGGCTCATTGCCAACGCCCTCGTCAGGGGGATCCCAGTAGTTGACATCAGCAAGACTATCCTGGCACTCCATCAGACGGACGAGGAAGGCAACTCGGCGGGGCAACTTCGAAAAGGAAGCCAGGCCGAGAGAGACTATAACTTTGATCTGGTTGGACGAGGGGATTTCCCGTATGATTTGGGAAGGACAGATTGTGCTACCCATGAGACTACCACCCCGGAGGACACGGCCCTATCTGGAGGGAGGGATCCCGCAGGGTTGATGCTGGGCGCTAAACATCGGAGGAGGTCTTGTCGAAAAGGTTACGTGGCTTTCCTGGAGAGAATGTGTTGTATGGGGCAAGATGATGGGTCGATGGGGAAGATAATTCAAAAACTGTGGAAGAAGGATGGAAGCTGATGGCGAAAATTTCGCATCACGGATTAAAATAACGTAAAGTTGTACGAAGCTGATGATGGAAAGATGGGTATTGTATAATCGATGACGCTGATGGTGAAAATGCTCATTCAAAATAATGCTAATATGAGCAAACCGCGAGAGGCATTGCTAACGTATGCTATAATTACAAGTAAATGGTACAATTATCTTGGGCAAGGGTTAAGGTTTGAGTGAAGGCTAACAGTTTGAACAATGGAATATTTCTTTAGTGTTAATGAAGATTGTATAATAATCTATCACTGATTACGACAACTCTGAGCTTGATATATGAAGTTGTTGTTGGAAGGATTAGAACTGAACCATCTATGTTTTCAAGGATTCTGCTTTGACAACTAACGTAGAGACAGAAGATTCAAATGCTACAGTTGAATAGAATTTCGTGTGAAATATAAATTTAGTAGTTCATAATACGACATAAGTAGTTACAGAGCAAAGCATCTTGAACGAAATGTAATGATTAATCGATGGGATGCTCTAAGTTCAGACTGGGGGCTATAATTTTATTATTTTAAAATTTTCTCTCTACGGCACCTTCTTAAATATCTACCTGGCATGCAGGTTCTTGTAATCTTTTATATGCGTAAATGTTGTTTCACTCTGTAATTCGTTATGTAGCATGAAAGCACAACTATAATAGGAACATGTCTTGGACCTGCCATTTGACAGAAAACACTACGGAGAGATATCCTAGCTACGTAGAAGTGCATGATATAAACTCTAGGGTTTAAGTCGTACCCATTGCTTTCACCTGTTTAGCCCCTGCCGCGTGTTCAACAGGGCATGACGCTACATACAGCTCTGAATTAAGCAGGCAAAGTTACAACTAATAAGCGCTAATATTAGGCTGAGAAATACCGGGGCCGTGTTGCGTCTGATTCCCTTTCTATCAAAGATTTTGTCTTATTCTTTTCTGGAAAAGGGTTCTTCCCTTAATTGTGAATAAATGTCGAGGAAATTTTATGGAAAACATCCACGTTTAAGATCGTCTAACTTGCAAAGTTATAAAAGTAAGAATTAATTCTACAAATTAAATGAACTTTAATTTCATATTTAGATTATATAATATTTATTATTGAGTGCGGCTTCCAAACGACGTTGGTTTAACGTCAAGGTCAGAAGCCCAACTTTTTGAGAGCATAAATATTAGTTTAATGGAGCACTTTGTCTACAGTGGAGCTCCTCGTAATGTATGTTTTGAATCTTGCTAAAATATATTAAATAATATGTGTTTAGTCTGACATTGTTCAGTTTGTAAAGTGATTGAAAATTAGTAATTGATCTATTATAAAGTCATGCTAAGAATTGAGAAGTTGCGATTAAAAGCAGTTGGATTTTAATAGGAAAACGACAGCATAATCTTTGTAGTGAATCTAAATCAAACTATCTTCGGTATTATACCTAGGCCTATATCCTAATAAACGGCATAAATGAGTTCTTTCACTATTGCAATGTATTTATTTATAATCAAAACAAAACCTTATTTATGTAGCTGAAATTAAACCCCATGATATCACGGTTTACGGGCTGAAATATTAATGAAGCTAGATTTACTATCTCTGTGGTTTGCTGTTCCGCGGCTGGGCTAATACCCTGAAAGGTTTTTGTATTACTCACTGAGACTCGCCTATTTGAATAGATAGGCTAAACCATGCCATATAGCCTTTCGAGCTAAGACCTATTGTAAATCTAAATGAGCCAGAGCTGCGTAAAGTGGTCCATACCACAACATGAAAATCTAATTATTTTTTAAACTAGAGCATCAATATCTTAGAATCATAAGAATAGCATAGAATCATAAGAATAGCATAGAATCATAAGAATAGCATAGAATCATAAGAATAGCATAGAATCATAAGAATAGCATAGAATCATAAGAATAGCATAGAATCATAAGAATAGCATAGAGTCATAAGAATATCATAGAATCATAAGAATATCACAGAATCATAAGAATAGCATAGAGTCATAAGAATATCATAGAATCATAAGAATATCATAGAATCATAAGAATAGCATAGAATCATAAGAATAGCATAGAATCATAAGAATAGCATAGAATCATAAGAATAGCATAGAATCATAAGAATAGCATAGAATCATAAGAATAGCATAGAATCATAAGAATAGCATAGAATCATAAGAATATCACAGTTATAAGAGTGATAAAAAACGAAAGTATAGATAAGGCTCAGGGCACTTACAAGGACCCTTATTATACACAAGTTAAAAGCCTTAAAATAAAATCTGTTTTTAATTTAGTGATAAATCTTTTGAAACATTAACTTAACCATGCGGTTCAGTGACGGATCCAGGGGGGGGGCCCAGGAGGCCCGGGCCCCCCCTTAGGCCCGACGATAAAAAATGTAAACTATGTTGTCATTGTTTCTATGCAATTTTTAGGTGTAAATATGTTTTAAGGGCGTAAGTGGGTTAGGGGGGTACAAAAGGGAACTCGAACAGTCCGACTACTTGGAATTTGTTCAAATTTGGGCCCCACTAGGGGCCCATAAGGGGGGCCCGAAAAATGTTGACCGTTTCACTAGCTCTCAATTTTCACTTTAGCCACTGTATAACAGGAAAAAGGATGTAAATAAAAACTGTGAAACTCTCCCGGAACAGTCGTGCAAACCGCCTTGGCTGGGATCGAGGGGCTTAAGCCCCCCATCTTCCGCCAAAATTAGGTCACTTTTGCATTGGTCCAGATCCGTCGAGTTTCTTCAGAGCCTCAGAGGTGAAAAAATTAACCTACTTTTTTCCTAAACAAATGTAGGATTTTAGGCATTTTAGGTTTTCCTCTCACTTTAGTACGAGTATGAGGGGGGGGGGGGGGTAAGATACGGGGATATACTCACTCTATGAGCCGAGCGCAGTATGCTGAAAAATTTTGAGCCCCCCCTAATCATTAAGAATCAATCAAACAATTAATGTAATCAAATAATAGAATCAATCGAGTCCACCTTTCACTAGGCTAAACCGTTGCTCGCCTATTTAATTCTCTCAAATATAAACTTCTATGTTTGCTGTCTGGACAAAACACCCTTAATTGAAAATAAATGTTTAGCTATCAAGACATCATCAAGAGAAGTTATTAGTAAAGTTTACACGTTTTAGTCGACAGCAATTATTAAAAGGAAGACATCGTCAAGTTGGGCATACACCACGATGTCAACCTCTCAGACAGGCAAGCAGTTCCTCACCGTGCCCCTGAAGAAGACCTGGGAGGTAGACTACGCCAGGCCCCTCAGGGGCTTCATAGCGGCCACCTACAACAACATATGTCCCGGCGAATGCGAGTCTGCCCTGGTGGAGCTTAACCGTCTCAGGGTCTACTATGTCTCTAAGTGCGGCGAGAAGCACGAGACGTCCCTGACAGTCTGCTCCAGATATGCCGATCAGGTAGTCTTGGTCTTCCTCTTAGTTAGATGGTGTTAGTTTTTCTTACTGTTTATCGTATTGCTGAGAAGTTTTTAGATTACTTGACTCGGTATATAAGTAAGTGTAACAGTATCTCTCTATATCTCTCTCGATATCAACCTATATGTCTATCTCTCTCTCTCTCTCTCTCTCTCTCTCTCTCTCTATCACTCTATTTCTATATCTACATCTCTAAAATATATAAAAATTCCAAATTGGTTTTAATTTCTTCAGTTATTTTATGCAACTATTAAAAATAAATCGTCTATAAAGATCCAGTAAAATTACCTTTTTCAACCTATTGCAATTCTGTATTCAGAAAGTTTTCAGAGATCTATACCTAATACTATAAGAGATAGAACGTTTTTCTACGGGTTAGAGCTGTATACATAGGCCTAATACAATATGAGATAAAACGTTTTTCTACAGGTCAAGCTTTGTACATAATACTATAAGAGATAGAACGTTTTTCTACAGGTCAAGCTTTGTACGTAATACTATAAGAGATAGAACGCTTCACTGCAGGTCAAGCTTTCTACATAATACTATAAGAGATAGAACGTTTTTCTCAGGTCAGAGCTTTGGCTGTCAAGTTTCCCATCGACGAGACGCAGATTCGAATCCCGTTCCGTTGGCAGGACGCCTTCGGAAAGACTTTCCAGGAACTCTCCTCAGCAACCTTTGAGGAGCTGTGCGCTATTTTCAACGTCGGCGCTATGCAGAGTCAGGTAGGTGGAGCTATGTATAGTATATATATGCTTTCGAGTCGGGGAATTTTTCCCACTAGAACTTGGCCCTTTATGTGTTGGCTTGCTTCAGATTTTGGAAATGTTTTGAGAAATCTAAGAGTAATTCGATTTGATTGCACAATACAAAAGGTTAGCTTATCTGATGAATGATTGCTCTGATAGCCAGTCTGATTGATTGTCTGATTGATTTATGATTGATTGATCCACTGGTTGATTGATCGATCGACTGATTGATTGGTTGATTAATTTTATTTATTACTGCTGGACACACCTGGAACAAAGTTGACGGCTAATTTTTTTGCAGCTGGCAGTCGGGACTTTTCTTACTTTTTTTGGCATATTTATTGTTTGATCTCTCTCTCTCTCTCTCTCTCTCAGGTGTTCTGCGAAGTGCCAGATTCAAGGTACATTTCGCTACTCACGTTCTGCTTTTGCGCTCCAAACAGAGCACTCCGTCGATTAATTAGTTAATCACTTATGCTTAACAGACACCATAATGCAGCCTAATGTAAACTTCCCGTTTTCTCCTCGATTCTTGCTCAGTCGCCTCTTACGACACGTGCAGATTACGGTTGGCGTCCCAGACAATTTCTTATGACGAGGAACCGGGCGTTAAATCCTTATTGATTGGTTGGTTCAATTGATTGAACAATTGAATGATCGATCGATTGACTGATTGTTTACACAGGTAGCTGACCTGTTAGACACACACTCTGATGAGGGGTTGAAGCAAGCAGCTAAGCTTCTGCAGCAAGCAGCTGGAACGTTTGACTACCTGCACACAACGGTACCCACTGTGGTGGTCACGGGACATCTGACACCTGACCTCTGGCCTGACACTCTCGCCTCTCTCTCCCTGCTAATGCAAGCACAAGCACAAGAGTGCTTCGTGCGCAAGGTATGTACACTCCTAGTCTGTCTCTATCGTCATCTCTCTCTCTCTCTCTCTATCTCTTTCTCTCTCTCTCTCTCTATCTCTCTCTCTTCCTGCTAATGCAGGCACAGGCATGGGCACAGGAGTGCTTCGTGCGCAAGGCATGTCCACTCATAGTCTGTCTCTATCTTCGTCTCCCTCCCATCTCTCTCTCTCTCTCTATCTCTCTCTCTCTCTCTCTCACTCTCTCTCTCTCTCTCTCTCTCTCTCTCTCTCTCTCTCTCCTCGTGACTCATCAAGCGTTAAAAGCCCCTATATATCACAGTGAATCCTCACCTATCTTTACCACTATACTGCAGGCAATGGCTGATCAGATGAAGCCCGGTGTGGTGGCTAAGCTTGCCGAGCAGTGCGCAGTGCTTTACGAGGACGCCAGAAAGAAGATGACGGCGGATAAGGTCAAGTGTGTGTGGCCCAAGGATTGGATGGGCGGCATCATAGGCAGGGCCGAACAAGCCCGGGCCCTCTCCCAGTACCACCAGGTTACTGGGTTTTACCCAATAGTAGTTCTAGAATGTATTAAATGTATTTTATAATAATTATTGCTAATATACTCCTGTATTGTATATATTTTACATTATTTATATTACTAATATATATATATATATATATATATATATACATCCTATATATATATATATATATATATATATATATATATATATATATATATATATATATATATATATATATATAAGGTACCATCAGGTGACTGGGCTTTACTGCTTCTCAATTAATTAAAAATGATTAAAAATAGTAAAAAATGATTGAAAGTGAATAAATAATGATTAAAAATGAATGATTACTAATAACCATGGAGAGGAATGGAGTAAATAACGAAAACTACAAAAAAGCAGAATCCAAGAAAGGAAACTATGTAATACATGTGGTATGTCATGTGTGTAGCTATAAGAACAAAATATAAATAAAAAAGATTCATGAAATTTTTTTAGATTGTCTAAATGGCGTAGGGGTAGCGTCATGAAGTATTAAATGACAGATCCTGAGATGAATTGAACCCTTGTGGGTTCGAATCCCAGCCGCGTTGATCTGAGAGTCAAATCTCGAACATTCACTGGACTGGTTATCAACTAATCAATAAGAATTTATTATCCGGCGCATCGCCATAGGCTATGTCAGGGACGTCTCTTGCAGACTCTACACAAACAGGCGCCAAAGCACCACACGATGACGACTGAGTACACAGAGACCACAAGAGAAAGCAAGATCAAAACAGTGCAAGTCCAAAATCCAAGGCAAGCGGGTCAAAATTTAGACCTATGGCGGAAAGAGTTGGGTTTGCCAAGGAAAGCGCCAATACAATTTTAATAAATACGGAAAATGGTCTAAATTAAAATTGGTCTTGTTGAATGATTGACAGGTTGATTGATCGAGTAATGAACTGAATGATTTATTGATTGTTTGATTAATTGATGAACTGATTGTTGGATTGATTGATTGACTGATTGATTGATGAACTGACTGAATGTTTGATTAAGTGATTGACTAATTTTTTGTTTTATTGATTGACTGATTGATTGATTGATTGAATGATTCACTGATTGATTCTTTATTTGTTTGATTGATTAACTGATTGATCGATCGATTGATTGGATGATTAATTCATCGCAGGCGGCTGTAGCGAGGGACGCTAAGAACTACGGGGAGCAGTTGGCTCGGTTGAGAGCAGCTAAGGAGCTAATGAGCAGAGCTCAGAAACAAGGTCTCGCTCAGGCTGTCCACAACAACAACGCTCGATTGATCGCGGAGGCGCTCGCAGTGGCTGAGAAAGACAACACGATGATCTACAACGCCCTGGTCCCAGACATTAAAACCCTCCCCAGCATCGACAAGGCGGCCATGGCTAAACCCATTCCAGTCTCGTTTCCTCTGAGTGGAGCAGAATTCAGAGATCTGTTCGAGAGGATTGTTCCCATACAGGTGAGTAGATCTCTCTCTGTCTCTGGCTCTCTCTCTCTCTCTCTCCATATATGTATATATATATATATATATATATATATATATATATATATATATATATATATATATATATATATATATATAATTAATTTAATAGATATATATATATATATATAAATTATATATATATATATATATAAATTTATATATATATATATACAGTATATATATAAATTTATATATATATATATATATATATATATATATATATATATATATATATCTGTGTATATACATACTTCTCTCTCCCTTCTCTCTCGCTGTATCTTTTCTCTTTCTCTCCTCTATCTCTCTTTATCTATCTTTCTCTCACTGTCGCTCTCTCTCTCTCTCTCGCTCTCTCTCTCTCTCTTTGCCTGTATTTTTGGTGTTGCTATTCTGGTTCACGATACGGACACCAGCACCGTGTTGTTATTGTTGTTGTCGTTGTTGTTGTTGTTGTAGGTTCAGATGGCGCTAGCTAGATACGAGGAGCGCCGTACTGAGATACTACAGCAGGAGATAGGTAAGCTGAGAGCTAACACACAGAGTCTCAATGGTCTACTCGCCAGTCTAAACCTCCCTGCCGCCCTCGAGGATCTATCAGGTGACTGACCTCTTGTGTACTTGATAACCTCTCAGGTGCCTGACCTCTTATGTACTTAATGACCTCTCAGGTGCCGGACCTCTTATGTATTTGATGACCTCTCAGGTGCTTGACCTCTTATGTACCTGATGACCTCTCAATGCTATACGTACTTGATGACCTCTTAGGTGAATGACCTCTGAGGTACTTGATGACCTCTCAAATGCCTGACCTCTTATGTTCTTGATGACCTCTCAGGTGCCTGACCTCTTATGTACTTGATGACCTCTCAGGTGCCTGACCTCTTATGTACTTGATGATCTCTCAACAGCCATGGAAGACTTGGAAGAAGGAATAAAAGTAGGAGGGAATTTGTTACAAGATGTACGATTTGCAGATGACCAAGGAATGGTAGCGGGCAGCGAGATTGGATTGCAGAAGATAATGGATAGGCTGAATGATACGGCCCTAAGATATGGCATGAAGATTAATATAAAAAGGACCAAGGTTATGAGAGTGTCCAATAATAAAGGTGAAGTTAGTATCACAATAAATGGTACGAAATTGTAACAGGTAAGGAGTTTCAAATATTTCGGTCATACTATAACCGATGATGGGAAATGTGAGACAGAAATATGCAGTAGGATTGCGCAAGCAAAAGCGGCCTTTGGTAGTAGAAAAGAACTATTAACAAAAGTCTAAAGAAAGACACAAAGATAAAGATAGTGAAAACTTTGGTTTGGACCACGCTATTGTATGGATGTGAAACATGGACCTTAAGGAAGGAAGATATTAGGAAACTGTGGAGGCATTGGAAATGTGGATTTGGAGAAGAATGGAGAGGATTAGATGGATCCAAAAGGTTACAAATGAGGACGTCCTGGAGATAGTTGGCACAGATGGACAGTTGATAAGTGCATTGAGAAATAAGAAGAAGAGTTGGATAGTCTTTAGGATACATTTTAAGCGGGAAGAGTTTACTGAAAGAGGTCATAGAAGGCAGAAAGGAGGGAAAAAGAGGCAGGGGCAGGCCGAGATTAGGTATGTTAGATGATTTAAAGACCCACTCATATGTGGAAATGAAGAGGAAGGCGGAAGACAGAGAAGAGTGGAGGCGTTATGTACCATGGACCTGCCAGTAGGCAGTGCACTAAGAGAGAGAGAGATCTCTCAACACTATACGTACTTCATGACCTCTCAACACTATACGTACTTGATGACCGCTCAACACTATACGTACTTGATGACATGTTTATTGTGTGACCTGTCTACATCACTAGGCACTATACTCACTAGATGACTTCTCTGTTGTCTGGCCTCCTATCTATCCCACTAAGCACTATACGTACTTGATGTCCTCTCAACACTCTACGTACTTGATTACCTCTCAACACTCTACGTACTTGATGACCTCTCAGCACTATACGTACTTGATGTCCTCTCAGCACTCTACGTACTTGATGACCTCTCTGGTGTCTGGTGTCTGACCTCTAAATTCACTAATGGAAGAGACTTTGACAAGGTATGGAAGAAAGAAGAGTGGCGAAGTTCAATTCGTATCTCGACCCCGGTTAAACTGGGCTTAAAGGGAAGAAAAATATGAAGAAGACAATAAATAAAATACAATTTAATGTTTAATATAATTAATATAATTTCTAAACGGTTTGGTTTGCCAGGGGGTGGAGCCGCTGTGCCGCAGTCTCTGCTGATGAAAGCAGCAGCAGTGAGAAGAGCTGGGGGGCTGCAGCAGCTGGAGCGAGCAGCTGAGGAGCTGCCGTCACTGCTGCGCTGTAACATAGAGCTGCTGGATGAATGTGATAGGCTGCTGAATGAGGAAGAGACTTCAGACAAACAGCTGAGGGCCAAGTTCGGTTCTCGCTGGAGTCGAACTCCCAGTGAAGTTCTGAACACACCTATCAGAACTGAAGCTGCTAGGTGAGCTAGGCTTGTTAGTTAAGACGTCCCTGACATCATCCTTGGATGAGGAAACGGACGTTAAACCTTTATTATAGATATATATATATATACATGTATATACTGTATATATATATATATATATATATATATATATATATATATATATATGTATATATAATTGATCTACTGATCGCTCGATTGCTTGATAGTCCCACTGATTGATTGATTGACTGATTAATCGACTGATCGGCTGACTAATCTATTGATTGATCGACTGCTTGACTAACTGCTGAATTGATTGATGATCGATTGATTGATCGACTGATGATTGACTTATTGAGTGATTGATCTATTAATTGACTGATTAATTTATTCATCAGCTGATTGAAAGACTGATCGACTGATTTTCTGAGTAATTGATAAATTGATCGACTGATTGTGGGACTGATCGACTGATCGACTGATCCACTCATCGACTGATCTACAGATCGATTGATTGATTGATTGATTACAGATACCGGGGTGTGATCAACAGTGCCGTACAGTCGGACGGGTCTGTGAGACAGAGACTGGCCGCTCACAGAGAGGCTCTCGCCCTGCTCAGCCGATCAGACGACGAGGTTCAGCGAGCCCTGCCTGTCGGGGGCGGCGTGGCGGGTAGTCTGCAGGGCTCTACCGCCGTCACCACCCTCAGGGGCTTGATGGATCAGGTACCGCTGTATTATGTTTTACTCTCTCTCTCTCTTTCTCTCAGTGCACTGCCTATTGGCAGGTCTATAGTACAACGCATCCACGTTCTCTGTCACTCTCTTAGTGCACTGCTTACTGGCAGGTCCATGGTATATAACGCCTCCACTCTTCTTTCTCTCTCTCTCTCTCTCTCTCTCTCTCTCTCTCTCAGTGCACTGCCTACTGGCAGGTCCACGGTATATGACGCCTCCACTCTTCTTTCTCTCTCTCTCTCTCTCTCTCTCAGTGCAGTGCCTACTGGCAGGTCCACGGTATATGACGCCTCCACTCTTCTATATAACGACTCTATTATAAGTAATAAATAATAATAAATGCACATAATAGTGAAACAATATACTATGCTGATATCTATAACTTTTAATACCACAAGTTTAAACCGTTAGACAATTTATTCCATTTTCCATGCAACCAGTTCAGCGAATGTCCGAAATTTTATTCTCATTTCAGCGCGGCTGGGATTCGAACCCCCGAGGGTTTAATTCTCCTCAGGATCTGTCATTTAAAATGTCATGACGTTACCCTACGCTACAAAGACATTCTGTAATACAGTATAACATAATTCATCATTAAATTATTGTTAACTCAATAGATCTTTCTAAACTGGACTACTGTAATTTATTGCTATATGGCCTACCTTTTTCTTCTCTCATGCGTTTGCAACGCGTTCAGAATTCTCTAATGTGACCTATTTTATATATAATATGTGATCTATTTCTAATAACATGGGATATTTATATATACAAATATATATATATATACATTATATATTTCTATATGTATATATATATATATATACACATTATATATTTCTATGTGTATAACTATATATGTGTATATATATATATATATATATATATATATATATACATTATATATTTCTATGTGTAATTTATATATATATATATATGTATATATATATATATACATTTATACATATTGTACACACATGTAATTCAGATATTTCCCGGACTGTTCACAGGTGGAAGCGTTGAAGGCGGATAGGGACGTGATGGAGACGGAACTGAAGGGAACTCTGATGCAGGGAGGATTCAGCGACATGTCCTCCAGGTTCCTCTCTGCCTTGGCGAGAGATGGCGCCATCAGCGAGCAGCCCATGTCCATGGAGCACCTGGAGAAGACGTATGGTCCTCTGAGATCCCGGGTGTCCCAGAGTCTTCAGAGTCAACAGGACCTCGCTGACCGGATACAACGTGCTAACATGGAGTTCAACCAGGTGTGGTTGAGAGAGAAAGGGGGGGGGGGAAGTGAGATAGTGAGAAAGATAGTGAGAGAGATGTGAATGAGAGAGAGAGTGTGGGTGAGAGTGTGAGGGGGTGAGAGAGAGAGAGAGAGAGAATGAGAAATACAGAGAGTGAGAGAGAGAGGGAGGGAGGGAGGGAGTGAGAGAGAGAAAGCGAGAGAGAGAGAGAGGGGGATAGATAGATAGAGAGAGAAGGAGAGTGAGATAGAGTGTGGGAGAATAGAGGAGAGAGTGACAGAGAAAGGATAGAGAGAAAGAGAGAGAAAGAGGAGAGAGAGAGAGAAGAGAGATTTGAAGAGACTGAAATAGTGAGAGAAGGGAGGGAGGAAGAGAGATGGTGGGAGAGAAAGGGAGGGAGAGAATTATTAATAAATTGATAATTTGCTTTAATGAAATTGCAAAGTCGATGTTAACTTCAGTTTCAACCCTTGATTGCGATGTCCATGAGGGACTATGCCAGGTTTTGAACATTCAGCTATTGATCAGTAGGCGGACATCTTATCGGTATAGCCACTGACTGCAGCATACATGGGCTGAACCGGTAGAATGTGTGTAGCATGTCCGACAACGGATCTGAAGGTTTAGGGTTCAGGTCCAGTGTTCACCCAGCCAGAGAGGAAACTGAAGTTAAACTTGGCTTTAGCTTTTTTTAGCCTTTCGTATAGGCTATAGACAAATATCGCCATTTATTATAGTTTAGTCTAATAATTTATTTATGTAAAAGTTGTGCATGTAAATAGTAAAGCTGTGGTTTACTCATTCAATCATTCATTTTGCTGGGTACAATCAAGTCAGTTGGAAATTACTACGGTAGACTTTAAAATATAAGCTAGAATCACTGTCCCGTATTTGGGACAGTGGGATGATACGGGTCCATTTAACGTATTTTTCAATCGTTATCATCATCATCATCATCCTTGTTGTTTCATCACCAATCCTCTCTGTCCTACATCATATCGTCAGTCAATCCACTATTTGAGATTTTTCCATTCGTTTAAATTTTTGTAGCAATTTCTCGAGCCTAGGCGTTCACCAACCGAATGCCTTTTCTGACGTTGGTATAGATCTTAATGCTTTAGTCGCCTTCTACGACACGTGCAGTCACCGGTTGGTCAATTCTTTAAACAACCCGGACACAACACGGGGAGTTTTTCTCAATCGTTATATTTACTTCAATTGATTGCTGGTGTGCTCTCGCAGGCCAGGGCCTCTATGATGCAGGGAGGAGCGAGCAGAGAGGCTAAGATGAAGCAACTGGCCACGGCATATGATATCTTCACAGAACTGAAGAGTAACAGTGAAGAGGGAGTGAGGTTCTACAACGATCTAGCGCAGATGCTGGTTCGATTCCAGGGCAAGGTAAGTATTGACTAGACTTTAGTACATTGGTAGAGCGAGCGCCGCGTACACGAAGTTAAGTTACGACGAGCTCGGTTAATAATTGGACGAGCAACAGTTTTTGGAAGATTGAGTGTCGACAAATTTTAGTAGAAATCCTAGGGTGTTGAAAGATTAATGATAAATAAACACGCAAATAAATAAATAAACAAATAAATAAATAAACAAATAAATAAACAAATACACAAATAAATAAACTAAATAAATAAACAAATAAACAAATAAATAAATAAATAAACAAATAAATAAATAAACAAATAAATAAATAAACAAATACACAAATAAATAAACTAAATAAATAAATAAATAAATAAACAAATAAACAAATAAATAAATAAATAAACAAATAAATAAATAAACAAATAAATAAATAAACAAATACACAAATAAATAAACAAACAAACAAATAATGATAAATAAACACGCTAGCTGCGTGTTGCGGTGTCAAAGACGACGATTGTTAAGCGAGAGATCGATTGACTGATAGTATAGTTAATTGATTATTTTACTGTTTTATTTGTTCGTCTAATTTTACGATTGAACTATTGATCCATCGATTGATTGATTGCCTGATTGCTTGGTTAGGCATTATCATAATCTAAGTAATACGTGCAATACGTCCTGTAAGTGCAAAAAATTGTGCATATGAAATTGAATAAAAACTAGGTTATGTTGGAGATTTGATTGGTTATAGCTTAATCAAACTTTTAACACGACCTATTAATTAACTCTCGAACTGATTGATTTATTAAAGGTGACGGATTTCTGCATGGCGAGGAAGACCGAGAAGGACGAGCACATGAGGGATTTGACTTCCGGTCTAGCCGGTGCAGCAGTCCCGCAGCGTCCTGGCACCACGCCAAAATCTCCAACATCTTACGACGCCGGGGGTGCCACCGGTCAGGTGGGCGGGGCCACTGGGCAAGTGGGCGGAGCCAGGTTACTCAGCTCTATCAACGTTGGGCCGAACTCCGCTGCCATTGGCTCGAAGACAACTTTCAATCTCGGCGGATTGGCTGGAGAGGGGAATTCCGGATATTGTCTCCCAGCGATGCCGGTTGGATTTAATCCGTACGGAATGCAGACTCCAGTTTACAGCCTGCCTGCTAAGAATCATGGGTTCTCCAACACCACACACATCAAACGACGATGAGGAGATTATGAACTTGTTGTTGAACTTTTAACAAACTTAATCTCTCTCTCTCTGTCTCTCTCTCTCTCTATCTCTCTCTCTCTCTTTCTCTCTCTCTATCTCTCTCTTTCTATCTATCCATCTCTCTCTCTCTTTCTTTCTCTCTCTCTCTCTCTCTCTCTCTCTGTAGTGTTCAGCTATATGTCAAGGTCGAGATATATATTCTAGAACTCTTATTTCCAGGGATCACTCAGAGCGCTGCACTGATCTGGTAAGGCTGGTAATGCTAAGGTTAACGGCAGTTTCCTCACTCGAAACTGATGTCAGTGACGGGAGAGCCCAGGATTTGCACCCCGCACGTACTGATCCGCGGTCGAGTATCTTACCGACTTCAATTATGTCGAGTATGTACTTCATGCATTTTTTACAAACGCCTTAAATTCATTGCCATATTAATTAACTTTATACTCAAATCATCCTATGCCGATTACTAAACGGTACCTATTTGCTAATTAAATAACCTATGTTGTGTCTATGTCACTGAGAATAGACCAATTATTAAGTACACTCGTGTCGTAAGAGACGACTAAGCGCTAACTGAAGAAGGCAATAGGAAACCACCTCAGAAGAGAAATATTTTCAAGCTGACGGCTACGTTAAACTATAATATAAGGCTTAGCCTTTGCTACGGGATCAACTTGTTGATCAATGGAGCTTGATGAGAGACTGTGAATGATAATATGTGCCTTGGCCCTGCAACTTGGCAGAACACTAAAGAAAGATGTTCAATAGTAGCGATAACGGTCAGTCATTTTCAAGAAGTTTTCAGTCAGAGAACGTGTACTCAATTTAGAATTGACCAACTTAACCTCTCTAACGGTAGCTCGAGTGTGTCCAGTCGTCTTGAAGAAAAGCCTCGTGCTTCTGAACATGACGTTAAACGTAACATAGACTATCTCCGAGGTCGACTAGTTCTAACGAAGCTATCTTGATCAACTAGAATAAACAGCAATTAATCAGAAACAATTTCAAATCAGAGAACAATCTTAGCAAATAGAATAAATGATTTCTAGAGCTAATTACAAATTGGCAGAGGTAACTAATTAATTGACGAGTCAGGTAATTAGGCTATTATTGTTAGCATTTAACATACATATATGTAAATAGACTTGCTACGATACAGACTAAACAAGTCAAAGTTCAATAGGTAGGCCTGCAGTTTTGTCTTTAAGAAATAACCTCAAGCTGAAAAAGAAGCAGTTGAAGTAAGTTTAAATTAGAAAACGTGTACCAGCAATTTGTTGCTAATAGTTTTTAACAGGTTTAATAGTTTAAATAAATTTATAATTCACAAATTAATAGACAATTCAAACAATAAAAAATGCAAAAGGTTAAATAAATAATTAATAAGTAGTCCAAACATAGTCCTAATATTTTTAACAAAATAGCTTAAATAGTTTTAACAGTTTTATAGTGTAGGCCTACATGTATAACTGTTAAGAGATATACATGTATATACATGTATATATATATATGTATATATATATATATATATATATATATATTTATGGTATACCTTTGAAAAAATGATAACAACAACAACATTACGATTAGAGAGCTACTGTTGTCCATGACAACATCGACTATGGAACCAAATCAAAACCGATGAGTAGCATGTGGATGGTCCATAACGGTGCGAGCCAAAACCCGGATAATCAGTCCAAAGAAAGGTATTAGGGGAATGGAGGTTTACGCGTTGGTCTCAGTTGATGGATGTTAGGTGGATAGGAAAGATCGAAGAGAAATACCAGTTTTAATACAATTTTTAAATAAAAAACTTCAATATACCGTTCGTTTCCTTGGCCATGGATGACGTCAGGCAGTAGATTTAAAGTTAATTGTGAATCGACTTTACTATTTAACTTTATTTCAATTAATTGCCTAAATCAAATAACCCAGTTAAGAGAGGGTCTATTAGAATGGTACAGATTACACTGAACTGGCATTACTAGGCCTTGCCAGTCTAGGCTACTTGTTGATCTTCTATCTGGTGCAACAAAATAAGGCTTAGGCCTATAGATGTACATGTATGTCAAGTGCTAACAAAATTAATATCAGTTGTTGACCAGGTTATATTTTAGCATTAACGATGCATTTGAACAAGGAATTGCAGCGTAAGGTTAAGCGAAACAGAAAAAACTAATTACATAGAATGATTGTAAATCTACATCTACAATTTAGGCATTGGAAGTCTAGGCTAAATGTTGAACATCTATCTGATGCAACAAAATAAGGCTATTAGGTGTACATGGATGTCAAGTGTTTACAAATAGCAAATAGATATTGACCAGGTTATATTTTAGCATTAACGCTGCAATTGAATGATGAATTGCAGCGTTAGATTAGGAGTAACAGTAAGGATTGGATTAAGAGCAACGCTGAAACTTATTACCATGCATGTTTTCTGAATTCTTTAGAAAACTGTGGAAATATAAATAATATACTTACATATAAATTTAGCTTTAACTTCACAGTATCTTCGTATTAGGAAAGGAATGTCACATTTCACAGTAACTATAAATTAAACAAAAACAAAAATACGTCTAGTGCAATATGGCGACTTTCCCAGAATGCACCGCATGTTTGATACGACAACTATCTCTTTACAAATCTGTCTATTTTACTCAAAATAGCGCAATGATTATTAGAATTTATTTGAGCTGATATGCAATCAGCGTAGAGGTCTGTTTCGCAGTAGCACGGGATAAAGTACAATGTTACAGCGGACATAGCTTTAGTGTATCTAGTTGAACAGGCTATAATCAATAGCCAGCGTATATTGCTTTAGAACTCACTCTGTACCAGTCAGCATTGTGAGAAAAGCATATAATATTATATGTATGCTAGACCTGACTACGGCGATAATGTTTTCTGGCCGCTAAACTGTATAAATTAGATCTATGCTGTTATTTAGGATTTTACATAACGTATATAGTGCTTTAGATAAAAGTGAAAGGCAGAGGATAGAAATAGGAGTAATAGTTAGTTATAAGCGTTTATGATACATCCCTTACGATAAACTTCTCGTGTAAGCTATACGCTTTAGCGAATACATTTTTTATGGCAAACATTTCCTATGTTTGTCATAAGCTGGAGTCAGTGGTGATGTACTTGTAGGTAAGATACTCGACCGCGGATCGGTATGTGCGGGGTTCAAATCCTGGGCGCGATTCTTATATCTTAGGGCATACATCTTTTAAGTTATATATCTCTAAATTATGTATATTAAATCTTAAGTCTAATTTAGCTAAGTCTTAAATTATATTTACCTAAAATGTCATCTCACAATTTCAGCGAAGTCTTAACTCTGGGCTTTTGAGACGTGTCATAATTTAATCAACATGCCGGAGTCCAAAGATAAACTACCTCAGGGCGTTATCTCCCTGAGAATTCCCGAGCAAAAGGTTTTCGATGGACAGCCTTTTCCTCTAGTTCTTGCTCCTGATGATTCCCTAAAGGTAAACATCCGGGATTTATAATCCAATAAATTGACCTGTTTGACTGACTAATCGAGGTATATATTATAATTGGTAAAGTAAACAAGTATTATAGTGAATAATCAACTATGTTGATATCTATCACTTTTTAATACCACTTGTTTAAACAGTAAGGCAATTTAGTCCATTTTCCGTATAGCCAGTCCAGTGAATGTCCGAGATTTTACTCTCGGTTCAGCGCGGCTGGGATTCGAACCCGCGAGAGTTCAATTCACCTCAAGATCTGTCATTTAAAACTTCATTACATTACCCCTACGCTGTTAAGACATTCACATGTTTAAACCGCTAGGCAATTTAGTCCAATTTCGGTATAACCTGGCCAGTGAATGTCCGAGATTTCACTCTCAGATTAGCGCGGCTGGGATTCGAACCCACGAGACTTAAATTCACCCCAGGATCTGTCATATAAAATTTCGTTACGTTACCCCTACGCTATTGAGACATTCTAGTGTATGGCATAGTTAACTCTAACATTAGTAAATGACACTGAAGGTTTGTTAAATATTGTATAGTTTGAACAAGAGTGTTACAAATCGTAACAAATGTAATTTGCACTCTCCAACCGTTAAACTTTCCTTTTATGTTATCTTCACCTTATTTACACTATTGACTAATTGCACATTGCTAAGATTAAATTAATCTGATAATGCATCCTTACCGAGCTTTTCAGCTCTTTCACAGTATCACATTATTCTCGATTTATTCCTGTTCTCAATTCATTTTTTCTTCTTAATTTAAGAGTATAGCTATGATGAACGATGTTACTGTATTTGTCGAGTATAAGTTTTTAAAAATTCTAAAGTTACTACTAAATAATAGCAATTATAGTAACAATTAAAGTGCTACTGTCATCAATGAAAACATTAAGCACTAAGTTTAAAATGAATGAAAGCGCTTATCGAGTACTTATCCGCCTATCCAGTCCAGTGAATGTCCGAGATTTTACTCTAAGATCAGCGCGGTCGAGAATCGAACCCACGAGAGTTCAGTTCACCTCAGGATCTGTCATTTAAAATTTCATTACGTTATCTGACGCCTCTAACGATTTCGCTATTAAGACAATTTGTTAATTAGGCCTACTTTGTTGATTGATTGATTTGATATTAGGATAAAGATCATTCTTTGATTGATTAATTGATTGATTTTATCTCAGGATAAAGACTATTCTTTGATTATTTGATTGATTGATTATATCTCAGGATAAAGACTATTCTTACTGGGAGCAATGGGCACGTGACAACGTGGATCTACTGAAATCCCTACTGCGCCAGTACGGGGCAATTCTCTTCAGGGGATTTCCCATTGATGAGCCGCTTCATTTCGATCTATTCGCTAAAGCTTTCGGCTGGGAGGAATTTCCCTACGTCGGGGGGGTTTCTGTGAGAAAACCCATGGTGGGAAATGTCTACACTTCCACCGAGTCACCCCCAGATCGCAAAATTAGTTATCATCACGAGATGGCGCATGTTGAAGACTACCCAAAGGTTTGCGTTGCTCCTTCTAATTTTCTATTTTGTCTAGATATTTTTCAATTTGGATGACTGAGGGGTGGTCACCTAGATGGTTTACTGTGACCTCTTTGACGGCCTTGTTCGTGTATGTCACTATATATTTTGAGTATATTGAAATAAACATTGTTTTCTATCTCTCTCTCTCTCTCTCTCTCTCTCTCTCTCTCTGTGTCTTTTTATTGTAGAAAAACTTTTTCTGGAGAAAAGCTGTAATATTTAGCAGCTGACGCGAATAAAAGATTTCTTGATCCTGTAGAAGCGACTTAATTGAAATACTAACCAACATTAACATCCCGTTTTTCCTCTTTGGGAAACCTAGCTAAAGTAGGCCTATATATCAGATTAAGTTTTGAGGATATTTCTATAAAGTTTGGCACTTCTTTATATTTGATTATAAGCTTTTCATCATCGTCGTCATTTTCCTTTGAATCCCAGTTTTGCTAGGGTCGTGACGCGAAGACAATTTTATCCAGGCCTCTCAGTCAATCCTACATTTTCATATCATATTCACTAGGCAGGAGCGTCATTCCCTGAGAAATCTACCCTGTTTACCCATGCTACTCAGGATCAAGCTATCTAAGCTATACACAGTAGATGGCTTTATTTTATTTTAATATAATTATTATAATATTATATTATTACATTATTATATTATTAGTATTTTATTTTTATTATCATAACTAACTTTTAATTAACGAGTAATTAACATTTTAATATTCGGGGGAAATTCTACTTTGATTAATCGTAACTTTTCAGAGACTATTTTTCTACTGCGACGTCCCCTCCCCCGAGGGGGGAGAGACCCCCATCGCCCTCTCCCACGAGATCTACCGGCGGATGGCAGAGCGAGAGCCCCAGTTCGTTCAGCGCCTGGAGGCCGAGGGACTGAGGTACGTGCGGGTGGCCCCTGAGGAGAACGACGTTTCGTCAGCCCTGGGCCGTGGCTGGAAATCAACGTTCTTCGCTGAGACGAAAGAGGAAGCCGAGATCAATGCAAAAAAGGTCCGAGGAATAAATTACGCTTATTGTAATAGTACGCATAATAGTGTCGAAAAACCATGAAGACAGTCAATTAATAATTTTTAAAAATAATAATAAATACTAGATTAAACAAGCAATAATCTGTAGGCTGTCAACGGCGTTTACATAAAATTATTAAAAGCATTTGTTATTCTTAGTAATTGCAGCAATTACTGACTGTATTACCTCACAGAGCTTTGCCTTCTTTGTGGTAGCCCTCTTCCTGATTATTTGTCTAGTTTCTAATTAAGTGTGCTGCATTTTTGCTTATTATGACATGGAAAGCAAATACAAGGGTTGCATGACAAAGATATGTTATTTACATATATGTTATTTAATATTATACAGTTATGAATAAAAAGTAAAAAGAAGTAAACACGCATTATTGTGAAATGATCAACTATGTTGATATCTATCACTTTTTAATACCACATGTTTAAACCGTTAGGCAATTTAGTCCATTTTTCCGTGTTACCAGTCCAGTGAATGTCCGAGATTTTACTCTCAGATCAGCGCGGCTGGGATTCGAACTCGCGAGGGTTCAATTCACTTCAGGATCTGTCACTTAAAATTTCATGACGTTATCCCTACGCTATTAAGACATTCTGCGCCGATATAATCTAAACTTACATTTACATGGTACAATATTGTTTTAGTAAAACCGGCCCTTTTTCGAAAATCACCTGTATTAGATTTTTGACGAATTTATCGATTTCTATTTCCATCTTAATATTTAATATAATTACTATTTATCGAATACCTTAATAGCGTAGGGGTAACGTCATGAAGTTTCAAATGACAGATCCTGAGGTGAATTGAACTCTCGCGGGTTCGATTCCCAGCCGCGCTGATCTGAGAGATCTGATCTCGGATATTCACTGGACTGGTTATACGGAAAATGGCATAAATTGCCTAACGGTTAAACATGTGGTATTAAAAGTGATAGATATCAACATAGTTCATCATTTCACAACAGCGCGTGTTTACTTTACTTTATCTTATTTTTATTTCATTTTATTTGTTATATTTTTTTAAAATTATTTTTTTTAAATTTTATTTTATTTTATTTTATTATTTTATTTTTTAAATTTCTATTTCGCAGACCGGCTTCAACATAGAATGGCTGGAAGGGAACGAGGCAAGGACGTTAACCAATGTGCTACCGGCTATCAGAGTGAACGAGGAGACGGGACGTAAGATCTGGTTCAACTCTTCGCTCACGTGCTACATTGCCTGGCAGGACGCCCGCAATGACAGGACTCGGGCCGCCCTCTTTCCCAATGGAGACCAGATGCCCCGAGAGGCCATCGACACGCTGGAAAAGGTTCCGCAGGGTTTTGTAACAACAGCAGTTAAAGCATAGCCGTGTTGTGTCCGGGTCGTTTGAAGAAAGGATCAATCGGTGTGGGCATGTGTGGTAGAAGGCGACTAAAGCACTAAGATCTAAACAAACGTCAGAGGTGATCGCCTTGGTTCCATAAATTGCTTCAAAATTTTCCTAAAACCAATGGTGAAGTTTATTCCCGATTCTAACTAACCTTGGATTCAAGAGAAGACGATGGTGATGATAATTTTATATGAAGATGAGCTATTATTGGGCTCCCGCGTCACTGACACCGCTTTCGAGTGAGGAAACTGACGATAACTTAAGCTGCATCAGCTTTTTATTTAAGAGTTGCCATTGTTTTGTTGTAGACTGCAGATGAGGTGGGCGTGTCTTTTAGATGGCAGAAGGCGGACGTAGTTTTGATTGACAACCTTCAGGTGCTGCACGCCAGGAGTCACTTTACTCCGCCCCGCAGAATCCTCGCCAGCCTCTTCAAGTGCTGAGTCATCGGTGCCTCTACCAGGGGTCAGAGGTCAAATTGTGAAACTAAGTGCGCAAGAATATATATTTAAGAAATTTGGCAGATTATGACATAAATTAGTTATAGATTAATTCATTTCCAAGAGTGTCCACAAACGATGTAAGTTACGCATGTGGGGAAGTGAAAAAGGCCTTGCGGAGATTTAGAACTAGAGTGGAAGTGGAAAAATGTAAAAATAGATTGGAAAAATGAGTCGTTGCTCTGGGGGGTGGATGACCTAAAAAGGAACTATTAAAAAATTTAGGTTAAATATTTCTGCCAGGCTTCATTCCGGGGGAAGGTGCTCTCTGTGGAGGGACAGTACCGCCCCCCCCCTCTTCTAGAAAAATATTTCACGCAGTAGGAACACTAAAAAATCGCCTGACTTTTTCATATTGCACAGTAAAGCTGGTAAAGCTAAGGCTAACGTCAATTTCCTTACTTGAAAGCGATGTCAGTGACGGGCGAGCCCAGGAGTAGTGCATAGAGCTGATTGTAACATTGAAAAATATTAAATTCGTTGAAACATAATTTATTTAATAAACATCACGTGAAACTAACTAAAAGGTGTCGTTAACAATTAATCGGAATAAATAAAACAACGGTTTCAATAAATAACAAGTGCGAGCAGCAGTGAACAGGGGTGAACATAGCATGCGAGTCTATAATAAATAACTATTTTAATTAGGGGCAAAGAATCAACTCGTCGATAACGTCGTTTCCGAAAAGAAACGACTAAATCAGATATCTAGGATTAGATCTATCCATACTGTACGTCTTTCGTTAAAACTGTTTAAGCCTCCGACTAACTCAGATATTAAATTAAATGGCTGGAGCTGGTGGCGATGTCGTTAATATACTCGACCGCGGATCAGAACTTGCGGGTTAAAATATTGGGCTCGCCCGTCACTTACATCGCTTTCGAGTGAGGAAACTGACGTTAACATCAGCTTTATTAGCTTTTAAATTGGTCCACACTAGGATATACGTGTGAACGAGATCCTTGTGGAGCTGAGACATAATATACGTTGTGGTCAAGCGATATCTACTGTGGATTTTGGCTTAGAAATCTTCACCAAGCGCTTGGAATACTCAGGTCACTAGGGTGAACGTTTCTGTGAATTGTATTGTATTTTACTGCTTGCATGGTTCTGCTCATAGTACTTATTATATTATACTTAATACGATACCTATCATTAAGTACTTGGTACCAAGTAAATAGGAATAAGTGCATAGTACGAAGTACATAGTACTAAGTAATAATAATAATTACAACAACAATGAGAGTGCTACTGTCATCCATGACAACATCGAGCACTACTGAGACAAATCCAAGCCAATGAGCAAAAAGAAGGTTCAAAATGGTGCAAATTTCAAAATACAAAAATCAGTCCAAAGACAAAGGAAATTTAAAAAAAGGAGCGTTGCGTTCTGGTTTCAACTCAGGGTCACTTGATGGAAAAGAGAAATGGAAAAAATAGGTATATAGTACATAATATAGTACATATTACTAAGCGCATAGTACTAAGTACTACTTACTTATTATCAAGTACTATTTACTTACTATCAAGTACTATTTACTTATAAGCAAGTACTACTTACTTATTATCAAGTACTACTTACTTATTATCAAGTACTACTTACTTATTATCAAGTACTACTTACTTATTATCAAGTACTACTTACTTATTATCAAGTATTTAGTACATAAAACTTGATACACATCAATGCACAAGGCTCCAGCATCAGAAGTATTGACCCATTTTGTCGCTCAATTTCATTAAATTCTTAAATTTTTGACTAGCAATACAGATACCAGTTTTAAAAGATATAAATATACTTATAGGTGCGGCTGAAAGCTAAAGTAAAGATGAAATATAAACACAAAGCAAAGGGTTTGTGGATATGTAGAACTTCGGCGGAGATGCTTTGAGCTCAGTGTGTTCCAGTTACTCTCCAAATGCCTTCTGGATCGTGTTGCCTTTCGCCTTCAGATATTCTGACCTCTCCGATCTTTTTCTGTCAAAAATTGAAGCTGGTTTGACTGGCGCCTCTGCGATAATCAATCAGTCAGTCAGTCAACAATGGATAAATCAATCAATCAGTTAATCAATCAATAAATAAATCAATCAATTGATTAAATAATTAACTAAACAATCAGTCAGTCAATAAAATTAAGCGTGAACTTCCGCAGATCAATACAAATCTTAGCACTGCAATTACTGATGTATAACTGTAGCCTACTAACGAAAACTATTGACATTAGACTTGACATAAACTACTCTCAATCTCTCTCTCTCTCTCTCTCTCTTTCAATCTTTCAATCTCTCTCCCTCTCATCTCTATCGTAACTCTCTCCCTCTCATCTCTATCGTAACTCTCTCTCTCTCTCTCTCTCTCTCTCTCTCTCTCTCTCTCTTTCTATCTTTCTTTCTATCTCCCTCTCATCTCTATCGTAAATCTCTCCCTCTCTCTCTCTTTCTATCTTTCTTTCTCTCTCCCTCTCCCCTCTATCGTAAATCTCTCTCTCTCTCTGTCTCACTCTCTCTCTCTATCTCTCAATCGTTAATCACTCTCTCTCTTTTTATCTCTCTCACATCTCTTTCTTTTTCTTTTTCTTTCTCTTTCTTTTTTCTTTATTTTCTCTCTCTTCGCTCTTTCTCTCTCTCTCTATCTTACTCACTGCATCCCTCTCTCTCTCTCTCTCTCTATCTCTCTCTCTTTCCCCCCTCTCTCTCTCTATGCTATCTATTTTCTTCAATTCTCCTCGACCACTAGCCTAGGCAGTGAGGATAATCTATTACCCAGCCACAGACAGCTGTGATAGTGTTAATTTCAGTCTGATATACAATTTGTATAACAGAGCCTATGCTATCTCTATGGCCTCATGCTGCGCCGGCTCTATATTATACGTGGAAACTGTTTTCTTCCTCAACGATACAGAATTATATCAATTGCTATTTTATTTCCCAACAGCCGATTTACATGCCATACATCACTGTAGTAAGCACCAGCAAGGTCATTTCTTTGAATAACTGATATTAAAAGCCGGTAAATGTATTGTTAACGTCAGTTTCCTCACACGAAAGCGATGTTAGTGACGGGCGAGCCCAAGATTTGAATCTCACACACACTGATCCGCGTTCGAATATCTTACCGACATCACCACTGTCTCCATCTGTGATATCATTTATAAGATTTAATAATTAAAAACTATTTGTGCTGAAAGCGTGCAAGAAAAATGTTTCTTTAGTGGAAACATTGGTAAGTAATACTGGCTTAGAAGAAAGCAACTGAAAGGTACTTCAGAGGTTAATATCTTCAGTTTAAAAGCGATATAATCTTTCACTTGCAAGTACAATGTGTTGCGTGTACCTTACAGTTTGATGCACTGACTCGTTTGGGTCCTCTTTAATGAGCGGAATAGTCTCATAAAAGATGACAGAAATTGTGACTTAGACCTGGAACATACCAGTCCAGAATGGTCATCCAATCTTCAATCCCTGATGTTTTTGGTGAATAAATTGAAGGATTTATTAAATAAATTGAGCTTCTAAGCTAACTAAGCAGGAGCCAGTGACGAAGTCAGTAAGATACTCCACCGCGGTTCAGTATGTACGGAGTTCAAATTCTGGGCTCGCCCGTCACTGACATCGCTTTTGAGTGAGGAAACTGACATTAACCTTAACTTTATCAGCTTTGGTCAATTCGAAGATTTCAAGCGCCTACTGCATTTCT
Source organism: Enchytraeus crypticus (assembly GCA_905160935.1). Lineage (NCBI taxonomy): Eukaryota > Metazoa > Annelida > Clitellata > Enchytraeida > Enchytraeidae > Enchytraeus > Enchytraeus crypticus. Next base: position 414,985 of record CAJHZI010000209.1, on the reverse strand, counting down.
ACGTATTGCTTCAATGAGTTCATTATCAGATGTGTTCTTTAATTTAACTACTCAAAATTGATCGATAAATTTAATGATCAGCATTCAATCAATAATCTACCTCACCTGATCAATTGATTGATTGATTACTTACCTTAATGACAGACTAGTTGAATGAATGATTGCTTAACTTACTGTCTGGAGCCAGGGGCGAAGTCGGTAAGATACTCGACCGCGGATCAGTAGGTGCTGGGTTCAAATCCTGGGCTCTCCCGTCACTGACATCGATTTCGAGTGAGGAAACTGACGTTAACCTTAGCTTTACCACTGACTGACTGACTGACTGACTGATTGACTAGGACTCACCACCCCCTGACTCGTCCCCTGACTGCTGGAGCTGCCCCTCAAGGACCTGGTATGTCTTGGGCTTGACCTGCTTGTAGGTGGGACCCCCGAGCTTACAGATCGGCTGCTCGTCGATCACTACCCGGGGCTCGGCGCGCTCGCTCCCCCCGCTCGACTGACTGACCGGCGAGGCGACCCGGGGCCCTGCTAGCGAGGGGTCCCTGAAAGATATAGGATGTGATATACTATGATAAACAATATATTGCAATATTATAATGTAATATTAATATTAATAATATAATACGTCCAGATTAATTGAGATGGTATGGGCATATTGTGAGACAGGCAGATGAGGATGTAGTAAGGAGAGTTTGGAAGGAAGAACTGGATGTTAAGCTAGGAAGAGGTGGATCACAATTGACTTGGGATACGGTATTTTTTGTTGATTGACTGAATTAGTTTAATTGACTACGCAATTGATTACCTGCTTTACGGATTTCTTGAATAATTAATCAACTGAAAGATTGATTAATTTATGATTGATATATTTGATTGATTGATTGACTGATTGTGATTTATTGATTGATTGACTGATTGTGATTTATTGATTGATTGATAGACTGACTGACTGGTTGACTGATTGTAACCTCAGTACATTCCTTTTGCAGATTGATCTGGGTGAATTGATCTGTAGTGATGTGCGCTGTGGGGACGTCCCTGACATCATTCCTTGTATGAGAAAACGGAAGTTAAACCTTTGTTATTATTATTTTTATTATTATTATTGTAATTGATTGATTGCTTGCTTGTTTAATTGACTGATTGATTGGTTGATTGATTAATCGATTGTTTGATTAATTGATTGATTGATTGATTGATCGATAGATAACCTCTGTATGGTAAGATCTAGTTCATTGCCAGCTCTCAACTTCTTACTCTTAACCTGCTGATGAGTCATACCATGCACACTAGTGATTGATTGATTGATTGATTGATTGATCACCTCTGTATGGTAAGATCCAGTTCATTGCCAGCTCTCAACATCTCGCTCTTGACCTGCTGATGAGTCATACCATGTACACTGGTGCCACATATAGCCAGCACCATGTCCCCCATCAGAACCCCCGCCCCTGCTGCTCGGCCCTTCGGTTGAACCTGCAACGTGTTGCATAGAAGTTGAATACGCTAACCCCACGACAACAGTTTAATGTTTAATCTTTAATAGAGAATATCATGCTAAGGCATCTCAATACTTTACAACAGTTACGGCAAAACAAGCAATATACAATAAAATGCACACAGTAAAAATCACTACAATATCAAATAACTTTTCATATGTGCAAACTCTTATTAGTGTACTCCATGTTTCTTACAGTGACGTCCCTGACATCATCCTTGTATGAGGAAACGGACGTTAAATCTTTTTTTATTTATTATTATTTATTTAACTGGCTGGAGCCAGTGGCGATGTCGATAAGGTACTCGATGACCGCGGATCAGTATGTGCGGGTTCAAAGCCTGGGCTCGTCCGTCACTAACATCGCTTTCGAGTGAGGAAACTGACATTAACCTTAGCTTTACCATCTTTTAGACTTTTTATAACAGAATAATATTCGCTTTCCTGTATTGTATGGACTAAATAAATAAGTAGGCGGTACATTTAATTTCTAATTAGGTTCGAAACGGAATCTGGCATACGGGGTCAAGCAAAGGAAGCTTTTAATTTACATATTACTAATTGACTAGCGTTTTTCAGGCAATGTAGAATACTAAATATCACACGTGATTGTTTACTATTACTATTATCACTAAACTTATTTCTGAGTTAGGTATTTGTTTAGATATTTGCTGTGAATGGTAACTCGCTTTTAACTTAATCTCTGTAACGGTAGGTCGAGTGTGTCAAAACGTCTAAAGACAAGCTTTGTCGTTCTGAACCTTGACGTTAAACATACTACAACCTATTAACGTTACTTGTCTTGTCTAAATGAGCCTTATTTATTAAATTCTTTTCTTGTAATTATTGCTTGATAAATAAAACAAATAAAGAAATATTCGTCAGTCGGAAATGATTAGGTCTCTATCCTGTAGTTACACAGTCTCTGTTGAAATGACTGTGTCTGGTTTATTTATAACGAATGACATTTAGCATTCCAATGCAGCCCGTCACCTTCTTCACATATTACACATTCCGTCAGATGACGGTAATGTAAACTCAGCGACTTAAGCTATTTAAGTAAACCATTAGGCCTATCTGTCTCACTCTCTCTTAGTGCACTGCCTACTGGCAGGTCCATGGCATATAACACCTCCACTCATCTCTATCTTCCGTTTTCCTCTTCATGTCCATATACGAGTGGATCTTTAGATCATCTATGACATTCCTTTTGATATACCATTATTCTTGGGGGATTCTGCTAATGATGAGGTGGGCAATGATTATGGGGCTCTATGCCTTCCTCAGCTTCGACTAACATTTACTGGGCAGGGGCGTCATTCCCCGAGAAGACAATCCTGTTTACCCCAACTATTATAAATATTTATACATAAACTACATACATAAACTATTATAATCAACACAATTAGCAGCTAGCTAAGATATTAGATTAACCTTCCACGTGTCTAGCGTGGATGTCCATTTACTATCGATAGAACTGAAGTCACATACTCGATTGTAATGATTAGCCTTAATCTACTATATATCTCAATTACTTAAGAATTTTTTATTGCTTAGTATATTACTTGTTATATTTAACCTAAATAAATATATAAATTGAGGAAGGCATAGGGGGCCCACCTCGTCATAAGCCGAATCTCCCTAGAAAATGGTAGAGATCAACAAGAATTTCTTGTTGATCTTGTATAAATGGCAAGTAGAATCAAGAATCAAGGAGATATATTTTAATTGATTCTATGGCAATAATTTCGATGTGAAAATATGTTAGTAATGGTGGTTAGGGGGGCCCGGGGGGGGTACAACTGGGAACTCAGTTCCAATAGCTCGATTTTCTTCTAGGATATACTAGGAGCACTGTATAATGGAAGGGGTCCAAAACAATGTTGACCGTTTCACTAGCTCTCAATTTTCACTTGAACCAATGCATAATCACTGCATTAGAGGAAAAAAGGGTGTAAATAAAAAAATATGAACTCTGTCCCGTAGCAGTGGTGCAAACAACTTTGGCTGGAAGGATCTTAACCCCCCCCCCACCGCCAAAATTAAGTCACTTATGCAATGCAATTCGTCGAGATCCGCAGAGTTTCTTCAGAGGTGAAAAAATTAACATACTTTTCCAAACAAATGTAGGATTTGAGGTTTTCCCCTGACGGGTATGAGCGGTGGGGGGGGGGGGGTGTAAGGTACGGGAATACACTCACTCTATGTGCCGAACGCAGTAGTGAACAATTTTGAGCTCCCCCCACAGAAATTTGTCTGGTTGCGTCACATGTTCCGAAGAAAGCAAAAAAATGTGCACTCTCAAAAAAAATTTCGGCCACCCCCCTTAAAAAATTCCTGGATCCGCCCCTGGTTATTAATATAATAATGTAGTAACTATAATAATAATAATTGCTGGTTGATTTGTATTTATTATGTTGCAACATAAGCTTTGAATAAAGATCTATATCGTGTTTAATGTTTAATGTTTAATGAAGTATATCATGCTAAGGCAACCCCATATTTTACAACAGTTATTAATGGTAAACAAGCATGTACTGACCATGCAGCCTCAAATATTGTTCTGGACTACTATAGAATAAGCCAACCGTAAACTGCACATGTAGGCGAGAACTCAGTAGAAACTACCACCTCATTGATCGTTTAAACTAAGTCAGTTGTGAACTTTAGGTTGGGTACAAAAATTCAAATAATAAAATTACGTTTCGCATTAGAGCGTAAAATGTAACACAAGCTGCTTTCATTGCAGAATGTACGAGATGACCCATAGCTAACGTTACGTTGTACTGGAAATATCGTGAGCTGATGAAAACTAGCACAATTTTGTGCAAATATAAACTAGCATAATATTGGACTAATATAAACTAACACAATATTGTAATAATATATACTAGCACACTGTTGCGCTAATATAAACAAGCACAATCTTGTGCTAGTATAAACTAGCACAATCTTGTGCTAATGTAAACAGGCATAATCGTGTTATACTATAAACAAGCACAATCGTGTTATATTATAAACTAGAATAAAAAATAAGGAAAGGTGTGTTAAATATTTGTCGCTAATAGTGAAACAGAACTGTATGCTACTACCCCTAGTCAGGGTTAATTAATAATAGTGCAACACAACTGTATGCTACTACCCCTAATCAGGGTTAATTATCAATTGAATAATTATGGGATTAGTCTAATTGTTGTGGGGAATGGGGAATAGTGGGGAATAATTGTTAGTAATAATTAGTTAGGCCTAAAACCATGCCAGGGTGGGGTAATAGCACAGACTGGTGTTGCGCTATTAACGGCAAGTTGTTAAATGGTAAATACGTGTTCGACGTGTAGGGGCAGGCCCTGATCCACTCCTCCCTTCAGTCTCATGCCCCATGGTTGACTGTTCTCCTGCCTCCTCAGCTGAATCATCATCACCGCCATCTTGTTTTCTCTACCCAGCAGTACTCCAGTTTATATGTTATCCGCAGAGAACGTTTTGATATAGCTGCACCACGATTCTGATGCTTAATATAGCTAGAATTGCAACGTAGTAAAAGGTATTTTTTTATATAAATGTTTATCTAATTAAATTTTTTGCAGACCTAAATAAATTGTTAATCTGTTCGCAGTTTTTAGTTTACAATTAAAGTATTATTAGAGTAAGCTAATCTAATGACTTATTGGCGTAGTAGTAACGTCATGAAGTTTTAAATTACAGATCCTGAGGTGAAATGAACCAACGTGGGTTCGAATCCTAGCCGCGCAGATCTGAGAGTAAATTCTCGGACATTTACTGGACTAGTTATACGGAAAATGGACTATATTTCCCAACGGTGTAACATGTGGTATTAAAAGGTATAGATATCAACATAGTTGATCATTTCACTATAATGGTGTTTACTTACTAGCTTGATTCTAAACGAGATCATTATGCTTCTTTAAAAGCCACAAAATAATATCTCTTTCTAGCTAAGTACCATATCTCAGAAATTTGTTACCAACATAAGTAGTATAGTGTCCAAAGTATCGAAATTTTAATTCCTCTTGCTTACAATTGTTACTATAAAGTGACAGAGTTCACCAACTCTTTGTGACGGTAGCTCGAGTATGTCGAGTTGTCTTGTAAAGAAGCATTGTGCATCTGAACATTGATGCTAAGCACACTACAACCTACCTAGCTCATATCGTCTTTGAGTAATAACCATTAACGAAATCTCTATCCACTCGACACTCCATACTAAATTACAGCTAGCTTTGTTGGATGTGAAATTTTTGTAATAAACAGAAAATGTCTTTATGATGCTAGCTCGACTGTGTCTAGCGATCTTGTTGAGAACCATTGCGCTTCTAAGACTTGACTTTAAGCAGATTAATCGTTCATTCGTTGATGGTTATATTTTAGCTCTCGGGTCCTTATAAGTGCCAAGTGTCCCGGGTTTACCCTGATTCTGCTCTCTAAAACTTATTGTGTACTTTTATGCATCGCATCGTAATGTTTTACTGTATAATTCGAAGAATCCAATTAATCCTAAAAATAAAGATATCTTTCCCTTCACAATATTAGGCATAATTGTCTAATAATATGATGGAAAAGATATCTTCGCCGATATCAATCTCTACCATTTGACTTTATCCGCGAGATAACTAAATATCAAAATAGCTTCAGCAATTTCTACCAAACAATTATTGTATAATACTCTCAACGCCGCTAAAGCCTAGCGGTATAAACAGTTATGTGATAGAAACAACGATACACAGCCTACAGCTGTAGAGTCTATACAAAGAGCTATGGAGCCGCCTAACTGTGGCTGTATAATAACGTTATTGTTTAGTAAAAACAGGCTGAGCAGGTTTGTGGCTTTATGCTAGTCAAGGTATGCTGAATTTTCTCTTTATCACTCTCTTTATGTCATCCTTCCTTCCTATCTATTCGTCTCTCTCCGTCTCTATTTTGTCTCTCTCTCTCTCTTTCTCTCACTCTCTCTCTCTCTCTCTCTCTCTCTCTGTATCTGTCTGTCTGTCTCTCTCTCTACTTCTCTATCTCTCACTCTCTGTCTTTGTCTCTGTCACTCACTCTGTCTTTCTCTCTCTCTCTCTCTCTCTCTCTCTGATTTTAATATGTTATAAGGCTACGACAATCAGTAGTTTAAAGTAAGTGGATGAGTAAGTGAAAGGTCCAAGGTACATATTCCTGGCAACATTTCGCTCTTAAGCTCCACAAAGAGCACAACGAATTAACGAGTTAACGCATTAACGAGTTTAATCCCTTAGCGAAAGGCTTGCTTTACTAACACCTTAATGTAGCCTATAGCTTGGGAAAATATGGCTGTGAGGTGGTGTTTCCTTGCCGTCGTCGGAACATATTCGGTCTCTTTCGACATGTGCAGTTTACGACTGGTCTCTTTTTAAGGGGCCCGGACACAACACGGGGAATAGCAACCGTTACAACCAGTTTAATCCTATCTGGTCAATCTAATGTTAGGCCTAATCTAAACCAATCTAATCTAAGCTTATCTCAATATAATCTAACCTTAATCTAATCAAATCGTAGTGACTTGTCTAATCTAATCTAACATCTTCTAATATTTTAGTGTTTTAAATTGTATTTAAGCGGCTATTTTTAGATTACATTGAAAACTTTTAGGATTCTTTATGTTAGACGCATTTTAATTCATAATAATTATTGTCAAATATGTCATTGCCCTCAATGATATGACATTGATTAGGCCTGCTAATGTTAATTAGCAGAATATTAAATTTGAGCTTCTAGGTCCTTATTAACAGCTGGTTAAGCTAAGGTTAACCTCAGTTTCCTCACTCGAAAGCGATGTCTGTGACAGGAGAGCCCAGGATTTGAACCCCGCACATACTGTGTATCAGTGCCACATACATATAAGTGCCACATGCCCTACTGTAGATTAACCCTGACTCTGCGCTATCACATGTGCTTTCTATGCTGATGTTTCATATAGTAATGTTGTATTGTGCAAGTCGAACTATCTACATAAATAAATAAATAAAATAAATTTTTTTTAGTATATTCCAATCTTAATTAATCAAATCTAATCTTTGCAGATTCTTGACACTTATTTTTAATCCACTCCAAGACTAAAAAAGAATTGTAGCCTACAGACTGCCGCATAATTATTCAAGTGAAGGCAATAAAATAACCGTGACGATTGATTCATCAATCGTCTGCACCTATTTGTATGAGTTCTGAATTCGGCCACATATCAGACTATAGCGTCAGCTGTGCTGTATTTACCAGTAGGCTCTGTTTACAAAACAGGCTAATTTATTATCTACTAGGTCGGTTTGATTCCAGAGCTACCGATATCTTGTATATGCTGGGGTTTCTTTATAACTTCTGTATTTATATCGCTTTTCTTTGTTTCTATCTCATATTAATCTTTAACCAACGCCAAAAGAAAATTCGGTTGGTGAGCGCCTTGGTTCCAGAAATTGCTACAAATGATTCAAAAAAGGAATGGAAAATAAGATTTACTCGCATCCCGACTCCAGTTAAACTGAGACTCAAGGGAAGAAGATGATGATGATTAAACCATTTTCCTGCTTCTTCATTTAAACTTACAGCTACACATGTATATTGTGCCATACATGGGATTAGGCATTAACTAGCTTCACACACTGTTTAAAAAATGACCTATTATTCGCTACTTTTGTACATTTACACAATCACCTAATGACCTATTATTCGCTACTTTTGTACAGTTACACAATCACCTAATGACCTATTATTCGCTACTTTTGTACATTTACACAATCACCTAATGACCTATTATTCGCTACTTCTGAACATTGCAAAATCAGCAATTCTACAAAACAACTCTATTTGACACTCTTGGTACTAATTCTCTAAAATGACATTAATAGTGTGTGAGATAATTTCGCTAATTTAATAGTAAAATATTCAATATTTCCTAACTAGACCACTCCGTATCATCATCATCATCATCATCCCTTAAATCCCAGTTTAACTGGGGTCTGGATACGAATACCACTCCGTATCGACCCGTAAAATGGGATATTAGCACTTTACGGAAAGTTTTAACGAAAACATTTCATTTAATATTTCTAAAAACAAAACACGCCATCAAATAAACATTTTATTACAAAATAAAAATCGTCGTCAGATTAGCGGGGTTTGGCAAGAAACTATTGAAGTAGCCATTAAATAACGACATTATTTTAAACACTATTGAAGTAGCCATTAAATAACGACATTATATTAAACCTATTTAACCCCAAACGTCTCCTGACCCTGAATATACAACCCTAATTTCTCCCAAGAACCAAACCCTAAATCTAACTGTAGTGAGTGCATGAACATAATCATATACATGAGTTATAAGTAATTATATTATTTTATATTATTGAATAGTAATTATGGTGCTAGTAATAAGTATAATGCTATTTAATGATAATATTATTATTTTATATTATTTTAATGTGTTATTAATTATAAGATAATAATAATAATAATACAGGTTTAAAGTATGTTTCCTCATACAAGGATGATGTCAGGGACGTCTACCATAATAATTATGTTTCCAATATTATTGGAAAGTTTAACGCGAGATTGTGTCGTTATTTAATGGCTACCTAATGGACTGAGAGATCACAAGCGAATTCAAATACGGAATAATTTCTTGAATAAATATACGAAATACAGGGCAATAAAATACAACAAGATTTAACGTCGTCAGTCCTGACTCACCCGTGAGTCAGGACTGGATCATCTCACACTACATTACAAAATATTTAAAGCTAAATTGATCTCTTAGGGCTACTTCAGTGTCATAATATTGTCATAACTTCGCCACTGGCTGGAGCCTGTGGCGAAGTCGGTAAGATACTCGACCGCGGATCAGCATGTGCAGGGTTCAAATCCTAGGCTCTCCCGTCACTGACATCGCTTTCGAGTGAGGAAACTGACGTTAAACTTAGCTTTTAGCTGTAGCGTTATAACTGATATTCGTTTTGGTTATTAATAACAACGATCAGAGTGCTACTGTCGTCCATGACACCATCGAGCACTATTGAGACAAATCCAAACCGACTAGCAAAAAGATGGTCCAAAACCGGTGAAAATTCCAAAAGGTCAGTTCAAAGAATCAGTCGAAAGATAAAGGAAAAGGTTCGTATGGTTACACACATGACAAACACATGTGTTTACAAAATTTCCTTTTTTGGTTGCTATCTATTGGTTTTTTTTCGCTATATCCTCCTTCCTCTTCATGGTTATTGGTAACCGTTTCCTTTTGTCTTTTGTTTTTGACAAAGATGTCCTGCTGGGATTCGAATCGATGGACTCCTGTTTACCGGATAAACGTGTAACTAATAAACAAGCACTGTATCATGAAAACATCAGTTGACTCCTTAAATGACTACAATTTCTACATCAGCTATGCTTGCATATTTTTCTACATCTTCAAGCAGCTCTAATTTCTATTTAGTAACATAATTTCTATTTAGTAGTATAATTTCTATTTAGTAACATAATTTCTATTTAGTAGTATAATTTCTATTTAGTAACATAATTTCTATTTAATAAAAAGACAATTTTATTTTAGTATAGGTCTAATACGATAACAATTTGTAATCAATTAAGATAACACGTAATACAGCATCTTCTAGATAACTGCCATGTAATGGTTATATGCGATGGTTAAAGTGGCGAAAGGGAGAATTTGAAATTATATTCAATAATGTTTAATACTGATACGATTTTGTTTGAGAATAACTATAAGAATTAATAAACGCTCATTTGAGAAATTGTGAGGGTGAATATACCTTCATAATGATGTAGAGAAAGGCTTGATGTGCACAGCACATTTATAAAATTATATTTCATAATCAAAAACTTATAGGGGAAATTCAGTTACACTAGCTCATACTTTTCTGAACTGAGTTCGTATGGTATGGTCCAATATTATTATTATAGATACTATGGACCCCGTAAAAGGTAAGAGTGGACCGAAAACCTTTGAAAGTTTCACTGGCTCCTAATTCACACTTAAAGTGGCAATACAACTTACATGTAGCAGAATTCAACCCAATTACACTCACAGTATGTCACTAGATAACTCAATAAGGTCAATGAGTTACACAATAGCAAACAGACAACAATAAATAAACGAAATTATAAAGCTAATATAAATTATTTTAATTTCATATAAAAGAAAATCAACAGAATAGAGATTGGAGGACTTCTGGATGTTGTAGTTGTATCGTTTGTTTAGAGATTGCAGAGATTTATAAGATAATTCGTGTTCAATACAAAAATTCATGCAGATACTTTTATTATAGCCCTTATATATTTTACTCGCTCTTTCTCTCTCTCTCTCTCTCTCTTTCTCTCTCTCTCTTTCTCTCTCTCTCTTTCTCTCCCTTTCTCTCGCTCTCGCTGTCTCTCTCTCTCTCTCTCGCTCTCCTATTTCACTCTCCCTCATTCTTGTTTTCTTTCTCACTCTATAAACATATATGGTAGATACAAGACACATTTCTACTCATAAACACCTCCTTAGCTATCTGTACTTATTTCCAGTACCACTATTATCTGTACCTATTTCCAGTACCACTACTATCTGTACTTATTTCCAGTATTACCATTGTCAGTTCTCTGCAGGACTTTATGCGTTGGCATGCATTTAGACGTATCCTTTACTTTACCCGGAAATTCTCTTACGCCAGGATTTGTCAAATCTGATTCCGTGGCTCTCCTCTGAACCAAACTGTCACGTTTCAAATCCTGGCTCTGCCCTTCGGAGCCGGAATCGAATGTCTTTGACTTCCGTAAACCACAACCTCGTTGTAGAAATCCCGAGATTTCGTTCTTAAAATCTCGACTTTCAGTTTCAGTCTTTCGATTTTCAATCATTCTGGACACACCCTCGCGATTTTGTGGCAAATGATTCCCCCGATTTTCGTCTAAATTTCCCGCGGGTTTCACTACACCCCCCCTACCGGGTGACAGAGCGCCCCGGGGGGGAAATTTAGATGTTGCACCTTGACTGCAATCACCTGCTGCTGTTACCGAATAATAATTCTCATATAGTTCCTCTTCGGAAATCTTTCGAATAACTTCTTTCGGACGAAACTGCAGATAACCTCCGTCCAGATTCCCCCAGATCTTCATGAGGGCTTCCTTTAAGTCATTGTGTGCTGACAGAGACTGGGCGGCTTCTGACGAAAAGTTTTGGCGACAGACGTCTGAAGGATTACCGAGTGATTTGGATTGAGTGGGAGGCAAAACTTGATAGGCATCCGCTTCTACATAATCGTCCACCTCGCTTGATATCGATGTGGCGTTGTAGTTTGGACTTCCGGCGTTCGAAAGGACCTGTCTTCCAAACGGATCTCCTACCGGAGATCTCGGGCTCCGGGTTGGTTTTTGAGCCATCGCCGCAGCATCCCGTGATATATTTCCGTTTTTCCGGCCCAAACCGTCGCTCATGTGCGCATAGGTTGTGTTTTCGTCTGCGTTCTGTCTCAACTGCCTCGTCTTCAAGTCTATCGTAGGTCTGAGCGCACCTGCGTTAAGTCTTTGCCTAATCTGACTAACAGACTTATCTTCGACTTCATCCAAAACGGTAGTGGCTTTTCCCTTTCCTACCACCCCTCCCTGCCTCAATCTCTCCCTCTCGTCAGCGCATCCGTACGCCGAGGAACCTCCGGAAGTGGAGCAATGATCGGACGTCGATACGGACTTGATCCTCTCCAGCCTAAGAGCTTGGACGTCCGGATAGTCACTGGAGGAGAGGAACTGACTGGAGGCCATGAGGACACTGAGGAGGCGGTCCTTCTGGAGGGGCTCTAGGTGGAAGCTGACCACAGGCGGCAGGGTCCAGGCGCTGGAGCCGTCAGGGCAGGCGAAGAAGATCCTCCCGTAGGTCTCAGGGTCTCGACTGATGTGGAAGCTCCAGCCCATGGGAAGCTCTGCCTCTTCCAGAGAGAGTCCGCATTCACATCGGACGTCTCCCTTGGGTTCCGTCATCTGGAAAAATAAGAGATAAAGAAAAATAATAAAAAAACAAAAATTAATAATCAAAGGATAATCTCAAGAGTCCATTATATATATATATATATACAGTATATATATATATATATATATACAATATATATATATAATATATCTATAATATATATATCTATATATATATATATATATATATATATGAATCTTTATTACACCATCAAAACGTGGTAGCAAGTTTTGCGGAATTATACAGATACATTATGCGGAACAAAATAGTTGAAAATACCGTAGTGACAGGAATAATAGAAGGAAAAAGATTCAAGGATCGACAGCGAATGACGTTTAATAAGAGTCTTAGCAAATGGATGCAGTTAACTGAAACAGAGATGATCAGAGCAACAATGGACAGAGACATATGGAGGAATATGACCATGACCGCCCAGGCTTGGAACAGGCACGGCACTTAGAGAAAAAGACTCTCAAGAGTCCATTTTGTGTGTATGAATCTTTATTACACCATCAAAACGTGGTAGAATGTTACATTCAATAAACAAACAAAAAATACCAACAGTGCATTAAAACAAATGCAACTGCATAAACATAAAATAAACAAAAATAAAATAAAACTACAAGTATATAGTATAGATGTCCTAATTATCTACTAAATGCATGGCTAGTTAGACCTTCCGCATTATTCATACACATATATTTCTTAAAATTAAATTTTGACATTTACAAACCTTCATGACCAAATTACATTTATGTTTTATGTTTTATTGTCATGTTTAATTTTTCATTTCTACACTAGATAAGCACACACTTACTCAGTATGCACGGGGTTCAAATCCTGGGCTCGCCCGTCACTGACATCGCTTTCGAGTGAGGAAACTGCATTAACTATACCTTTTTTAACTTTTAGAGCCATCACTAAATGAGTAAATAAAAATAACAAATAATAATGAATAATCAATAAAATAAAATAATAAATTAATAAATTAACAAAATAATAAAATAATAAATCTAGAGCCATCACAAGAAATAATATAAAATAATAATAATAAATAGTATAATAATAAATAAATGAAATAATAAAAAAAATAAAAAAGTAAAATAATAAAATAATACATCTAGAGCCACCACCACTCACGTATAGATGCTCAATGAGCTGATCCAGTTTGCTCTCGTCCTCAATGATAGAGCTGTAGTAGGGACTCTCAGTGGCCAATCTCTCATAATCCCCCTTCTCGTCCCCTACACCCCCTCCTACCTTCCTCCCACCCGGCTGGGTTAAGTACACCCCCGGTGGAACGTTTTTCTGATTAGATTTCTCCAGATCATTGGTTTGTCGTAACCCGCCATCTTGTTGTCGGCTTTGTTGGAATTCCTGAGAAGAGATGGACTGCCCTTTTTCCCTTTCCTCCTCCTGCTGTCGGAGTAATGTGGTTGCCATTTTGTCCACCGGAATGCTGAGCAGAAGATTGGCAACCTTTTCCGCGTTGGGCACGGGATTCTTGGCGTGGAATTTGATGAGATCGGAAATCTTGGGGAAGGTTTTCTTGTGGAGCAGGTACTCGCTGCCCGATCGGTACAGTCTGACGTGGTTTACTGCTCCCGCGTGCCTGAGGCAGCAAAGAGGGGGAGCATGAAAATATGCAAAGTATATATTAATCGTTAAATTATATAATATATAGGCCTAGGTATATATAATATATACTGTATATATATATATATATATATATATATATATATATATATATATATATATATATATATATATATATATGCGGGGCTCAAATCACAGGCTCGCCCGTCACTGAAATCGCCTTCGAGTGAGGAAACTGACGCTAACATTAGCTTTACCGCTTTATATACATTTATGTACGTATATATATATAATTATATATATATATATGTATATAATTATTATTGACTATATATAATTATTAATGTAATATAATTATTATTGACTAAAATAGCCTGAAAGACAGACAGAGAGACAGACAGACAGAGAGACAGACAGACAGAGAGACAGGTATGTAGACAGACAGACAGCAGACAGACAGACAGACAGACAGAGGGATACTCACACAACAGACACGGTCAGTCCTCCACTCTCAGTTTCGCTACGGCGGAGTAGAAATGAGCCGGGATTGTGCAGATGACGCTTTAGGATTCTTTCCGCCTGTTCATAAAATAGATTAGCCAAATTTAGACATCAATTAATTACAAATTAATTGATTTAATGTAATTTATAATCAATTAATTATAAATTAATTGATTTAATGTATTTTGTAGTAAATTAAATACAAATTAATTGATTTCATGTATTCTGAAGTAAATTTATTATAAATTTATTGATTTAATGTGTTTTGTAGTAAATTAATTACAAATTTGTTAATTAATTTCAAATTAATTTATTTGAAATTTATTTATTAATTTCAAATTAATTAATTACAAATTAATTAATTACAAATTAATTACAGTAGATCGTAACAAAAGAGACGATTAGGACAATGAATAATCAGCAAATGGTCAGTGAGTAATTTTTAGATAGTTAAAAAAGAAGCAAATGTTAACGTCAGCGATGACAGTGACGGGCGAGCCCAGGATTTGAACCCGGTACGGGACCCTTGAGAACATCATATAGAAATCATTGGCAGAAACCAGCCAGATGATCACATGACATGACATAAGCTAAACGGTGATAATAAAAATAAGAATAACTTGATGGTAAAAAGAACCTGCTAACCTCTTCCCTATTACCGATACCAGAATGGTAATACGGTAAGCACGCCGGCTCGTCACGCACAGGTGGCTTGGTTTCGATTTCTCCTCGAGCCTTGTTCCGTTCATCCACCAACCACTTATCCCCTGAGGTCTCAACTGGAACAACCTTCTCAGCAATCCTCGCCTTGAAGAGTGGCTCATTCACTGATGGATTGCCGGATGGCGCAGGCTTAGCACTCACCGGTAGAGGGGCTGGTTTGGGAGTTTTGTCTAAATTTTGTCTCTCAGGAACAGAGGGCAAATATTCCGAAGTGTTTGGGGGGAGTCCGGGCCCCGGGACCCTCGAGGCCACAGGGGGACCGGGAGGGGAGGGCACAGGGCGCCTAGTCGTTGGTTTCGTAGGTCCGGGGCTTGGGGAGATGGGTGTCCCGCCCGTGGGGCTTCTTGAGAGCTCAGCATGGGTCGGTAGGGGACGGGGAGGGTTTGGCTTCTTTCTGAACATGAGTGCGGATTAGTTTAAACAAGAATTTAATTTAAGTAAGATTCGAGTAGTTAGATCCTGTGTCCAAAATCGCGAATCCACATTATAATCCTTTAATCCACCCTATAGGCTAATCCGTGAATCCACCCTATAATCCGTGAATCAACCCTATAATCCGTGAATCCACACTGTAAACCGTGAATCCACTCTATAATCCGTGAATACACCCTATAATCCGTGAATCCACCCTATAATCCGTGAATCCACCTATAGTACGTGAATCCACCTATAGTACGTGAATCCACCTATAGTACGTGAATCCAACTATAATCCGTGAATCCACCTATAGCACGTGAATCCACCTATAGTACGTGAATCCACCTATAGTACGTGAATCCACCTATAGTACGTGAATCCACCTATAGTACGTGAATCCACCTATAGTACGTGAATCCACCTATAGTATGTGAATCCACCTATAGTACGTGAATCCACCTATAGTACGTGAATCCACCTATAGTACGTGAATCCAACTATAATCCGTGAATCCACCTATAGCACGTGAATCCACCTATAGTACGTGAATCCACCTATAGTACGTGAATCCACCTATAGTACGTGAATCCACCTATAGTACGTGAATCCACACTGAAATGCTGTCGGTATTTAACGAGACATTTAGCCCTTAGATATCCTATTTGTTCCGCAGAATTTTTCTTAATTATTCTACATGTCTACATTTAAATGTTGTTTCCTTTTTACTCCGTTGGAAAAGTAATCACCTCATTTGAATAATAATGCCAAGTATTATATACAATATGTCAAAGATAAAAAATACTCAAGAAACTATTTTGAAATTAGCTTTTCTGCAAATGGTAAAAAGTTTACGTGCTAATTACTCGAGTCACAATGCAAATGTGTCACACAAATTGCTGTTGTTGTTGTTGCAGCTGTTGCTGTCGCTTTTGTTGTTGCAGTTATTGCTGTTATTGTTATTGTGGTGGTGGTTTTATATACTTCATGACACTAATCATGGAAAATAGTTATAATAAGAACTCGTTCATTTAAGAGCAAAGAAGTTCGATTTACCAAATTCGAAGAGGGGGATCAAGGCATTTAAATAGTGACGGGGTTGGCGATCCTAAATATGGGAGTAACACTTCCATATAGTTCCAATGAACTATATGGAAGTGTTTGCATAATAAATGTGATAGAAACAATTAACTTGTTGCAACTGTGAACTATTTATGTATTTTATTAACTATCAGTTTCAGCTACTCTTAGATGCTCTAAAAATATTAATTCTTTAAAAAGTTTTACTTTCTGCAATTTTATCTTTTAACAAGTGATAATAACTATGATTAAAATTATGTATATTTTCTGAATATATATATATATATATATATATATATATATGTATATATATATATGTATATATATATATATATATATATATATATATATATATATATATATTGCCCCTTATTATGTATAACATCAAAATATATCAAGCAATTAGTAAAGTAAGCTCTCGATGAAAGTCGAGCAGAGGAAAATTTCTAGGGACCGGTGAAATGGATAGCAAATACGCATCAGTCAATATCCTCTCATAGAGCAATGAAAGTGCTAAATTTCAACACTAAACCTCACAATACTTTGAACCAAACGACGGATTTCACAATAAGAGTTTCGTTTCAAACCGATAATAAAAATGCACATAATTAAACGCAGTCTATTGCCAATACCCGGAGTTCTTTGCAAACCACGCACCTGCTTGTGTATAAGACAAGCAACGAATAGTGAAATACACTGAAAGCAGACGTGACCGTCTAGATGTTTCCTCAAAATTGAGCGTAAAGTGTTAAGAATAGCGGATAAATGCATTGGGTGCACGCAGAATGCATGAACCCTCGTTAAGGAAGGTGGTTGATGCGTAATATTGCATAACCTTATAGAGGGCTTATATTTTGTAACACAATTTCAGAGATTCTATCAGATATGTAACAGACATACGTTTATCCGAATTTTCAAAACTGCGGTAATGCTTTTTACACTAATCATCCCAGCTTCCAAGTACTGTATCTTGTATAATAATATGTTATATACAAGAACCCTCGAATTATATATATATATATATATATATATATATATATATATATATATATATATATACATGTATATATATATAATATATACAGTATATATATATATAATATATATACTGTATATATATATATATATACTGTATATATAATATATATATATATATATATATATATATATATATATATATACTGTATATGTATATTATATATATATATATTCAATTAACAAAAAACTATTCAAAAAACATTAAAATCACCTTCTGAAGCGAATTATATTGCCTTTCGCTATCCTACTTGTTCGCCTCTGATGACACGTGCAGTAAACGGTTACTATATTCTACAATATGTTGGATATGAACTAGAATATTAAATGAATTTATAACCATCCTGGAGTAAAGTGCCCCGCATTGCAATACAATAGTACTAACTCTTATATACATGTACTCTATCCAACAATATATCTCTCTCAGTGCACTGCCTACTGGCAGGTTCATGGTATATAACGCCTCCACTCTTCTCTGTCTTCCGTTTTCCTCTTCATATCCACAAACGAATGAATCTTTAAATCATCTAGCATTCCTAATCTCGGCTACCTCTGTCTCTATTTCCTTCATTTTACCTTCTATGACCTCTTTTAATAGACATTACCCCTTATTTAAATCATCTAACGTCTTCCCTTAACATTATAAAAATTAAAAATAAAACTTAAATACTATAAATTATACCCTATAAGAGTATTAGATTTACCTGTAAATGAAAATTTTGTGTGTTGTGTTGTGCTAGGGTCTCGGGTGTGGTTGGACCACTGCAGAATAGGACAACCGCAAACAATCTGCCGCTTGTACGCAAGAGGCGACTAAGGCAGGAGCTTAGGATGACATGGTAATTAATCCGTCGAACTGAGGAAGGCAACGGGAAACCACCTCAGAAGCCATAAATTTCCCAAGCTATAGGCTACATAAGATATGGATAAGGCATAGACTTTGAGAAGGGACGAACTTGTTATCTAAGGAGTGCTCTTATGGAGCGAGAAAACAGACTTTGAGTATGAATATATACCTTGAACCTACCACTTGACAGTGCACTGAAGAGAGAGAGAGAGAGAAAAACGTTTGGGAAAGAGAAAGCGGATATCAGCCCAAGTGTGCTTAAAACAGGAGCAGCGTTCTAACTTCTATAGACAAACGAGTGCCGAATGGCAAGTGTAATTATGTCAGATAAGATAGTGTTATTATTGTAGATGATCAAACGTATACCAGGATGAAAACGTCTGTATATATACACACGAAGTATTATTTATTTGCCTGCAAATAAGTCATAAGGTTTTTGAAAAAATATAACCATAAAGTTCCCATAAGCCATGCTAATATTTCCAAGCAACAATATAAACAATAACAACAAGACGCAACAAGAAGAAAGGCAACAAGATTCAACGTCCGTTCACTCACCCGTGGGGAGGATTGGAATATATTACGTGGCATTGCTAAAGACTTAGAGATAAATTGAAGACTTCGAGTTATATTAAAGACTTCGCGTTAAATTGAAGACGTAGAGTTTAATTTAGCGTACATTTCCGTGTCATAACTTATACCGACGAAGACAGCCCTGCTGAGATTCGAATCGACGGACTCCTGTGTTCCAGATAAAATGCTAAATCTATAGAATGAAAAACCTCATTAGTCTACTTCTCTATTACTGCAATTAAAAGTTGTGAGATTTCCATCTACTAGAACCATGGTTTATATATATACACCTTGTGGCATAATATTGCCAGTAGTTTGAATAATTACGTCAATAATTAATCCATTAGCTCGACCATTGGTCATCTGTCGCAAATCATCGTCAATGCTTATTAAATATATTCCCTTAAAATAGTAACACTTAACATCAGAGTCGATAATTTCCTTAAATAATTAGACCTCGGTTTTAGTGCATGTTTGCAGCATTTATCCGAACAAACATTTTATGTCATGTTTAAATCACTAAACTATTTATATTCTCTCTGACTTCAGGAATATTTGTCAGATTATTTCAACTTTGTTTCGAACAAACATGCAGACCTGTTTCCAAACTAATACATTACAATTTTGCTTTAATGCACTTTATCTACATATACAGTAAACTTTGCTACTGTTACTTAAACTGACATGGAAAATTTAAAAACTTTCTTCCATTCCGACACTGCAGACACTTTAATATTTAGTATTTACTCTTTTTCATCGCAGACAAACCTGCATATACCCTCTCTGTATCGTTAGACTCTGTATTTCCCAAGCAAACGGGACAGAGGAAGGCAACGGGAAGCCACCTCAGAAGCCATACATTTCCCAAGCTATAGGCTACATAAGGTATGGATAAGGCATATATTTTGTGAAGGGATTAACTTGTTGATCTAAGGAGTTCTCTTATGGAGCGAGAAAGCAGACTTTGAGTATGAAAATGTACCTTGAACCTGCCACTTGGCAGTGCACTGAAGAGAGAGAGAGAGAGAGAGAGAGAAAGAGAGAGAGAGAGTATTGTCAGAGTCACACCATTTAAACCAGTCGTTAAAGAATATGTCAATAAAGCGTGTCAAGTAATTAAATCCAAGCCTGGACACACCTATTGTACTTTGACGCAGAAAGTACATTTTGAACGCTTTAGCGTGATCGTTCGACACTGAATGATACAACACTATCACGATACTGTAGTATGATTTATTAACAATTCTCAATCCTAAAATTCTACTCATTGAGAAGTCAAAGATCATCAAGGTCCATGCTAATCAGTGATATAACTTTGACATTGATCTATATCTGGCGGTACTGCATGTTCAGGTCATCGCAAAATATTTGGATATTGTCACTACTATCCTTCTGAAGAAATATTCCACTTCTAAACTAGGCTACATAAAGCACGGATACGGCATATCATTTTGTGAACCTTTGGATTTAAGGAGTGCTCTTGGAGGGGCGTTAAAACCTACAATAAGTAGGAATATGTACCTTGGACCTGTCACTTGACAGAACAATAGCGAGATACTAGAGAGAGACTACAGAGAGAGTCTAGACTAGATATATATATATATATATATATATATATATATATATATAGACAGAGAGAGAGAGAGAGAGAGAGAGGAGAAGTCTATTAAAAGAGGTCATAGAAGGTAGAATGGAAGCAATAAGAGGTAGGGGCAGGCTGAGATTAGGTATGTTAGTTGATTTAAAGACCCACTCATATGTGGACATGAAGAGGAAAGCGGAATACAGAGAAGAGTAAAGGCGTTATATACCATGGACGTGCCAGTAGGCAGCGCACTAAGAGAGAAGATATATGAAGATCTTTATTCGTCATTAGACAACTAAGAAAATTAAAGTGTCGTACAAAGACCGAAACGGTGTAGAATACAAAACACAAGTGCAATAACTAAACAATCTTACACTAGAGCGCCTCCACAAAAACTGTTATAGACATTTTTTTCATATTGCGTAACGTTATTTCGATTAAAGATTGGTAATTTAATTCTAAATTTACAATTCTACATAGAGTTCTCAAGTCTTTTGAAAAGATCGACCGTCTTAATACGCCTAAAAAAACTAAATTACATGACTTAAATCCTTCTTTGTAAATTTTTAGACATAAATAAGCACGAATTGAAGCAAAATCCATTCGGCCTAATCCCGCAACGAATCCCCTGACAGAGTCACAGCGATTAACTTAACTTAACTTAACAATAATTATACTGGTTAAGAAAGTCACAAAGACTTGTACACCAGAAGTGATATGTCAGATTAAAACCGATAAAACCAAAAATGAACAATAAAACCAATTAAAACCAAAACGAATATATATTCGTTTATTTCATTTTAATCAGACAATCGCAGAAACTTACAGCACAGAAGTAATATGTCAGATTATTAATACAGTATTGCATAACAGTACATACTGCATTTATATGCATAACGATCATAATCGGATAAAGTGTTTAGCATCATAGGCTGAACATAAGCACTCAATAGACGACGAAGCGTTATAGCCTAGTATACAGTGTTATTTCTCTCGTAAGAAAAATAGCTACGGATACTTAAAAAGTTTATTTACTCTAGGATTATGAGAATATATAATACGCGCAGAATATAATTAAATTGTCTCCGCACTCTAATAGTAAGTCTAAACACTTATGGATAGTCTATGATAGACTGATAGTTTATAGCATATTCTTTATACGAAATATACTCTTGTAATTCTTCTTCTAGTGCACTACCTAATGGCAGGTCCATGGCATATAACTCTTCCACCCAGTGCTATCCTCAGCCTTCCTTTTCATCTCTATATATGAATTTGTTATAAGATCATCGAATATCCGATGTCTCGGTCTTTCTCTAACTCTTTTTCGTTGCATTCTTCCTTTAATTACGTCCTTTACCAAAGTTTCCCCCCTTTATAACATGCCCCTTATAACATGTCCTTCCAGTTTTTCTTTCTATTTTCTATCACATGTTAACTGCAGTCTATCTCATGCACGTAGGTCCACTCTTGTTAGTAAATTTTTACTTCGTACCGTTTGCAAGCTTGCCAGATGAGCCGGTGGCTATAGGTTCTAATCCAACGTGAACGACTCTATCAGAATTGCCTGTAGTCAGGAACTGCTTTAGGAGCTAAGAATACTTAGAATATATTGTAGTCTTATGTTTCATTGTTTGAATAATAGTTATCAACCTATTATAGATTATTGACATTTAATCGAAGGATTAAGGAAAGCCGCTCCCATCAAAGCTGTATAAAACTAGTCTAGACTAAGTAGCTTTAAATATTAACATCGCCACTTCACATTTATCCCCACACAGTAACGATTTATCTACCCCCACCCCCTCTTAAAGTCAAATTTTTCCTCTACGAGTTATTTCTAAAACTGAGACTCTTATAGGCCCTATACCGTAGAATTAACCAGAAGAAACAGGTATCCAAACAGCTCGATCACTCACCTACGTTGTGCTTGATGTTAACTAATAACTGAATAGTAAGTAGGCCTACACTGATCGAGACTGCCCTTGTGTTACTAATTTTATAAACTCGTTGCTGCATTGCTGTTGCGACAGAATCTTAGCAGCGTGACAAAGTTATCGGAAGCCTTAAGCTAGTGAAGTTTAGCGGCGTGGCAAAGTTATCGGAAGCCTTAGGCTAGTGAAGGTTAGCGGCGTGACAAAGTTAACTGTAGCTCAGAGTTTTATTTTCTGGGGGTTGGGCGTTCCATACCCTTCAAGGACATGTGTGAGGGGTTTATCACCCCAGTTTTAACCTCCATCCCCCCAGGACTAGGCCTTGATAACCCCCAGAAATTTCTTCGACGACCCCCGCCAACAACCCCCTTACAAAATGTAACAGATACAACCGTGATGAAGCCTATAAGCTACTGAGCCTAGCGTAATATAGTTAACATGAAGCCTACAGGCTTCGAATCACTAGTTACCGGAACCATCACAATATTAAACCTAAACTACGACCAATTTCCTAGTCAAATTCACCCATTGGTTGATTGATTAGTTGATTTGTTTATTGATTACTGATTGATTGTTTGATACTTTAATAACTGACTGATTTATTAATTGATTGATTGGTTGATTAGTTGCTTGTTTTTTGGTTGATTAATTGGTTGATAAATTGGTTCGTTTGTTGGTTGGTTGATTGATTGATTGCTATATTGATTGATTGACTGATTAATTTATTGATTGGTTAATCGATTGATAATTTGTTTATTTATCGGTTGATAATTTTATTGATTAGTTGGTTGGTTTGTAGATTGATTTATTGACTGTTTGATTGATGGATTTAGTGAATGAGTGAGTAATTAATCGATCGATCAATCAATGGAGCGACGATTGACTCTGTTCGAAGTTAACAACGGATGAGTCACCCGAAGGAAGTTCTTATGTTTTGATAGAAAGGTTGGCCACTACAACTGCACTAGCTGCTCCACACAGCTGTCACGGTCCACTAACTAAAGAATGATCCGATGGGCTGCGAACAGCTGGGTTGCTTAACAGCTGGGCTGCTGAACAGCTGGACTGCTGAACAGCTGGGCTGCTGAACAGCTGGGTTGCTGAACAGCTGAGCTGTTGAGCAGCTGTGCTGCTGAACAGCTGAGCTGCTGAACAGCTGAGCTACTGAATAATTGGGCTTCTGAACAGCTGAGCTGCTGAACAGCTGAGATACTGAACAGCTGAGTTCTTTAAAAGCTGGGCTACTGAACTGCTGAGCTGTTGAACAGCTGAGCTACTGAACAGCTGGGCTCTTTAATAGCTGGGCTACTGAACAGCTGAGCTGTTGAACAGCTGAGCTATTCAACAGCTACATAAATATAGTCATAACTACTACAAAACTTTGATGAATGTGTGCCAGTGAGCTTTGTGCAGAAGTTTTAACTTACACGTGTTACTTTGCTAATAACCACGATTAGTATTTCTTGCGTTTCATTCGGCCTAATTGCGTAGGTGTTTTTCAAAGGATTTTGAGGCTTTGGTGTACTAGTCATAACAGAAGAGTTTAGCATGGGTCCGGCCGTATGGTAGCGGACTAAATCAATCCATCGCCTACAATTCTACTCGAGATCTCCCTTTCTCTATCTTATCTAGTACATATATGTTTATTTAGAAATTCATCACACATCGACAAATAATTTTGAAAACAGATAAATCAGCAGACAAAAGTGAGAATCAACATATGTAGCATCAAACAGAAACTAAAATTTGCTCACCACGGCCATCAGAGTACCTAAAGTAGTACTGAATTACCCTATCGAGCTTACCACCGCAGTAAACAAAGAAGGAAGGAGATCGAAGAAACACTAAAGTTTTGTCTAAAACATGACAACAGTAATATGCTACGTATATGTCACCTATATGTATTTATCTCTATCTCTTTCTTATCTCTCCCTCTCCCTCTCTCTCTCTCTCTCTCTCTCTCTCTCTCTCTCTAGGTTTGCTTCTTATTAAATTATAACTGGCTTCTGAATTATTGATTTTGCACTGAATCCATCTGCTGATGGGCTTGGATTTGGTTCATAAGCGCTCGATGTTATCATTGACGACCATAGCACTCTAATGTTGTTGTTGTTGAGGAACATGTCTTTAAACCTTATAGAGTCGCTATGTTAAAGCTGGTAAAACTAAGGTTAACGTCAGTTTCCTCACTCGAAAGCGATATTAGTGACGGACGAGCCCAGTATTTGAACCCCGCACAAACTGATTCGCAGTCGAGTATCTTACCGACATCGCCACTGGCTCCAGCCGATTAGTTCAATTCTCTCATTGCACTGCCTACTGGCAAGTCCATGGTATATATCGCCCCCACTCTTCCTGGTCTTCCGCTTTCCTTTCCATTTCCAAATATGAATAGATCTTTAAATCATCTAACATACCTAATCTCGGCCTAATCATCTAATACACCTAATCTAATCTAATTAATTCAATTAATAGCGCTTAAATGACTAAGATCAATATGGTGAAAAGGTATAAAGTCAAATTGAAACAAAATATGTATTTCATAAAAGCTGTCACGCCGTTTTAACTATCTTTTAACTATCGTCGTTTTAAGCATCTATCTCAATTTTACAATGGGCCCGATGTTGTCATTGAGGACGGTAGTGCTGTACTTTTATTTTTATACACTCGTTAGATCAATCAATCAATAAGAATTTAACGTCCGCTTCCTCGCCATAAGGTAATGTCTGGGACGACGGTAAAGTAAGATTGAATCATGCTAGAGAATTAGAGGACGCGAGTTGAGCTGGTGTGTGGCAGTTAAATAGGTAAGTAGAAATATACGTGCTAAGATGCAATTTCATTTCCTTCCCCTGCTATTATCTAGTAAATTTCATTTTTAAGAGTATTTACAGGAGCGGAGAAACAGTTGACTAACGCTTCGGACCCAACACGGGTTCTGATGCTATGCATGCCAATCATTAATCACTATCAATCAATTACTCACGTTCAAATGTTTACTACAGCGCATCCTGTTGTGAACTAACTGCGCAGTTCATCGACTGAGTTATACGTAAGTTAAACTGTAATTGGACAAACTGTTACGAGCACGACCTCAAATAAATACAATCTCTTCGTCTTCGTACGAAAGACTGCCACTATTTGTGTCCAGATCAGAGAGGTATGAGTCACAGACATTCTTCAGTAAATCAGGGGGGCTCCTGACCAATGGAGGGCAAAACATTGAGAAAGCTATATTTAGTAGGCCTATTTACAATGTTATTGGAAACTGCTGAGGCAGCAAGCTGGAATCAGCTAGGATCAGCTGATTCCAGCTTGCTAGCACATTCAATTTTACTATTTCCGTTTAATTGTTTTCCTTTTTTATCGTATCTGCTGTGTTTAGACTTAATAAACATATTTCTTTCTTTCTCTCTCTCTCTCTCCCTCTCTCTCTCTCTCTCTCTCTTCTCTCTCTCTCTCTCTCTCTCTTCTCTCTCTCTCTCTCTCTCTCTCTCTCTCTCTCTCTCTCTGCGTACTTTGCTGGGTTGACTCAGTAGTTTATTTTGAACAGATCAATCCCATAGACTTTATTCGAGGAAACAGTAATATGTAGACTACCGATTTAGTAATAAAGCTATAAATCAACTTATTGTGTCTGGATAACTGCTTAATAAACCAACCGTTTATTGCAGGTGTCGTAAGAGGCGACTACCAGTAAAAACTGAAATATGTTACATCTAAAGTTATATTTGTCACAAACTTAATGTAACAATTTAATGTTGATCAATACAGCGCTCTTTCAGTCTCTAACAGGAATAAGTGCCTTGGACGCAATTGTCACATCACTGCGTGATTAGAATGAGAAAACTATAAATATGAATGTACTGGCTGGAACCAGTGGCGATGTCGGTAGGGTACTCGACCGCGGATCAGTATGTGCGGGGTTCAAATCCTGGGCTCGCCCGTCACTGACATCGCTTTCGAGTGAGGAAACTGACGTTAACCTTAGCTTTTTAGCTTTTATACTATTACCGTATGATCGGTTACAATGGGCAATTCTAGCACTGTCCTATTCAACATCATCGTCATCATCATCATCATCATTATCATCATCATCATCTTCACCATCATCTTCCCTTGAGTCCCAGTTTAACTACGGTCGGGATTTGACAATCTTGTTGCAATTTCTGAAGCGTAGGCGCTCACCAACCTAATACCCCCTCTGACGTTGGTTTGGATCTTAGTGCTTTGCCGCCCTTTACGACGTGAGCAGTCCACGGTTATGGTACTTCAATAAGGTACTTCAGTGCCCTCTCTGATGGCCGTAGTGAGCAAATTTTATTTTCCGTTGGATGCTACATATGTTGATCACACTTTGAACTGTTTATTTATCTACTTTCTGTTTTTGTTTGTCGTTGTTTGAAGACTTTTAAATGAACATATGTGGGCTATTACTGCTACGGTTGGTCTATTCTTCATCTACCCTGACGCAGCGCGTACCAGTATGTCTAGCAAGGTCCCATTCAAAACATAAAATGAAGTAATAATTTGTAAAGCAGACTTTATAAATTATACACGATTGCATTGATTTGTGAAGTGATTTAAACTAGTACCAATGAACTCAATAACCGCACACGTCATCTAATGGCCATATATATAATAGGCCATATAGGGCCTGTTAACTTTCCCTATAGGGTATGTCTATCTTGCCGAAATTCTTCAAACGTCGTGCAGTTAACAAAGCAATCATATTTAACTGAAACTCATAAAACTAACAAATCACTGCTGTTGTTATAGGTTTAATGTCAAGTTCGGTAACCCATTGACTTCTCTTCATTGCGTCTAACTAACATCACTTCCGTTATTGAACCTATTTATTTCACACACATACGGAATGCTATAAAGTTCTCAAAAAGATTGCAATGGATTAAACTGTAGAAATGTCAGGAATAGAGTGTCAAAACTAATATAAATTTACTGAAAGTGGTTAATAATGAAATTAGTGCGGTAAGGAAAAATACGTATGAATTTTAAAGAGCACTTTAGCACTTGAAAGAGCAACCACTGGAAGAAGTGAAGATTACTTTCACTGAAGGGACAAACCCTTCAACTGAGGGTACAGGTTGCTAGAGACTGAAGATTCAAGTGATTTACAAGAAATAACAAAAATCAAGTATGGTGCAACAGCCCTCCACACAGTCTGTGCTGTAATGGCAGAATTAGGCCAATATTTATGAAAATAACTTTTAAAAAGTAAACAAGCATTACAGTGAAATGATCAACTATGTTGATATCTATCACTTTTAACACCACATGTTTAAACCGTTAGGCAATTTTGTAAACTTTCCGTGTAACCAGTCCAGTGAATGTCCGAAATTTTACTTTCATATCAGCACGGCTGGGATTCGAACCCACGAGAGTTCAATTCGCCTCAGGATCTGTCATCTAAAACTTCATGAAGATACCACAACGCTATTAAGACATTCTAAACAAAATTTAAATGCTAAAATAAAGCCCTCTATAGACTAGCTAGCACGATCAGCGGACAAAACGTTAAAACTACTAGTACCAGCAAAGATCTAACAGAAGTAAAAATAGATGTAACCGCACTTGCAGAGTATTTACACGTCATCAAGGACGCTAGTAACACCTTAATTTGATTCTCTATGGTTCTTACAATTTCTAAAATTTCATTTCCGCCAAAAAATTTTAAATCAAAAAAAGTTAAAGCCAAGTTTAACTTCAGTTTCCTGCTCGAATAGCATGTAAATGACGGGAGAGCACTGGATTTGAACCCTGCACATACTGATCCGCTGTCGAACAACTTAACAACAAGACACCGGCTCAGCCCCTGTCGTTAAATATTCCTTAACCGTGAGTCTTCTTCTAGTGCACTGCCTAACGGCAGGTCCATTGCATAGAACTCTTTCAAGCAATTCTATCTTCAGCCTTTCCTTTTATTTCTATAGAATTTGCCATCAAATAATCCAACATCCCATGTGTCGTCTGCCTACAACCCCCTTCCTCTGCAATCCTCCCTCTATCATATCCCTCAGAAAACCATTCCCTCATACTATTTCCTAACCAGATTCTCTTTCTATTTCCTATAACATCCATTAAATGTCTCTCTGTACCGACTCTTTCAAGTACTTCCTCATTTGTTTAATTCTGTAGTCCAATGCCATCTAATGGTAAGGTGGGTCCCCTTTGCTTCCTTCAATTCCTGCCTTAGTCGCCTCTTCCGTACACGTGGCAGCTGGTTTGAGGTTTCCTTTTCTACAGTGGTCCAACCACACCCGGGAACAACATGGAAAAATCAACAATGTGTGAACAACAATGAGTAACGAAGTATAATTACAGAGAAAGCAATAGAAAGCACAATTCTTAGACACAGGAAATGAAGTGGCTAAAGCAGAACGTTAGTAATTGAAACAACACGTCAGAGTATTAGGCCTACAGATCTCATTAATAACACAACTCACAGGACAAATAAAGCGTAGACGAGCAGTTCACTATCTTAATTCTAGCTGTTCTACTCTCACGTAGGCGTAACCACGACCGAAAATCTGGGGGGGGACACAAGCATTGGCGTATCCACGGGAGGGGGGGAGTCTGCCCCCCTTAGGCCCCTCGATAAAAAATGTAAACTATATTTTCATTGTTTTTATGGCAATTTCTATGTGTAAATATGTATGTAAGACCAGTGGTTAAGGGGTGGAGGGAACTTAGGTGGAGGGAACTTAGTTTCACTAGCATACACAGTACAACTACTGGCTGGAGCCAGTGGCGATGTCAGTAAGGTACTCAATGAATCAATAAGAATTTAAAGTTCGGTTCCTTGCCATAAGGCAATGTCAAGGACGTCAACCGCGGATCAGTGTGTGAGGGGTTCAAATCCTGTGCTAGCCCGTTACTGACATCGCTTTAGAGTGAGGAAACTGACGTTAACATTAGCTTTACCACCTTTCAAAAATCGATTCACTGGCAGTGGCCTTGCCCAGCACGGTAGAAGCAGCGCCATGCGCAAATTCCTCGAGATTTTCTAACAAAACTCTGAATGATACTATGAAATTGCATTTACAACTTTCAGAATTCAAAATCGAAATTAGTGATGTATTAATTCTTACCAGACGTGATTTCTTGGTCTTTAACAGAAATTTATCCATGATGCAATTATGCAGAACTTGGTTTACTGTCTATGAATTTATATTGCAACAAACTCCATAAGCTAAACATTTATGCACATTTTGCAGAGCATCTACCGATGGTTGATAAGTTGACCTCTCAAGATACTATAGGCCTATGCAGTCGCAAACTCTAGATAGGCCCATATAGTTCATCCCGCTTAGCTCGGCAAGTTGGCACTCTCCCATGTTTCGTCACACTTCACATCGGTCGCGATCAGCCCTATAGTCTCCTATATAAAGTAAGTGACAGTATATAGGAGTCTATGGCCGTGCATACACAGTACAACTACAGATACCAATAATTAATACCATGTAAACGTATCAGTTTTCTACTAAATCTACAGCACGGCTCAATAAATGCTAGTAATACTTACACATGCAGTTATCGAGCGACATTGAAAACACGCATAATTTCTTACATAAAGTATATATATTTGAGACTAAATTCTGGGGGGGGGACATTTGCATGCATGTCACCCCAGTCTAAATTCTGGGGGGACGTGTCCCCCCTGTCCGCCTCGGTGGTTACGCCAATGTACTCTCAAATCTCAGCTATTAAATCTTTTTATTCTCTCTCTTTCTTTCCTTCTCGCCCTCTCTCTTTTTTTTCTCTCTCTGTCTGTCTGTCTCTCTCTTTCTCTCTCTCGCATGTAGCAAATACTCTACCACGTAATATTATCCTTCATTTAAAACAGTACATCTCCACGCCTAACCTCTGTTAAAATGTAGCATTTTGCAAAATTATTTGATATTATTTATATTATGCATTGCATATAATAGACAGCTGGAAAGCACTCTTCTGGCCAAGCATCGCTTTCAAACGTTTGTTTCAAACTGTGTTTTAGGAAGACTACAATAAAGATATAATTCACTTTCGGCAGTCATACATTCTATTTACTAATTCGACCTTTATTTACTAATTTGATCCATGTTTGTTTGTTTTGACAATCTCCTTCTTTTGTCTGAGATTTTTTATTCACATTCAAAGCAAGTTTTACAGGTGCGTTGTTCGGTAACCTAAGTAAGTGACCTATCCATTTTAGTCTTCATATTTTGATTGCAAGACTCCATTTTTTCTCATTAGTTCTGATGTATAAATTATAGTTGCTTATAATGAATGTGAGGGTAATATATTTTAAGTATTTTTCTTAATAGACTTCTATGAAATATGTCCCTTACATGTTCTTGATTTGAAGTTAATGTCCATAACTCACTATTATATAAGTATACTGGCGCAATATAAGCATTGAATATATTTATTCTTGTTTTCATTTTTCTATTTGTTAATTTCATCTTGTATATATTAAAAATAGCCATACACAATTGCTTCCTATGGATCATGTCTCTTTCAGTATCCAAGTAAGAACCTAAGTATTTGCATTTCTTCCATTCCTGATCATTTTTGTTTCCAATGGTATATTTTTATGTTTTATCTGTGTTTAGTTTTAAAGGCGAAAGACAGAGAAGAGTGGATGCGTTATATACCATGGACCTGCCAGTAGGCAGTGCACTAAGAGAGAGTTTTAAGTCTCTCTTATTCAGTTTGTCATTGATTTCCTTTTGAATTTTGTCTGTTATATTTTGGCATTTGCTTACATATGCTATATCATCTGCAAACTGCTGATCAATATTTATACCCATTTCTCTTTTTATGCTATAGTTATGTTCTATAATATGATTAGGAATTAATTCTTCATATGGTACATTTTCTATGGAGTATGAGTGTTCTCCGATTTGATTTGCTATTTGAATTTTGTTCTCATGTTTGTTTAAGCTATTTGCAAGGTAAAATGTGAAAAGTATGGGGCTTAAAAAATCTCTCTGTGGTATTCCAATATTAGTTTCCAACTCATTTCCAGTTACATCTCCATTTTTTACTCTTAAAATTACATCATCAATAATAATTATATGTAATTCATTTATTTTACTTTAATCCTTTAATAATTAGAGTGACTGTCAAACGCCTTAGTCATGTCTAGAAGCATGATTTCTATTTCTGAGTTTTTGTTTGTTATTGCTTTTTCGATAAGAAGTTTTAATGTTAGGACGTGTTCAGTGGTACCTCTGCCTGGTCTATAGGCGGCTTGAGTGACTGGTATTATTTTGTCTATTTTATTGTATATTCTATTTATCATTACAATTGAAAATTATATTATTATATTATTATTAACATAGGCTACCTAATTTCGGCCTGCCTCTCTCTTTTTCCCTCCATTCTACCTTCTATGACCTCTTTTAATAGACTTTCCCCTTAGGATGTGTCCTATCCAACTCTTCTTCCTATACTATAATAATATTATAATACTATAATGAGTGTTTATTTTATTTTTTTAAATCTACAGACAACTGAATTACTTAATGACTAAAAACTAAATAAAGTCACTTTAAAATGCTTAATAACCCAACAACTTAAACGTTATCCATTATGCTTTCCATCGCTATAAGCTAACATTTACACACAACCTTGGTTATATTTATATACTAGAACAGTTTAATGAACAATTAAGTAAACTGTAATCATTTTACGATCATCGCTGAGAAAGAAATGTGTCTACATCTAATAATATTCGTGATTGTAAACAATAACAACGGTGACACGTTTCAAAAACTCTGGTAACAGTAACAGTTCATAAAAAATTTATCCTTGGCTATTTCTTACAATTATGCAATATTTTAAGTATTAAATGTATCGAAATTGTTAGCTATTTTACAGTTCTGCTCGTATGAGTATAGTTAGCTAGTAGGAATATATTTATTTTAATTAGTTAGCTGTACATGTAAGTAGAAATTAGGCAGAGGCCGAATTAGAGAATTTAATTAGCTATATATATTTAATATTATTTACTAACGTTGCGTCATGGCACTGCGAGTCTGTCTACCTACCAGTTCTATCGAATGGCAGATATTATTGTGTTACACGAAGTAATGTCATGATCCCATGGGATTGTTGACATCAGTGTCAACCCTTGAAGAAAAATGCCCAGACGAATGAACCAAATATATAAGGTTCGCCAATAATAATAATAATAATAATAATAATAATAATAATAATAATAATAATAATAATAATAATAAAGGTTTAACGTCCGTTTCCTCATCCAAGGATGATGTCAGGGACGTCCCCAACAGCACACATCACTACAGATCAATTCACCCAGATCAATATGCAAAAGAAATGTGCTGAGGAGAAGTAAGGTCCTAAACGAAAGCCAGTCCGGTGATCAAAAATGGTAGTACGGTGATCAAAAATGGTATTCCGGTGAACAAAAATGGTGATCAAAAACCATTCGGTTACGCCAAGCGTTTGTATGGCACATCCACATATTCACACAACACCTGGGTTCCATAACAGCTCAGTAGGAGGTGAGGGAGGTCTTAACCTATACAAATACAAAGTGTTGCTTAGAGCTGAGCAATCCACATATGGAGGGCCTAGATTCGGTTCGAATAAAGCAAGTGGCCAAGATTAAGTCTTTTCCAATGACACTCGTGAGGGAATATCATACGGTCTAAATGAAACAAAGGTAGAACAAAGAGGCCATTTCGCTACATAATATTTTAAATAATAATTATCCAATGTAACACTCGAACGGTGGTGCGGTATCAAAATATCGCTAAAGACCCGCGATATATTGGCCTAAAGTTTGCAATTATACAGTTTACAACTACCTAAGATAGTCTATTGAAACGAACCAACTCTACTTATCTATAGCAAATAATTTAATACGTAGGGCCTATATCTTCGCAAAATGAAGAATGAACAGAGTGACTGCATGATACAACAGATGTAGTTTTAACAAGTGAAACAAAGCCTAACTCATAAGTAATGCTGACTGCTCAAATAATATTGTAGGCCTATATTGAACAATTTTTGTCGGTGATTGAATAAAGTTTGACGTTTTATTGCATTGATCATAGTTTAATAGGGCCTAACCTTGAATAGACTAATCGAAATCTTGGTAACTTCTGAAATAGGACTAGGCCTAATTCACAATTAGCCTACATTAAGTCTATGAAAGTACCTTATAATTAGGCCTACTACAGATTTTAAATGGCTTGGGCCAATA
This sequence comes from Enchytraeus crypticus, assembly GCA_905160935.1. Lineage (NCBI taxonomy): Eukaryota > Metazoa > Annelida > Clitellata > Enchytraeida > Enchytraeidae > Enchytraeus > Enchytraeus crypticus. The sequence goes on along the minus strand of CAJHZI010000209.1, from coordinate 380,967 downwards.
TTGTATGATAATTTTATAGGCCTAATAGTGAGTTAGACAAGCATCCTATGTTACCAGACGCAGAATTACGTAGGTCCTGTGTTTTTCTACGTTGATTCAAAACTATACTAGTATAATTTTACTTGGACTGAATATTGCGAAAAAGTTGGCTGGCGCCATGAAAATTCTGCTGTATTTCATTTACACGGTGATACTGCCATGGCTACAATGATATATGGAAGAAAGCGGGGCAAGTTGATAAGAGGGCAGGTTGATACAAGTGACGTAAAATTGCCAGTTTAAATTTCTCTCCTACAGGAGTCCGTCTACTTTTAGTCCCAGTATTTCTACTTCTGCACAAATTTCCGTCGGAAAATGAAATAAGAGGTTTAGCTGATAATAGCAAAAATTGTTTCTATTTAGGCCTACTCATCTAAAATAATCAGGGATATCTTCATAAGCTTGTATGATCAATAAGTTAAGAAAAATTATTACTCTTTATATAATAAAGTAAGGATAGTAGTTATACAGTGCATGGACTAAACTGTTACCGTTAATCTGCTAATAATCTACTAATTAAAAAAGATACGTATATTAATATGCCACTTTTGAGTAGCAAAAGCAAGAGAAAAGTGGATTATTGAGTGTTAAATGTAGGCACATTATGCTTATACAAATAAAAATCAGTACTTAATTTGTCCAAATTGCAACTCTGATGAAGATATATAGCACAGAATTTAAAAAATAAATTTCACGATGACAAATTCTTATGGGGTAACTCGATCGTAAATGCATTGTCTGAAAAAAGCCCTAGTTTTAAGCAGTTTTCTCTAACTATACTGACTTTTCTGAACCTTCTGTTAGGAAGATAAAATAATATACATTATAGTATAAACTTTTTAGTATAACTACCTTGCGACAATTCAATCAGTTCCTGGTGTGCGTATCAACTTGACGCTCGTCCGTATCGACTTACCCTGCTATGGGGCAGGATGATACAAGTTTGGTTATGGTATTTGAAGTCAATTTACTGTTAGTTGTTTATTTGTATCAGAACAGTTATGCATTGAGTGTATCTCTGAAATGTAAGCCTATTGCTAAAATAATATATAGGCCTATATTTTAGATTGTTCATGTCCTGATATAAGGCTATTGTTGTAATATTGGCAAAAGATTAAAGTAGTATAAAATTTCCCCGCTCTCCCTGTCTATTAAGCCTACTTTGAATCATTTCAGCTCATTGAATTTTGAATCAGCTAACTCCGAAAGCATAATATAGAAATTTTAAAATACACATTTCAGCATATAACATTAATGTTCGATGTATGAAATTTATTAGTCACATTTTAATTTTAAAGAAATGCAGAACTTTATAATTGCATAGACTAATGTTCGTATGTAGGCCTATAATTCAAATAAATCATGTTTGCGATCTGACAGGGCTGCTCGAATTTCAATTTCGAATTTATAAATATTTATCAATGTGTTTAATGCATTGTTTCGAACCAAACGAATATCAGATCAGCTGTAGCGTCGATACGTGAAGGGTGACTTAATGACTTTTATGCAGGATTGTAATTTTTTTGGTAGTCTAAGTAAAGTCAATGGATAATATGACTATTAGAGCTTCTAGCAAATAAAATAAAATGTACAATACATGTATATAGCAAATGAACCAAACCGCCATAATAACATTTCGATCATATTTTGTAACTCAGACCATCTGAACACTTGGTTTCAGCAACACCCTAGATGTCTCCTCGAACTTCATTAATTGTTTATAATATTCCTATTAACTTGTAGACAGTAGTCGGCTGCTGAGGTAAGGAACTATCATCTGATTCTAGGTTCCGTCTCAATGCCGTCAGGAATATGAATCTCCGTAGAGGAAGTTGGAGCTATCTGAATCAGTACGTCTCTTAACGGATCCTGGTAGATGACTATATTTAGGCCTAAGGGAAAGAAAATTGAGCTTCGCTAGGGTATTCGCGATTCGCTATTTCGCAAAATTTTTGACTCGGGCCAATCTCAAACCATGAAAAATATCCGATCTTTGAGGAACATATCGATCGATCGTCCCTTTATAACTTGCCTGCCTGTGAGAACGGGGGGAGAGGGGGGATCCTACTACGCTAAGCTGTCAATCCTATTAGTGACACAGCTTAATTCCTGGATCAGCGTATACACACACACACACACACACACACACACACACACACACACACACACACACACACACACACACACACACACATATATATATATATATATATATATATATATATATATATACGCTAAATAAACTTGTACACATATATATGTAATTATGTTTTATAAAGGTGTGACACTTTGAATAGACATACTCTGTATTTATTCCACTTCCCGTCCAACCATAATACACTACCAAGTAAAAGGATTCACGAATACAAATGCTGGACTCATCGGAACTGTCGTGATGGCCATCTCAAGTAGGGGACCCCGCGGATCACAAATCAAATATGGCTACCAAAGTGCTAAGGAACACAGCAATAATTGGTTTTTTTGTATAGAGATATAGCAATTAAGTATCAATGATAATTTATCTTGGATTGCTAAAGAAGTGGTGAAATGACGTGATAAATAAATATTCACAGAAGACAATGTTTAAATTATACAGGCCTACTATTTATATTATTGTATATATTGCTAGAAATAAATATTCAATTAAACCCTGAAATCAACTAAATATATATCGGCTCCTTCAAATTGTTTAAAATAATAAACAAATAAACTTCTTAAAAAGAAGTCTGTAGTTCACCCAGAAAAAAAGAACATAGAACAAAGAACAAGAAAAGTAATAAGAATTCTAATGATAAATCTTCATTAAATAATGACTTGATGTAACCTTCATTTACCTTTAATTTTTAATTGTATTCATATTCCTAGCCGTACCTAAAATTCTAACTCTATTCCGAACACTTGTACCTTTCTTTATGCCAATATATTTTAACCGGAACATTGAGTATGCCCAATAGGAATCTTACGATATGGAAGTCTACATTTATCGTGATATGGTCAATATTTAATTACCTGCATAAATATAAACAACAAATCCAGTAAGTGAAAGAACCCAGAAATTAAACTCAAATTTTATAAGACATTAGAAAGTATACTAAATAAACTGAATAAATATTAAAACTTAACAATAGGGGGAGATTTAAATGCCAAAACAGGGGACAGCTGTAAGGAATATAATGAAAATATGGGAAAATTTGGAAAAGGTAAAACAAATAGTAATGGAATAACACTGTTAAGCATGACTTATCAATACAATTTAACCGTAACAAATACAACATTTCAACATAAAATGGCTCATAGAACTATATGGGAAAGTCCATCTAACATTGATAACAACACAACAATTAAGAAATCAGATAGACTATATAATGACAGACATAGAGCTGAAAAAGTACATAAAAAAGTCACGGTCCTATGGAGGTATCTTCACAGATACAGACCATAATTTAGTCATAACAGAAATGAAAATAAAGAAAATATATAATAATTGTTGTAAAAGTTGAATATAAAATCAGATACATTTTAGGAATTAAAAGTAACTTCAGTAAAATTACACTTTTATTACTGGCCAATGGATACCTAACATACTGCTGTCTTGAAGTGAAATAATAATAACAAAATTTGTTTAATAGCTCACTGAAAGGCAGCTGAAATTTTTTATTTGAAGCGCTAGTCTCTAGGTGTTTCATTAGTTGTATGCCTTAGCAGGATATCCTTTTTTTCTCATTATATATAGATTTGTGAATTTCTGCAAAAATCGTTAACTTTGTAACTTAAATTATATGAGCCGGCGTTAAAATGTTGTCGTTTTAGTAAATGTAAGAAGACTTGTTATACATAATGATATATTTTAGGCTTGTATATTTCAATGGCTCTTTTCTTTGGCTCTTTTTTCTCATTATGTGTTATTTCATTCTCTTGACTATGCTGTTCTATGAGTATATGTTGCTATGTTTTCTGCTTTTGCTATGTTTGCCTATTGTGTTGCTATGTCGAGAAAGACATGTGAAAAAAAGTGACAATGTTATTGCCTTTTAAGTTTCTAACTTTAAATTAAATCGTGTTCAAAATATTTATAGACCATTATTTTGCCTACACTTTGCAGTGATGTCTTGACTCAAGATAATCTCGAGACAGTATTTTACTGCCTTGGTCTTGTGGGTTACTGCCTTGGTCTTGGTCTTGCGTGTCACTGTTTTGGTCTTGGTCTTGCGAGTCACTGTTTTGGTCTTGGTCTTGCGAGTCACTGTTTTGGTCTTGGTCTTGCAATCTTGCAAAAACTCTCATGGTTATTCAAGACAAAGACATCCCGACTAAAACAGCTATAACGTGAGCGAAATAAATATTTTACTTGTTGGTATCTTCATCTTCTTAGGTTGCCTAAACCATTTAAATTTTAGCCTGAGTTTTATGTTAATTGTTTAATAGGTTGTTTAGAACTGCTTTGAGAAATTCGATTTACGTGTAATTTCATTTAAGATTCAATGTTGCTGCTCTGGTACTGCAGTGTTTATTTGTAATTTTTGTAGAAGATACACAGCAAGGATGTCATCATACAAGTTTTCTAAACTTTTGAACAATTCTGAGTTTTTTTATTATACTTTACACTTCAGTACTATAATTACCTGTATACTATAATAATCTGTATTATTCAGTAATTGTGATTATTATCAACATTATCATCATCTTCCCTTAAATCCCAGTTTAACCAGGGTCGGGATACGAATAGACTTTGTCCAGTCCTCCCTGTCCCACACCATATCATCAGTCAATCCCCAATTTTTCATATCCTTCTTAATCACCATATCCCATGTCAATTGTGGTCTACCTCTCTCTAGCTTAACATCCAGCTCTTCCCTCCAAACTCTCTTTACTACATCCTCATCTGCCTTTCTCACAATATGCCAATACGACGTCCCTGACATCATCCCTGGATGAAGAAACGGACGTTAAACGTTTATTATTATGATTAACATCATCTCAATCGCGACTGAGCCAATGTATCCTTAATCCCCTCATCCTCACCTATTTGTTTTGCATTCTGTCTTTCCTAGTTTACCAGATTTAGATTTAGCATTCCCATCTCTGTCACATGCAAACTCTGTTAGTGTTCACTGTTTTTGTCGAGCACTCCTAACCATACTTCATTAGTGGCCTTATCACAGAATTATAAATTTTGTCTTTCAATCTTAGTAGTATGATTAGCAAGTGTGTTAAAGTAAATTAAAATCTTCTTTGAAAGTGCAGATTACTTAAGTCCATATATTTAATTATTCTGTGCTTTTGTTATAATGTTTGTTATGTTTACAAAGTTTAATAATATAATTTTCTAAATAAATGATTGAAAACCAATCATATTACTGAGACTGCAGAAATTGCTGCAGTTGATACTGAAGATTATTTTCTTTGCAAATAAAATGCAATTTAAATTTATTTGATTCTAAATACCAAATTAACTGTAAAATATGAAAATATTATGAAACTATATTTCTTATATATGAATAGTTATGTTTGTCAGAAGTTTTTAATGATCATGTATTATTTCAGTTATCGTAGTATACATGTTGTACAGGTTTATGAGCTTATGTATGTGTACACATGTACCTGTATATTATCACAAAGTTGACGTATGGTCTTTACTGTATATGCTAACTGCTGCGTATACTTGACATATAAGTCACAAATTTACTTCATGTTAGCACGATTTTTCTTTGATTGTTGTTTTTGTTTATAACTATGTAAGATAGGATTACCATTCGGTTGGTGAAATTAAAATTAAATATAATACTATTTTACTAAATTCTCTTATTTGTTTTTAGAACTCAATACTGTTATAGTAATATAGTAATGTCACAGTTAGCATTTGGTTAATTTTTGTAGATATGCGTGGTCTCATGATTATAGCATCATCATCTTCTGACCAAGTCATTAACTTTAAATTGACATTAACTTTAAATAATGATACAGATGTGTCCTATTGAGTATTGAATATTAACCTATACTAAGAGTAAAAGTCTGACTTTATAATTATTTATGTTTTTAGTCACTTGTTTTAAATTATGTTGTTAACTTATTAAGCTTAATATTTGAAAACTTGACTGATATCTTTTAAATATTGTACCAGTTTGCATTTGCAATTTGATTATTTGATTAGATAATGTTCTGTATAGCATGATGTCAAGTATTTATCTAATTAAGTTAGTCTAGCTTTCCATTCCATTTTATCTCTCTCTCTTAGTGCATTGCCTACTGGCAGGTCCATGGTGTATAACGCCTCTACTCTTCTCTGTCTTCCGCTTTTCTCTTTTTGTCCACATATGAGTGGATCTTTAAATCATCTAACATACCTAATCTCGGCCTGCCTCTGCCTCTACTTCCCTCCTTTCTGCCTTCTATGACCTCTTTCAGTAAACTCTTCCCGCTTAAAATGTATCCTATAGACTATCCAACTCTTCTTCCTATTTCTCAATGCACTTATCAACTGTCTATCTGTACCAACTGTCTCCAGGACTTCCTCATTTGTAACCTTTTGGGTCCAGCTAATCCTCTCCATTCTTCTCCATATCCGCATTTCCAATGCCCATAGATTCCTGATATCTGCCTTCGTTAAGGTCCATGTTTCACATCCATACAATAGCATGGTCCAAACCAAAGTTTTCACTATCTTTATCTTTGTGTCTTTCTGTAGACTTTTTGTTAAGAGTTCTTTCCTATTACTGAAGGCCTCTTTTGCTTGTCCAATACTACAGCATATTTCAGTCTAACATTTCCCAACATCGGTTATAGCATGACCCACATATTTGAAACTCCTCACCTGTTCCAATTTCGTACCATTTATGATAATATTGACTATAGTCTATTGTGGGACATTCTCTTCACGTTTACCGTATTGATGTTAGTCTTCATTCCATATTTCAATGCCCTATCATTCAGCCTATTCATTATCTTCCACAGTCCAGTCTCGCTGCCCGCTATCATTCCTTGGTTATCTGCAAATCATACATCTTGTAACAATTTTCCTCCTACTTTTATTCCTTCTTTCATGTCTTCCATGTCTTCCTCCATCATTGCCTCAGCGTAAATGTTAAACAGTAGCCGCGAAATGCTACAACCTTGTCTTACTCCACGTCCTATTTCACCTTCTACTGAGTATTTTTGTTGGACTTTGATTACTGCTCTATGATTGATGTAGAAGTTTAAAATTAGTTTTCTCTCCTGTCAATTCCTGTTGTTTTCAAGATATTCAACTTCGATATCTGATCAATCCTGTCAAAGGCCTTCTCAAAGTCCACAAAACATACAAAAACATCATTTCCATATTCGAAGATTCTTCCCAAAGAACCCGCATTACCCGTATTGCTTCTCTTGTGTCGCATCCTTTCCTAAAACCAAATTGTATCTTGCTCAGTATCATATCCGCTTTAGACTGCATGCGATTATTTATTATCTTTAATAAGATCTTTGACGCATGAGGTATTAAACTGAGCATTCCGTAATCCGAATGGTACACATCATTAGCTTTTTTAAGAATTGGAATTTTATCACTGACTTGGTAAAGTCGTCTGGCCAAATGCCAGTATTATTTAAGATACAATTCTTTTCCATTTCCTCCTTTCTTCCATTTTCTGTCTAGCATCTCACTTGTGATCCAAGTTATTTTAACAGTTCTTGATTTAAGAAAGCCATATCCATTTCATAACATGATATGAAATTTAAAAAATTGTTTTTTAACTGATGCCAAGAATTTGACTTCTTAAGATGTTAATTTTTAGCAACTGAAACAAGCAAGGTTCCTTCAATAAATTTATAGATGCATGTACAATGCAGGCCAGGCCTGTCGCGTACACCCAGTCACTTGTTCTGTAATTGCAAACAGGGGTAAACCTGGCGAAATAAAAAAAACTTAAGCCTAGCTTAACGTTAGTTTCCTACTGGATATTAGATAGCATGTCAGTGATGCTAGCTGCATGTAAAATATAATTGTAATAAATAATTGATTCTTATATTATTTGTTTAAAACAAAAGTCAAGAGTACATGTCTTGCCTTAAGACAGTCTCGTGACACTATTTTACTGTCTTGGTCTTGGTCTTGGTCTTGCAGGTCACTGTCTTGGTCTTGGTCTTGCGCGTCACTACCTTGGTCTTGCGAAATCTGTCCCATGCGCTGTCATTTTGATCTCATAATTCTCTTGACTTGATCAATATTTAACTGTTTTGGTCGTTGGATTGACTTTAGAATAGAATATCGTAATGTGGTTATATCAGTTGGTTTACTGATATGTTATAGGTGATATACTCTATAACCCGAGACACTCTACCCACTGATCGGCATGTCACAGACCTACATAGGTGTTCCCGGTGATTATTATGATAGCGACGATGACGACGCTTACGAAGATGATGAGTTCTATGGACTAACAGCAGAAGTTACTCCTGGAAAGCAGTCGGTATTTCAGATCATCAATGAACCCTGCGTTGTGAGTATTAACGATCTATCTACTAAATTCCGTAAAGCTGATGTTAACGATAGTTTCCTCACTCGAAAAGTGATGTCAGTGATGGGCGAGCCCAGGATTTGAATCTCGCACATATTGATTCTCAGTCGAATATCGCCACTGGCTCCAGCCAGTCTGTAGGTCTGTCTAATGTAAATCAGTGTAATAGGATATTAATTATTGTGATAAAATATTAATTTTTATTACAGATATTCACTCTCTATCTCTCTTTAACATTCTGCCAAGTCCCAGGTCAAGGGTACATATTCATATTTACTGTCAGCTTTCAATCTCCGTAAGGAGAACGGAATAAATCTTAAATTTTAAAAATTAAATATATTTAAATATATAAATGAAAAAGAAATATATAAATTAAATATAAATATATAAATTACATTATTAAACAATGAATTAATCGTTTTAAAAAAGGCTATACCTTACCCATTCCTTGATAAATCCTATAGCTTGGGATCACTGGCTTGAGAGGTGGTTTTCCAGGTTTTGTATATTATATATTGTATTATCATATAATAGAAATTATTAAAATTATATTTGTAAAGTTATAGTACTTGTTTTCTCCAATGAATATCTTCAGACTCTGCCAGACGTTGATGAAGCGCCTGAGCCACAACGATACTCGTGGCTCTCCAATGATTCCAGGCCGGTCAGGCTCGACGTTTCTTCGCGACCTTCAAGATCTGCTCAGATCTCATACACACCCGTTCTCATCGCAGAAGAGGCGCAAAACTCTCGTGCACTGAAGCGTCTGACCCTGGTGGACGACTTGAGAACTGCAATAGTCGCAGGTGATATCAGAGCAGTGCAGGCTTTCCTTGATAAAGGTATCTCTCTATCTCTGTCGGTCTCTCTCTGTCGATCTCTTTCTCTCAATCTGTCTCTCTCAAACTGTCTCTCTCTATCTCTAGTGTTCTGCGAAGATACAGGTCCAAGGTAGATGCAAAGTCTCACTCAGAGTCTGCTTCAACACTCCATAAATAGCACTCCATAGGTCACCAAGTTTTACCCTCCTCAAAAGCCTATTCCATATTATCCATATCTTATGTATCCTTTAGTTTGGAGCAGATATGATGGCTTCTTAAGTAGTTTCCCATAGTGATGTGCTTTACGACTCATCTGTGAGAGCAGCATATAAACGACTTGCACAGCTCAATTAGCGGACTCTTTTGAGCTGCTCACTGCTCTCAAAGTCTGTAAAGTAGTCTCGAAGACCGACTTCGACCTTGACACTCAACATTCTTAACCCTGACAATTTTCCTGTTAGGTACTTGGTTCCACATTCGCATTTGGCGTCTAATTCGGCTTGGAAGTCGGTTGAATCTTGACCTTTTTCTCTAAATTTTTCTAAATTGTGAAAATTTCAATGTCCTTTATTGTGGGGGTACTCCCGCCTTGGCCCGAATTGTAAATCTGCGCCTCCTGATGAACCTCCTTCCATATGAAAGCCTTCTGAAGCAATATCTTCCACAAATTTTAGGTTTTTATTCCTAGGGCCTGAAACACTCACTAAGTCAAACCAAAAATAAGCGTACCACGATGTACACAAGGTTATATAGTGGGTCAAATATGCTGATCTCATGGTTCAAAGTTCCATAATAGTCGAGATATTTAGGGCCAGGAAAAAACGGATGGCCTTACATGCAGCTTATACGACACAGTGCAGCATGTATCGAACAGAGCAGCATATTCGTTGCAGCTTGTATCGAACAGAGCAGCATATTCTGCACTGTGTCGCATAACGACACAGTGCAGCATATGTGTGCTATAAAACTGTGAACTAGAACATGTTGTGTTATAAAACTGTGAACTATAACTGATCTCTGAGAGCAGCTCTTAGAGAGCACTGAGCTATGAGTGAGAGCAGCTCACTTCAAAGAGCAGCACTTAGTGAGTCGAAAGAGCAATGAGCGGCCAACTCTAGTTTCCCATTGCCTTCCTCATGTATATATATACTGTATATATATATATAGATATAGATATATATAGAATGTCTAAATAGCGTAGGGGTAACGTCATGAAGTTTTAAATGACAAATCCTAAGGTGATTTGAATCCTCGTGGGTTCGAATCCCGTTCGGCTGATCTGAGAGTAAAATCTCGGACATTCACTGGACTGGTTATGTGGAAAATAGTGTAAATTGCCTAACGGATTAAACATGTGGTTTTAAAAGTGATAGATATCAACCTAGTTGATTATTCACTATTATGCGTGTTTACTTTTATATATATATATATATATATATATATATAGATATATATAATTATATATATATATGATATATATATTATTATAATATAATATATATATATGTTAGGTATATTATATATATATATATATATATAATATATATATATATATATATATCTATCATATATATATATAGATCTTACATATATATATATATACATATATATATATACATGTATATATACATATACATGTAGTGAGATTTTGCAAGAACTCTGTTCTGAACCTCTAACTGTTTTTAACTATTTCATAATTTTGAGACTATAGTCATTCATTCAACTAGTTTTCTTAGTATTAGTTTTCCATGTCCTAATAAACAACAAATACAGCACACTTAACTAGAAACTTAGCCAATAATCAGGAAGAAGTTTACTACAAAGGAGCCTAAGTTCTGTGAGCTTAATATTAACGACCCTTTTATTATTTGAAGCTGTCTCAGGTATTATAGATTTTAGGTTTAGTTTTCATGTTCTTTACAACTATATTGTAACTGTATAGGCTTTATTTGTGACTGTTTATTATAGTTTTAGGTGTCTCTGTTGACACTGACGTAGTTTTATATCATCATTTAACTGTGTTATGATTATTGTTTATATAGTTGTTTATATAGGGGTTGTTTTATATCATCATTTAACTGTGTTATGATTATGGGGTTGTTTATATAGGGGTTGTTTATATAGGGGTTGTTTTATATCATCATTTAACTGTGTTATGATTATGGGGTTGTTTATATAGGGGTTGTTTATATCATCATTTAACTGTGTTATGATTATGGGGTTGTTTATATATCATCATTTAACTGTGTTATGATTATGGGGTTGTTTATATAGGGGTTGTTTTATATCATCATTTAGTGTTATGATTATGGGGTTGTTTTATATCATCATTTAACTGTGTTATGATTATGGGGTTGTTTATATAGGGGTTGTTTTATATCATCATTTAACTGTGTTATGATTATGGGGTTGTTTATATAGGGGTTGTTTTATATCATCATTTAACTGTGTTATGATTATGGGGTTGTTTATATATATCATCATTTAACTGTGTTATGATTATGGGGTTGTTTATATAGGGGTTGTTTTATATATCATCATTTAACTGTGTTATGATTATGGGGTTGTTATATAGGGGTTGTTTATATCATCATAACTGTGTTATGATTATGGGGTTGTTTATATAGGGGTTTTATATCATCATTTAACTGTGTTATGATTATGGGGTTGTTTATATAGGGGTTGTTTTATATCATCATTTGTCATCATTTAACTGTGTTATGATTATGGGGTTGTTTATATAGGGGTTGTTTATATCATATTTAACTGTGTTATGATTATGGGGTTGTTTATAGGGGTATATCATCATTTAACTGTGTTATGATTATGGGGTTGTTTATATAGGGGTCATATCATCATTTAACTGTGTTATGATTATGGTTGTTTATATAGGGGTTGTTTTATATCATCATTTAACTGTGTTATGATTATGGGGTTGTTTATATAGGGGTTGTTTTATATCATCATTTAACTGTGTTATGATTATGGGGTTGTTTATATAGGGGTTGTTTTATATCATCATTTAACTGTGTTATGATTATGGGGTTGTTTATATAGGGGTTGTTTTATATCATCATTTAACTGTGTTATGATTATGGGGTTGTTTATATAGGGGTTGTTTATATCATCATTTAACTGTGTTATGATTATGGGGTTGTTTATATAGGGGTTGTTTTATATCATCATTTAACTGTGTTATGATTATGGGGTTGTTTTATATCATCATTTAACTGTGTTATGATTATGGGGTTGTTTATATAGGGGTTGTTTTATATCATCATTTAACTGTGTTATGATAATGAGGGTTGTTTTTGTTTTAGGTGTATCAGTTAGCACGGTGTTTAGCTGCGGAGCCACACCCCTCTCTACAGCTGTCACATCCTCTCAGCCTGCTGTCATCAAACTGCTGCTGGCCCAGGGGGCGGAGCTAACTGGAGACAAAGAAGGTTGGATCTCTTTCTAGCTGCCGGAACAAATTTCATGAACCTGACTTAAATGGTCAAGTTAACTACAAAGTCAAAAATTTAAGTATTTTAGTTTATATAATCAATTGTAAAGCTCGCTTTATGAATTATATGTACATTTATATTAATAAATACTTAAACATTAATATATCGTAATAGCTTTTGTGTGTCATCTTGTTGTGTCCGAGTTGCTGAAAAGTAGACCACCGTAGTCAATATGTGTCATAAAAGGCGACAAAGCACCAAGACCCAAACCAACTTAAGAAAGGGCAATTGGTTGGTGAGCGCCTAGGCTCCAGAAATTGCTAAATATGCAATTTAAAACCAGGGCAAAAGTACCTCCGCCCACAGAGAGGAATGAAGAATGTCTGTTTGTATCCCTACCGTAGCTAAACTGGGATTAAATGGAAGATGACGATGATGATGAATATTTTTTGGTGTGCTCTTTATGGAGCATTAAAATAAGCATATAAAGTAGGAATATCTACCATGGACCTCCCACTTAACAAAACACTAGAGAGAGAGAGAGAAAGATAGAGATAATATTTTCCAAGTTTTCTAGTTTCTCGGTGATTGGCATTTGGATTTTGATATTCTTTGCTCGCCCGTCACTGATGTGCTGGTATAGTAACAGTGATCTTCTTTTAGATACAAGCAATAAGCAGTATGCTGATGATTCTTGTGCCTAGGTGACTGCCCTATTCTGTGCTTGGCTTGTGCTGTGTCATCATCATCGTCAAGTGACGAGGCTAGAGGCACTGTGGTGGGAGAGTGTGTTACAGTACTGATACAGGCTGGTGCTGATGTGAACAGTGCTGATAGGTGAGAAACAATATTCATTGTTTCACTTTTGCTCTTTATTCTCTCATTGGTTTTTCTGTTCTTGAATCATTTTTCTCTTTCAACTTGTATCACACTTCATGGGTTGAATTGTTTTGCATGTTTTAACATGGTTGATCGTTTCACTATTTGATAGTCCGTGTTGTCATAGTCCAACCTCTGATCATAAATCTGCCATCAGTGACTAACACTAAATAATTGTTTGACACTGAATTACGTATTGATGTAGAGAATGATGTAATGAGACTAATGGATTAATTCATTTTAATGATTGATAGATGGATTAGTGATTGATAGATGGATTAATGGATGAATTGATTGAATGATTACAGTAGAGGAATGACAGCTCTAAGCCATGCTGCTAAGTCAGGCTACACGACTGCAGCGAGGCAGCTAATCGATGATTAATTGATTGATTGATTGATTGATTGATTGATTATAGTAGAGGAATGACAGCTCTATGCCATGCTGCTAGGTTAGGCTACACGACTGCAGCCAGGCAGCTAATCGATGATTGATTGATGGATTGATTGATTGATTATAGTAGAGGAATGACAGCTCTAAGCCATGTTGCTAGGTCAGGCTACACGACTGCGGCGAGGCAGCTAATCGATGATTGATTGATTGATTACAGTAGAGGAATGACAGCTCTAAGCCATGCTGCTAGGTCAGGCTACACGACTGCGGCGAGGCAGCTAATCGATGATTGATTGATTGATTGATTACAGTAGAGGAATGACAGCTCTAAGCCATGCTGCTAGGTCAGGCCACATGGCTGCGGCGAGGCAGCTAATCGATGCTGGAGCGAGTGTTACCAGTCTTGATCATTGCGGCTATTCGGTAAACATCAGAAAATTTGTGTTTGAGTTGCTTGCCTGAATTTATGGTGGAATAGAATTAGGAAGCGGGAGGGGATGTTGAAATTATGAAACTTTGAAATTTTTACCTTTTATTTTTTGTTGTTTTGTTTCAGTTTATTTTCTATATTTTGTTCTCATATTTTATTAGTTTAATGTTGATTATTTTGTTCTTTTTAATTATTTGAAGGAGTTTACTTGGAGTCTCTAACTAAACAGTGCTGTGGTAAATTGTATCAGTATTCATAATGTATTACTGGCATGTGAAAAGCCTGTGAATCATGATATGTGAAGCATGATATGTGAATCATAATATGCAACTCTTGATATGTGACTCGTGTTATGTTGATCATGATATGTGAATATTGATATGTGAATCATGATATGTGAATCATGATATGTGAATCATATGTGAATTGTGATATGTGAATCGCATGTGAATCGTGTTATGTGAATCATGTTATGTGAATCATTATATGTGACTCGTGATATGCAAAGCGTGATGTAAATTTTTATATGTGAATCACATGTGAAACTTGATACGTTAATCAAGTGTGAATCCTGATATGTGTATCTTGACATGTGAACCACATGTATCTTTCTCTTATTCGATCTATTGATAGAATGAAAAAAACATTTAATTAATTCTGTAAATTGATCTTTATAAGTGCTTTAAAATAGATTGATTGATTGATTGCAGGTATTGATGAGAGCAGTGGAGGGAGGTAGGATGGAGTCGGTTGAGCTGTTGCTCAAGGCTGGAGCAGATGCTGAACATAAGGCACCCGACGGGATGACTGCCAGACTGCTTGCTTCACTAGCCAACCACTCAGAGGTGTGTAGCTTAGACGTAGACAACTTTATAAAACTGCAGAGCCACTGTTAAAGTCAGTTTCATCAGCTTCATATGGCTGGTGCCAGTGGCGAAGTAAAGATACTCGACCGCGAATCAGTAGATGCGGGGTTCAAATCCTGGGCTCGCCCATCACTGACATCACTTTTGAGTGGGGAAACTGACAATAACTTTAGCTTTGCCAGCTTTTTTTAATCTCTCGAAAGCTTTATCAGTGACGGGAGAGCTCAGGATTTGAACCCCGCATATACTGATCCGCGGTCGAATATCTTACTGAGATCCAGTGGTGATGATGGAAGGACGGATTCTGAAGCAGATGTCGGTAGTTTCTACGATAGGTAATAACGAAAGGCTTGACGTCCACTTCAGATCATAAAACTTATCGATTGATTGCTGATTGTAAGACCGAATTATTGATTTAAGGTTACAAGACTGATTGGTTGATTGATTTCAAGTCATAAAACTGATTGATTTGTTTAATTCGACAAGATTGATTGATTGATTGATTTAAGATTACAAGACTGATGGATTGATTGATTTCAAGTTATAAGACAGATTGATTGGTTTAATTGGTATCATACTACAAGGTTGATTGATTGATTGATTGATTGATTGATGTCAGATCGTAAGACTGAGTAATTGATTTAAAGCTGTAATACTGATTGATTGATTTCAGATTATACGACTGATAGATAAGTCTGGTGCCCTGCCCTCAGTTGATTTAAACGTCGAGTCAGTGAGACAGTCTAGTGAACGTGAGTCATCATTATCATCTTCATCTGTGGATCACCTTGCTGGTGATGAAGTGTCTACTTCTGTCTGTGATTTCTCTGGAAAAGGGTTTTATCATCTAGTACCTATGACTCTCTCTCTATCTATCTCTCACTCTCTCTCTCTCTCTCTCTCTCTCTCCACGCTTCTCTGTCTTCCGCTTACCACTTCATTTCCACATATGAGTGGATCTTTAAATCATCTAATATACCTAATCTCGGCCTGCCCCTGCCTCTTTTTCCTTCCATTCTACCTTCTATGACTTCTTTTAGTAGATTTTCCCCCTTAAAATGTGTCCTATCTTCTTCCTATTTCTTAATACATTTATTTCTAACTTTCCCCTTTCACCATAGTTCTCACATTCCATGTGCCCACGCTTATCCTTTTGGGGCACATGGAATGTCCTCTTGGTATATCTGTGAGGCACCCAAGGTGCCTACTGATCGTGAGATTCTTACCACCCCCTCCCCATTTAAGGGGTGCACGGGACTGGGGACGTTCATTTGTTTTGTGATATACCTTTCTTTTCTTTGGAATTCTGCTTTTAACGAGGTGGGCCCCTATGCCTTTCTCAGCTTAGACTAACATTTACTGGACAGGGGCGTCATTCACTGAGAAAATTATCCTGTCTACCCTTTGATGATATATAGGCACCCGTTAAATGCTCTTTCATCATCATCTTCCCTAGAATCCCAGTTTAACAAGGGTCAGATAAACGTGCTCTTTACTTGGATTTATTAATAGATTTATTGATAAACTGTTCGATTGATTGATTGATGCAGTAAATCCAGTTTACCGGATGAACTTGCCCTACTTCTCTCTGTCCTTGACCTCCGTGACCTAATTCCAGTATTCAGACGTAACGATGTCACCATAGATAGGCTGCTGCGATTCACGGACACTGACCTCATTAAGGTACAATCAATCAATTAATCAAAGATCAATCAATTAACTGGACCATCCAGTTGATAATTGATTCACTCTATGGTCTACTGCTAGCGTGGTAATACTCTCTCGTTGCAGCATTTAGCAAGCTGCTTTGGATGTATAAATTTGCCAAAAGCAGCTTTGACCCTCCTGTTACAGCCTTTGGCAAGCTGTTGTGTCTATAATTGCTGGAATATGTCACTGGCCTACATTTATATTAATTTATCAGAATTACATTTATATTAATTTATTTATATTATTTATCGCTTGTCGCAGAGAGACGCTGAGGGCGACTGACTAGACAAATTTAGAAATTATTCTCAGATATCAGTATGAATAAAATAGTATCTAATTTAAGTATTGTAGAGTAGTACTGCATGATGATGCATTGTAGAGTAGTACTGCTATGTTTCTTCTGTTCTAACAGGTTACATCTAATACTAGTGACTGGTATATTGACAAATTTTACGACATTATGGTTTGTATTGCAGTGTAAAGTTGAAGTAGGTTTTACAATGTAATTCCGTATTCAGTATGACTTTTTTACGGTCGTTTGGTATTACATTCGGTGATTATAGCTCATTATAGCAATATTTGAATTTGTTGTAAAGATATTTGCGTCAGCAATGGACTGCCGTTATGGTAAATAAGTTTAATTAAAGCTAAGCTATGAAAAGAATAATATAAAAGATATTGATAAAGATATTTCACTAAAGGTAGATGTTAAATTATTTTAGTATGTGCATTTGTAGAAACACACATTATAGTATAGGATTAAAAAAGACAAAGAAAAATCATTAGAAAAGGATTTTATTGCACAAAGGAAGAATGCTGAATGCTGTGCAATATATTTCTTGTTTCCTATTGTAGCTGGGATTAGAACATTTGCCTTCACGCAAGAAAATACTCGATGCTATCAGAGACACTCACAGAAGAGTCTGGGAAACCACTTCACTTCCTGCTATAACCTACGATCGCAAAATCTCGTACGTTGCAGTGGTTATTGTGTACATTAAAAATAGATAAATAGAAATAAAAAAATAGAGAAATACCGAGGGATAGTGGTAAAAGTTATAACACATTTTTTTAGAAATGAAAACGGTAACAACACTACGATTAGAGTGCTACTGTTGTCCATGACAACATCGAGCACTATGGAACCAAATCAAAGCCGATGAGCAGCATGTGGGTGGTCCATAAACGGTGCGTGCCAAAAAGAAAATGAAAATGATGAGAAGAAAGAGAATGAGGAAAGAGAATGATGAGCTAAGTGAAGATGTTGTGATGGTAGATGGGTAGAGAATGACAGATAGAGCTAAAGGGATATGTTGAAGTATAATCTGGGATGTTTGGATGGAATAGGAATGAAGGTCGTGTCCATGTGATGATTCTGGTAATTCTATCAAAATCAATGACATCCTGCAGTAGTAGTTTAAAAGACTTGTTTTGTTCTAAACTGCTGGGGAAATAATCCTGGTATTCCTTATGATCTTAGAAGATTTTTTACATTTGTACAATCATTAGTAATTTATTTTATTTTATTAAGTATCTACTAAGACCCTAGCTCTGCTGGGACTCGGGGAAAGATGACGATGATGATTAAGTAAAAATTATAAATAACAATTTTTTGTTAATTATAGATTTATAAGGCCAATATATAAAATTACTTGTTAATTTTAATCAATTTAATTTTATAGAACCATTTAATTTTTTACAGAATATGTTACATACCCTGGGCTATCCTGACTGGTTTTTTTATCGCTGGACCGGCACTGTTTAGGATCATTTTCTTTCTCTTCGGCACGTGTTTTTTCAGATCGTTTGGGGTGAATCGATTTGTAGTAACATGTGAGGGGAGGACGTCCCTGACATCATCCTTGTATGAGGAAACGGACGTTAAACCTATATTATTATTAGTATTATTATAAAAGATCATCATCATCATCTTACCTTTGTTGGATCTCAGTTTAACTAGGGTCGGTATACGAATAGACTGTCTCAAATCCTCTCTGTCCTACACCACATCGTCAGTCAATCCCCTATTTGAGACTATTTTCCATTCATTTACATTTTTGAAGCAATCTCTGGAGCCTAGGCGCTCACTAACCGAATGCTCTTTGTAGCGTTTATATTATTTATATTGCGTTTACATTATTTCGTTTATATTATAAAAGACTATAGACTAAAAACCAGATGAAATGAGCAATATAGTAATATTTAAACTGTACAGATGTGCGGATGTGACTGCACTGATGGACAACGTGCAGCGACAGATCCGACTCATTGCGGCGACTGTCGGCTACGTCTCAGCTCAGGCTAGCGATGATGGGTCCGACTTTCTGTCTCAGGTATCTCTCTCTCTCTCTCTCTCTCTCTCACTCTCAGTGTCTCACTGCTTACTGGCAGGTCCATTATATTTTATTTCATGACCTTCTAGCAGGACGGCATATTGCTAGACAATTTTTACAAGCAATGGTTTTATTTTTGATAACCATTGACTGATTCGTTTATTCATTCATTACTTCACTCAATCACCCTTTCATACAATCATTTGTACATTTATTGCTTGTTTTTGCTCCAGTCTAGCGCAGCTGGAGGAAGCAGTGCTACCACTGTGAGTGAAAACCCCAGTGGTGGTGATGGTAAGAGGGCTGATGTAACGGATGATAGGAAGATACTTCTGTGTAACATTGAAGAGAGCATCGTCAACACAGTCAATCTCTACAACGAGGTGGCTCAAATGAGGGCCCGTCTTAATCTGGTGTGTACTTCAAAATAAAGGTGTTATAAAGGTGTTTTATATTTTTTTTTTTTTTTCTGTCCTAACCTGGTGTTCGCATAAAAATGGGGTTTTATTATGTTTACTCAACGGACTGTCTTAACCTGATGTGTACTTAAAAATAAGAATGTTTTATAATTTTTAATTATTGGAATTTCTTAGCTATAGGCTACATTATGGTATGAATATGGCAAAACCTTTTGTATTTTCGTTTCTTTTTGGATTAACTTCAAAAAGTAATTAATCCAACTCGTCGTACTTAATTGATTTAATGTTTTGAATGATTTATTGTTTAATTGCCTGATCGAATTATTTGATTGATTGATTGTACTGGTAGATATGTAAACATCTAGTCGTACAGAACCCAGATCTGATAACTCGGAGGATGTCGCTGCAGCATTCAAACAGATCTCAGTTCTACTCGCGTCTTCTCTCTAACATCGTCTGCTTGATAATAGAGAACAGCTGAGTGATAACATGGTGTATCCTCTACCTCTAGGCTTATCTCATCGTCTGCTTGATTATATATAGAAAACTGCTGAGTGACAGCATGGAGTCTGTTCCTCTGGGCTTATGTGATCTAGGCTTATCTCATCCTTCTGTTGAACTGTTTCCACACATTATAAGATCCACCTTAATTCGGTTAATATGGTGCACATCCACTGCTGTTTGGATATGTCCTAAGATAGTTTTACTAAAACAGATCGCTGAGAGAAAAAAGGGAGAAAAGAGAAGCAGAGGCAAACCAAGATTGTGAATGTTGGATGATTTGTCACATGATTTACTCAAATTTGGACATGAAGATGAAGATCAAAACGACAAAGAGGAGTGGAGGCTTTATATAAGCCTCCACTCAATATAGATTGGAAATCTAAATCCAATCTATATTGGAAAATCCAATATAGATTGGATTTTCCATTGGGCAGTTCACTGAGAGAGAGAGAGAGAGAGAGAGAGAGAAAGAGAGAGAGTGAGAGAGAGACTTTTTCCATTCAATTACGTGAAGTCTAACATCTTCAGGTATTTTTTATTATTAAGTTAAGTGTTTAATAGGCTTAAGTCAGCTGAGATTTGCTAAATTAATAGATCGCTCGATCGATCGAATAATTGGTTGAGTCTATAATTAACTCTAATGAATTAATGAACGATTATGTTTATATAATTATAAATTTGTCCAATATTGCCTATTAAATTGTTTTTAGTTGTCATAACAGATTTCTAAACAAATATCACAACAATGTTAACATGATATCAGTCAAGGAGGGTTATACGTGATACGGTATAACCCTCCTTGACTGATATCATGTTAACATTGTTGTGTCTATCTTTACTATTTGTAACTCATACCTGGCTCGTCTTTAACATCGAATTAGGACAATATTGTGGTCACATGGTCTTTCGAGTGAGGAAACTGACGTTGGCATTAGCTTTACCAGCTTTATTATCAGAGTTTACAGCTTCAAGGCATAATAATGTATCATCATAGCCGTAAGAATAGCAAAATATTAAATATATTTGAGATAAGATTGAAGCTCTTTGCGTAGTCATACGCTGTATTTATTCCACTTCCCGTCCAATCAGACACTACCAAGTAAAAGGATTCACGAATCCCAATGTTGGACTCATCAGAACTGTCGTGATGACCATCTCAAGTAGGAGACACTGCGGATCACAAACAATATGGCCACGAAAGTGCTTATAGGAATGCTGGAGAATTTTCTTTTGTAACAGAAACCTGCAGATAACTAGGCCATTAATGAACGTGGATTTAATAAAAATGACGTTATATAATTCCTCGTAAAAGCGTGACGATTCATTGTCAAGGTTGAACGATATAGCCAATAGGAAATAATTAAACAGACACTACAAGGTGAAGGCTGGACGCAGTTTGTTGACACACAAGTGTTATTTTTGTATTGTCGATCCTAGGAGTTGGATCTTAAAAACAAAATAATCGTTTTCAATGTTCTATCTTACTAGAAGATAGGAAATGGTAAAATGCTTCGCAGCCGTATGTAATCATCAGCTTCTACGGGGTAAATAGCAAAATAAATGTCAATTTAAGGAACACTTTAGAATTTTTCCTGTATTTATCATTGTGTTCAGTGCATTGTTTATCAACTAACTAGCGTCGTGTAACGTAATGACTAGCTTTTACGTCAATATAGGCTATACAATATATAGGCTATATTATATACTCCACATAAAAGATCATCGGTTGGATGGCGTTTTAAATGCTTAAAAGCCTTAAATTAAAATAAATTCTAAAAGGCTATGAAAGAAATAAATACATCTATTTTTATTTACATGTATTAAACAAATAAAAAAAAGTAAATAATTAAACAGACACTACAAGGTGAAGGCTGGACGCAGTTTGTTGACACACAAGTGTTATTTTTGTATTGTCGATCCTAGGAGTTGGATCTTAAAAACAAAATAATCGTTTTCAATGTTCTATCTTACTAGAAGATAGGAAATGGTAAAATGCTTCGCAGCCGTATGTAATCATCAGCTTCTACGGGGTAAATAGCAAAATAAATGTCAATTTAAGGAACATTTAAGAATTTTTCCTGTATTTATCATTGTGTTCAGTGCATTGTTTATCAACTAACTAGCGTCGTGTAACGTAATGACTAGCTTTTACGTCAATATAGGCTATACAATATATAGGCTATATTATATACTCCACATAAAAGATCATCGGTTGGATGGCGTTTTAAATGCTTAAAAGCCTTAAATTAAAATAAATTCTAAAAGGCTATGAAAGAAATAAATACATCTATTTTTATTTACATGTATTTATGAATTTATTAATTTATCTATTTCTGTTTAGAAGGCCTACTTTATTAATTTATATATAAATATTTATTTAGTTAGGCCTATTTATTTATAGTTCATTTCTTTAATTATTTCTGTTTTATTTATAAAAATGCCTTAACGTTAGTTTTAATATATAAGGCCGTAGAAATTTTGAAAGCTGATAATTTTTGCTAAATTATTTAAAGAAGTAGCCTAATCATGAAGAACGAGAAAAAACCATAACAATAACGGAATCATAATCATACATTGAGCATTGAGGAAGGCAACGGGAAGCCATCTCAGAAGATATATTTTTCCCAAGCTATAGGCTGCATAAGGTATGGATAAGGCGTAGACTTTGTGAAGGGATTAACTTGTTGATCTAAGGAGTGCTCTTATGGAGCGAGAAAGCAGACTTTGAGTATGAATGTGTACCTTGAACCTGTTTTCTTCGTCGTAATATCTAGAATTGTAATTATTTTAACTTCTCCATTCAATTCAAGGCTGAGGATGATGGAAAGATAACTGGGTGAATTAGCATCAAATATCATATTTAGCTGTCCGGTTAAACTTTTTCGTCAATACACAAATTCCGCACATACTGTATCTACTGTCTCTAATTTATTAACAATTTTCCGATCATAAATATTCAGTCTTTACCATCTGAAATGGTTTTTTTCTTTACCACACTTGAAACATTACGCCTAGAACCATGCTCAGCCTCTTTCAAGTCTCAAATGCTTCTCAGTACAGGGGCGAGCACAGGATTTGAACCCTTAGTCTACTGATCAGTCAGACAACTTACACGACATGTTGCCAGATTCGATATTAAAAGCTAAAGCGAAGTTTTAAGTCAGATTCCTGCTCGATAGCATATCAGTGACGGGAAGAGCTCTGGATTTGATCCCTGCGCTTACTGACACGTGTTGAACAACTTGCCAACAAGCCACCGGCTCACCTCAATAGTAATAGCTATATCGATATAATTATCAACAATTACAGACTTTTAGGTGGCTTTCCGTTGCCTTCCCTAATACATTTCTATCACATTCACATTGAGAATAGAGTCGCTATCGGCGATATCTCTGAGATGATTTTCCTTTGCATTCTCTAGTATAACTTCTATCGCAATCATCGACGTCACTGCTCTCGCTATCTGTGAGTGCCTCTACGCCGGGGTCAATGAACTCCAGGTTCTGTCTCATCAATTGTATCTCTAGCTGTCCCATTAGATGTCTCCTTGCCTCTCTTCCTTCAGTGCGCACCCTGGCGAAACAGTCGAGCAGTTCCATGGCGCGCTTGACTCTAGTGTAAGAGACGTCCCTGACATCGTCTATGGACCTGAAGGGCTGGCAGCATGGGTCAGGGCATGAATTAGATCTGAAGTTAGACAAATTGTTCAAATAGCCATATTATTATTATTATTATTTTTATCCCGGTGTAAAGAACCTGGGGTTTGATAAAAACGATTCAAGCAATACGTGCTGAATCGCCGCCCGGCTACTCGAGGTCAACTATCGGCTTAAAAAAATTGTTGAAGCAGACTGCATGAATTATTATTATTATTATTATTATTATTATTATTATTATTATAGTTACGTCAGGACTAACAGCGTCCACATAGTATTCCTGAACCACACCGCGGCCGTCACCTAACATGTCAGTTTTCTCATAGTCGAGTTTCAACTGTTCACCAGTTATGTGTTCATCAACTCTTCCAATTCAGTGTCCTGCAACTCAACGGGCCCGCTTTCCGCAACGCTATAAATCCTTTCAACGATTCCATTAGCGGATTCTGCATGTTCAGACATAGGCCCCAGCGCCCCTCTCCCTGCCTCCCCTGTCGCATTCCGTGATAAACACTGTAGGGAATGTCGAGGGGAAGCGTGACTGGGATTGGACAAGGCATGCCGCTGATTGCAGGGAGATCTGAATGATTATTATTATTATTACTATTATTATTATTATTATTATTATTATTATTATTATTATTATTATTATTATATAGGCTAAATAATATTCACTATTTTCATGATAGAAACCGATACAATTATTATATTTCAACTCGTGACAACTTCAACAACATAATAGTATATTACAATTATATTTATTTACTTATAATATGAGATTTTTATTGAGATGTCCCTAATATTGCCTTATGGCGAGGAATCGAATATTAAAATCTTATCGATTGATTGATTGATTAATTAATTGATTGATTGATGAAGCTATTTCTCATCTCTATCACTATATTATATCATATGTACATTGTTCATTTGAAGAATATATCAATCATTTTTATATGTAGGGCCTACACTATATTGTATATACGTTTTATTTTGTTCATTTATACTGAGATTTGAATTAAAAGCAAATAAATGAACAAGGATAACCTGCAAGGGCTAGGCGAGCTGCTACAGGATGGCTGGGCGAGCGAGGCAGTAGACGTAGGGGGGTCTAAGTCATAATTAAACCTGACGCATCGGTCCCTGCGCTGATGTGCCTTTAGCCTGTTCGTAGGTGAACCTGCCCGACCACTGGACGACCTACAGGGGTCGGGTTCGGTTCCGTGCGGCGACTGAATGATAGTAAACAGCAACGATTTTTTTAACGAATTTTATTACTAACAAGTTATGATAATTATTATATATGTACAATTGGCGAGGAACGGGACGTTAAACTCTTATTGATTGATTGATTGAATTGTACATTACATGTAGTTATTAAATGAAATAGAAGTAATTATCGTTGGTGAAGCTGGTAAAGCTAAGATTAACGTCAGTTTCCTCACTCGAAAGCGATGTCAGTGATAGGCGCGCCCGGGATTTGAACCCCGCACATACTGACCCGCGGTCGAATATCTTACCGACATCACCACTGGCTCCAGCCATCCAACCTACTGATTTATCGATTAGAAATTACTAACATCACGCTGGAAGATTCTGTTTCTCACGGAATCGACATCAGTATCTGGAACTAACAGGTGGCTCAGCTGTGACAAACCCTCCTGGTTCATCTTTCCTTTTCCACCGGAACCACTTCCGGTTCTCATCCCGCCATTCCTTCTTCCATTCAACCCCTCCATATCTTCATCCCTCATCCCGCGTGACGTCGTGACATTCCTTCCAGCACTGACTGTGACATCAGGGCAACTCGAGCTACCGATTCGATCAAAAATTCTGTCGTGTTTGGATTCATCGCTGGAAATTCTGCGAGATTTTCCATCTGCGAGTGCTTCGCATCTATTCAATACATCTTCCATCTGCCAGCAGCGCTCTGTTCTGTGATCAGAAGAAAAGGAACTGTGATCAGCTTCTGTAGATCTTCTCGCCATATTTCCACTTCCATCTGACGCATAATTTCCTCTGTTTTTCCAGATATCATCCCGACTGTTACTCGCACCTTTCATAGATTTCCCAATGGATTTCCCAAACACGGTTAAGTTAGGGACACCCCCTCTATAAGATCTGTCAGAGAAGACGGGGGCTGGACGCAGGGATCCGATGCGGGCTAGCTGACCCTTAATGCCTTGCCCTCTACTACTCGAGGGGCGGCGACTCGACAATGATTTATGCTGAGGTGACGAGCTATGGTATGAACATGTTCTACTATAATCGTCGTTTCTTTGATCAGAACCAATCCCGTGATCGCTTCTCCCGCTGAGACGTCCAGAAATCTCATCATCATTTACCTGAAAACAATTCCTCAGCAATTCACTGCATTCCATCAGATCAGCGCAAATATCCTCCAAGCTGTTCCCTCTCTTAGGTTTCCCCTTCTTAACAGTCTTTAACTTTTGCGGAGCTGTTTGATTGCCCGGATCCTGAATGCAGCAATTTGAATGCGGCTGTCTGATAGACCACCGGGGCCTGTCTTCAAGGCTGGACTTGTTCCTCACTGCCCTGCTTGCCTTGGGATTCGAACGTCCCACAGATTTACTCAGCTTATTCCGAAGAGACGGAGATGAAAGCGACATCCCACTTTCATACGGACCCACTTTCTTCACCCACTCGTATAGATTCCTTTTTCTATCATAATCCGTGACAGACTCCCTGTTATCAGAGTACTGGTCAGCCGTTTTAGGTCTAGATGTAGCATTGGTGTGTTTCTCCAATTTTATGTTGGAATGCGGTGCTGAAGACGGCCTTTTATCTGATTTTATTTTAGAATTTGAAGGCCTGCTGCTGTGCAGCTTACCGCAGCTGCTGCAGCAGCTGGGGTCGCATCTGCAGTCGAGCTGCTTAAAGCTGCTGTTGTTTGAATTGGATCCAGCAGCTAAAACCCTGAACGGGGATGAAATTCTACCACCACCGTGGTTCTTATTTGATGTCATTCCGTTGGACCGTTTAGCGAATCTACGGATGTTCGACTGATTAAAAATTTTATCACAATTTTTATTTTCGGTTTTGCACCGTCCAAATAAATTGCAATTCTTCGCGAAATCGTCTCTCGTTTTACTCATATTACGCCTCGAGCCTATTCCAGTTCTCTCGTCCAAATTATACTTATCACACAGAAAGTCTCGTGAGCTACAGTGGAATGATTCCTTCAAAAAGTCGCTTGTTTTATCTCTTAGAAAATCATTTCCTCCTCGGTTATTATTATTAGTATTATTACAGTTTCCAACCTTCTCATTGTAGAAGTTTGATTTTGAGCAGACTTCGTCACGTAGACGCCTATCTTCTCTCTGTTGCCCACCTAGGCCGTCTCTAGTGCAATGATTCTGCAGTGCAGCCATACTGTGGCAGAACTTCTTCAGTTTTCCCATCAGTTCACTGTAAACTATCGACTTGCTCAGTGACGCCGAGAGATCATCATCTCCTGATGAAGAAACTACTGAAGTTTTGTTGCATGCACACCCAGTGACGTCACTGCGACGAGGTCGTGACGTCATCAAATCTGGCTTAGTCTGAGCGACGTCGTTTTGACATGACTGTGACGTATTCAAATGTTGTTTAACTCGATTGTTCTCGACATTAGAATTAGCGATATCGTTACAGACTGCCGAGTGATGACCAGAGGAAATCAGACGATGTTCAACGTCCATTTCCTTGTCTAAACAAGGCGTGTTCTCAGAGCACAACCGTCGAGATGTAGAACTATTACTGGCGCACTGTATTTCTCGCTTTCTCTCACTTTTCCCTTTCTCTTCCCTCGTGCCGTCCTCGCATCGATTGTCTGTCACTGTCAAACGCACCTGTCGACAACTTGAACGTCCATCTGGAGGAGCGCTACCTTCGGCCATGACGCATGGGTCGAATAAACCTTCTCTGGCGGCCTGACCGGGTGCTTTTGAGCGAAATGTTTGACTTGTGCGACTATTACTATTGCACCGGCAATATCTACTTCTATCTCCGTATATTCTCGTATCGTCTTTACTCTGGTGAGTTGATGCTCTTCTTGTGTAATCTTTGTTTTGCTCAGAGGATATTCTCTCATTAGATGGTTTTCTTTTATGCTAATTCTTCTTCTCTCTTCCTTTGTTCCATTTAGTAAATCCTTCTGCTTCAATTCCCTCCGGATAAGTTGGACTTCCTGCGGAATATATCAGGATCTCACCGGTGGAGTGACACGTGTAATAGTTGTCCTGCTTTTTTCTGTCCGAACGATCGAGACTTCCAGAGAAAGTCCTAGTGATCCGTCTACCTCTGAAATCTTCTGCAGAATCACTGACGGCGGGGTTTGCCTCATACTCGCCGAGATCATATGAAATAAAGTCACCCTCTGCACTCAAATCATGATTCCGTGGAGATGCTGAAACCTCTGAGTACAGCGACGAGTGCAAACCCGGATCGGATTCACTGGAGTGACAGAGGTTTTCATATTCCAGCCTCGAGTCCAAATAATCCATGTGATCCTGATTGTTCTCAGAATAACATTCAATTAAATAGAGCGATGAGGGTCCATGAAAATGTTGAGATTTTGCGATGCCATAATTAGGTCAAAGTCAGAGTTATCGGAAGATATAATTAGGTCATTGTCAGTATTTATGGCACTCTCAATCCATTCGCATATTCTTTCTGGACATGATATATTGGCCAACGTGTACATATATATAGTCTCACTGTCTATTTAATATTAATAAGTTTAGGCTACATATTGCCGCCTTGATGCGTTGCTCGGACTACATCTAGCCTACAAGTCGTTACCATGTCTAATAATCCACTGTTAGGCACTAATACACTGCTAAAAGGGTTTCAGTTTTCTTTAAAAACTTTAATATAAACGAATTAATTTTATCTCAGCACTATGTATTTGCCACTTAAACTAGAAAATTACGCTGTAAATATTATATAGGCCTATAGGCCTAAGTATTGCTCACATGTAGTACGCTATGGGCAATATAAAATAAAATAATTGAATGTCGATAAGGTACTAGACAGCGGATCAGTATGTGCGGGGTTCAAATCCTGGGTTCACCCGTCACTGACATAGCTTTCGAATGAGGAAACTGACGTTAACCTTAGCTTTAGCTTTTTAGCTTTACTTAAGGTAGCAAAGACAGTTAGATATAGTTTAGATAGTTTTTATTTTGAGAATCATTCGATGATTGGTCGCATAGTTACAAAATTAAACTCTTTTCTCTATGTACTGCCAAATAGCAGTAATTTCCAAATGGCAGGTCCAAAGCAAATCATTCAGCTCAGCCTTTGGTCGTGTTTCCTAAATAGCAATCTATCGAGCAACTATTTAATTTCTTCACAAGGCTCATCCGCACTTTAACGTATAATATAATTTAAGAAAAATTCTCCGCGTTGTGTCCGAGTTGTTTGAAAACTAAACCAACCGTGTAAATATGCACGTGTCGTAGAAGGCGACATAAAAACTAGATCCAAACCAACGTCAGAAACGGGATTCGGTTAATGAGCGCCTGGGCTACAGAAATTGCTACAAAAACTTAAATGAATGGCTAAACTTCGAATGTCTATTCTTATTCCGACCCTGGTTAAACTGGGATTTAAGGTAAGATGATGACGACGTTAGTTTAAGAAAAATATGGCTTAGGAGATGGAGTCAACTTGCCGTCGTCAGTTCTTCCTCAGACGCCTCTTACGACACACGCAGTTTACGGTTGCTCAATTATTCAGAGGCTAGAACACAATGCGGAAGTTAAACAAAAGCTCGGTATTATCATAGACGACCACAACTCTAGAGTAAAGGCTATGTCTTAACCATTGCGCTATTGAATGTCTCAACAGCGCAATGGTTAAGAGTGTAGATAACGTCATGAAGTTTTAAATGACAGACCCTGAGGTGAATCGAACCCTCGTGGGTTCGAATCCCAGCCGCGCTG
Organism: Enchytraeus crypticus; assembly: GCA_905160935.1. Lineage (NCBI taxonomy): Eukaryota > Metazoa > Annelida > Clitellata > Enchytraeida > Enchytraeidae > Enchytraeus > Enchytraeus crypticus. The sequence goes on along the minus strand of CAJHZI010000209.1, from coordinate 351,031 downwards.
ATCTGAGAGTAAAATCTCGAACATTCACTGGACTGGCTACACGGAAAATGGACTGAATTGCATAGCGGATTTAACATGTGGTATTAAAAGTGATGGATATCAACATAGTTGATCATTTCACTATAATGTGTGTTATTATTATTCTATGAACCTGCCTAGATCAATGTTTAAATCTATATTTACATCTCATACCTTATTTACCAATCGGTGAATGCAGTGACGTCCTAGAAAATAACAACAAATAGAAAACAGTGACAACCAATCTTGCACAAAATCACAGCTTTATATTAAAGACAAAACAGCTTGTCGAAGGCGGTAACCAACGAAAACCGCCAAACTCGAGTTTTGAACTTGAGGTCGTTAGTTTAGAAATCTAAAGCGAATCACAAAGCCACCCCCACGAAATCTTCGATCAAAATCACACAGACGAATCTGAAATGCGAGAAAGCTGACAGTGATTAAGCATTGGTCTATTTAATAATATAATAAGTGTATTAGGTTTAAAGAAGACAAAACATATTTAACAATTATTAGAAACATAAAACAGAATTATACCAAACCTTTCTCCTATACATTGACTACAGTAGGTAAAATATAAAACATTCATAACAACAATAAGCAGTGTTATCAGCACCAAAAATGAAATATCAAATAATAAATGACCGCTCTCTTTCACTCTGTTAAGTGGCAGGTTCAAGGTGCATATCCATACAGATAGCCTTAAAGCTTTATTATGAACAAGTTAAGCCCCTTACTAATGTTAATAGGTGGGCAACGTCTTGAAGTTTTAAATGACATTTGATAAATGACACGAAGTGAAATGAAACGAATTGAATTGAAAATGAAATGAATTAAACCTCATGAAGTTTTAAATGAATCCTGAGGTGAATTGAACTCTCGTGGGTTCGAATCCCAGCCGCGCTGATCTGAGAGTAAAATCACGGACATTCACTGTACTGGTTACAGGGAAAATAGTCTAAATTTCCCAAGGGTTTAAATATGTGGTAGTAAAAACGATAGATATAAACGTAGTTGATCGTTTCACTATAATGCGTGTTTACTTTCTTAATGTACAATAATTGTCAGTCGTGGCAATGAACGTTTTTCAAAACATTCATTTCAATTTTTCCTGCGTATAAACCAGGCAACTGCAACACATGCGGAATTACCAGTTCTGACAGTCAACTTTCTTTCTTCTTTTAGGAGAAAAGACAAAAAACGATTTTATTGACTACATTAAGCAGTACTATCGTTAACGACAACATCTAGCACCCTACCGTACAAAATACAATTCCCACTGCTGTATCAGCTTCATCGGTATCAATTCAATCAATCAATCAATAAGAATTTAAGGTCCGATTACTCGCCTTAAGGCAATGTCAAGGACGTCCCTTAGTGACATACGAGAGTACAAAATTGTATTCTTTACAAGAACAAGAAATCAAAGCGCAAAGTTTAAATATTACCGGAAAAACTATATGAAGTAAATGTAGATAAAGTTTGAGATATTATGCAGGCTTAGGCCTATAGGTTTACAGGCTTATAGGGCTACTGGCTTATATGGTTACAGGGTTATAGGTTTACAGGGTTATTGGTTTACAGGTTTATAGTTTTACAGGGTTAAAGGTTTACATGGTTATAGGCTTACGGGTTTACAGGCCTATATGCTTATAGACATACAGGTTTATGTGTGTGATGTTGCATATTCTTTTCGTTTCGAATACCTTATCTCTTTGTATTGTTTCGCTGAACAAGATGTCACTTTATGCTTTATATTGTGTACTTATTGTACTTATGCTATCATATTTTTGGTGAAATAAAGATGCATATAAGCTTACAGGCTCATAGGCTTTAAAATCATCAGTCATACATGTAGCTGTCAGTTGTTTTGCAAGTAATTTAATAATTGTCCACGTATGGGCTAAAAATAACAAAATCAAAAGCAAAGCTGTTCCCAATTGAGCCACGTGAAAACAGTATAATAAACGAGAGAAAAGATTAAAAATCAACTTAAATCAAAAAGATTGCAAATATTAAAATGCCACATTATAATTAAATTTGGGTAAACAACTAATAAACAATAGTCAGCTGTACGCATTACGCAAATAGACCCTATACATAAATACATGGCCATAGAAATACATTATACATATAAAACTGCAGGTAACTTTGGTACGCTTACTGGAAAGTGATAATGCTCATAAAACAGCAACATAAGTAATCTGCACAAATCCCACACTCTGCTTGGATTGTAGGTCCTAGGCATAAATAACTCACACGTGTCTATCAATAGACTCGAATAAATAACAGAACATAAATATCCATATTCCTGTCGCAGATGTGCTTTCGAGGCAGGAAACTGACGTTAAACCTGACTTGATGTCCCTGACATCATCCTTGGATGAGGAAACGGGCGCTAAACCTTTATTATTATTACTATTAAGCCTTTAATTAAAGTTTTATTGGCATTAAAGCAGTTATTGATGAATTATATTACAGAATAAATTTACAAGCAAGAAAAGTGGTCCCGGCTAAATTAGTTTATTACTTTAGAATAGTAGCATTATAGAATCCGCTCTCTTCTCAATCAATCAATAACTATATTAATAAAACACTGATCCATGCATAATGTCACAATACTGCTAAGCGGACCAAATGCAGTCAAGTATCCCACTGACAAAATTGATTGACCAAAGGCCACAACACGAACTGCTCGAATCCTCGACTGCTCATACAAACACGAGCAGTAGAGGATTTATTTCAAATACTTTAGAAAGTAACTCCGGGATTTTTACTACCACAACATATTAAATGCAGCACGTAACTTCCGCACTATTTCCTATGCAATGCTGATGGCCCAGCAGCATTTGAAAACAGCAAAGATCTCCTATTGGTCCGCTTACTAGCACCTGATTGGCCGGCATTAATATTCCCAGCAGTTGTTTTTAGAAGCAGCCTCTGCTGATCCTGCACCAGCTGCAGCTGCTGCTGAGTCAGCTCCTCCTGCTGCTGCGTCAGCTGCTTGTGTAACTCCTGCAGCTCTAGCTGCTGCTGCGTAGTTTCCGATGAGCTGCGTTTAGATTGGCTGCTATTTTTAGACTGACTTTGCAACGCCATCTGCCCTTCTCCAGAGCTATATTTAGTATGATTTTGAGACTGCGATAGATTTTCCAACAAACTATTTTTAGCTAGTTCCGAAAAGCTATTTTTAGATTTTTCTGCAGTGCTACTATTAGATTTGTTCTTTTGGTTTTGCTCAGTGCTGGATTTATCATTTCGCAGTGTCAGCTGATAGGCCACTTCAAAAGCCTCCCCCAGAGTTAATACAACTTCTGTGGCCCTTTCCTGTACAAATAGTACAAATAATGGCAGGTTATATAAACATAAACACTCCATGGCACTCTCCTATACAGTAAAAATAGTGGCAGGTTATTTAAACATAAACACTCCATGGCACTCTTCTATACAGTACAAATAATGGCAGGTTATTTAAACATAAACACTCCATGGCACTCTTCTATACAGTACAAATAATAGCAGGTTATTTAAACATAAACAACGGTGAATTGCACCAACAGATTGCTATACAATATTTTAAATATCGCTAACAAATGGAGCACTATTGACTACCAGTGTCCTTAGAAAAGTGTTCTTAGTTCTACAAGTCTTCTTTATTAGTTAATATCCCTGACATTGCCTTATGGCGAGGAACCGGACGTTAAATTCTTATTGATTGATTGATTGATTAATATTTCGTATTTATGTGACGATAACTAGATAACATAGTAGACTATTAACTTCAATATTAACTAGTGCCGAAAGTCGAAACTGTTTCAACTTACATAAGTATTTGCAGTGAATGGATTTTGAGAAAGTTCAAGAAGATCCAAATTGAAGAATGACAAAGTTTGCTCGCTGATTAATTGATTGATTGAGCGACGGCCTAACATAGTATCTAACGTAGACATGACGGTAGTCCATACAGCTGATTGAAAGATTGATTGATTGCATTAACGCCGGCTTAACGTAGGATTTAGCAGAATATAAGACAATATGTAGTGTATGCAGCTGATTGTTTGATTGATTGATCGATGATGTTAGAATACAAGACAATATGTAGTGTACGAAGCTGATAAATTGATTGATTGATCATATCAGAATACAAGACAGTATATAGTGAATACAGCTAATTGATTGATTGATAAATCAGCGAGTTATTACTGAACGATTGTTTGATTGATTGACTGACTGTTTAATTCATTGGCATATTGATTAACTAATTGATTGATTGATTACCGTGGACTCCACGCAGAAGACGTGGCAGAAATGAGTGCAGCGCTGCTGATCCCAAGTGACGAAAGCGAAGTAGTTGAGACAATCGCAGTCCTGACACACACAGAATATGTTACCTACCTCGTGCACACCTACCACATCCTACACAACAGTGATAAAACTCATTAAAAAATCAAAATAAGTATACTCTCTCTCTTTCTCTCTCTCTCTCACTCTCTCTCTCTCTCTCTCTCTCTTTCTGCAAGTGCGTGCATAGCAAACACTAAGGGATAGAATGATAAGTAGACATAGAATGACATGTAGACATAGAATGACATGTAGACATGGAATGATATGGAGAGATGGAACAGATTAAAAACTAAGTAAAGCTGTACAGCTGCTGTAACGCTGCTCGAGGTGACTAGTTATTTGCTGACGTTACCTTAGTGGCAGCATTCAAGAACTTGACTCCCCTGTAGGATATTGATAGGATGATCTTTGGTAAATCATGCGTTAACTCCTTCGCCTAAACAAATACAACACGATAAACGATTAATCACTGTTTCTATTCACCCAATTAATATATAAGCAATGAAGCATATTTAAATAACTAGCATTCATATAAACATATTTAGTAACTAGCATTCATATAAACATATTTAGTAACTAGCATTAATATAAACATATTTAAATAACGAGCATTCATATAAACATATTTAGTAACTAGCATTCATATAAACATATTTAGTAACTAGCATTCATATAAACATATTTAAATAACGAGCATTCATATAAACATATTTAAATAACGAGCATTCATATAAACATATTTATCACCATTATCATCATTGTCTTCCTTAATTCTCAGTTTAACAAGGGCCAAGATACCGTATACGAGTAGACATTTTAAATTTCCCATTCATTTTAGAAACTTTTGTGACAAGATCTGGAGCCTAGGTACTCATCAACCGAATGTCCTTCCTGACGTTGGTTTGGATCTTAATGCTTTGTTGCCTTGGTCTAACCGCGCAGTCAACGGTTGGTCTTTTCTTCAGTAGCCCGGACGCAATACGAGTAATATATTTCATAGAGATATATGTAAATAACAAGTATTTAAAGATACATTTAACAACTTATTCTCAATATGACTGAGTATAAATTGACATAATATAGAAACTAAAGTTGGCAGAAAGATTCGTCTCCAAAGCAAAAGCAAATTATTCTAAATCTTAACTACATTAAAATTGGCGGATTTATCTCAATTTCTGACTTGTTCAATAGTTCATATTTATGTTTAGTTTTTAGGACATTTCTCAGACATTTCATCATATTGGTTAAGGTAGTCAGCCAAACTATTCTGCATTGTTTTTACTTTCACAGAGAGATTCTAGACAATAGTTGGGAACATAATCAATTAGTAAATGCTAGCAACTGATTGATTGATTAAATAACTGACTGGTTGGTTGAATGATTGGTTTGGTTCGTTGCTTGGTTCTATGTTGCTTGATTAATTGATTGATTGATTGGTTGATTGATTGGTTGACATATTGATTGACTTATTGATTGGTAGATTGGTTGATTGATTGATTGGTTGACTGATTGATTGATTGATAGGAGTTAGAAATTAAACCTTGACGCTGGTAATGGTTTGCTGTGTGACTGTAGCATCATCTAGCTTCTGTACAGCTTCTGATCCTAAGTACTGTCAATCAATCAATCAATCAATCGATCAATCAGTCAATGTATCATTCAATCAGTCTATCAATCAATTGTCAATCTATCAATCAATCTATGAACCAATCTATCAATCAGCCAGTCAGTCAATCAAGCACTAAATCAATCAATCAATTAGCCAGACAGTCAGTCAATCATTCACTCAAAAAATCAGTCAATCAATCAATTCATCACTCAGTAGTAAATCAATCAAGCAGTCAACAAAACTATCCATCCGTCAATCGATCAACCAATTATCTAGTATATCAATTACTTTAAATAAAATTATAGTTGTAAAATGTTCCATGCTAATAACCAATGTTAATATAGACAAAGCGGAGTAAAGCAACAAGCTAACCAATGATAATATAGGCAAGGCACAGTAAAGCAGCACGCTACCCAATATTAACATAGGCAAGGCAGAGTAAAGACTTTAGTCATTGGTAATATAGGCAAAGCTGAGTAAAGAAGCAAGCTAACTAATGTTAATATAAACAAGGCAGAGTAGAGCAGCACACTAACCAATGTTACATAGTCACAGCTGCTCTTGATCAATAACTCAGGGGGGTGTTTCCATTCCATCACACCGTCACTCTCCAATTCTTCAACTGCCCCCCCTGAACTAAAACTGGCTCGGCCCCCCTCCCCTGCGCTCACGCTACCAGACCTAGGGGGTCTGATGGTAATTCGACTGGGGTCAAGCTCGCCCAGATTTTGTCCCCTAGAGCCCATCCCTGAACCCCGGCTTCTCCTGAGAGATGAATAATCCTTGTAGAGGCTGAGCTCATCTAACTCTATCCTCTTCCTGGAGCCACCGTAAGTCCAGTGCTGAAACATGTTGATCAATCAATCAGTCAATCAATCAATCTATCAATCAACTCTATCCTATTCCTCGAGCCACCGTATGTCAGTGCTGAAATATGTCGACCAATCAATCAATCAATCAGTCTATCAACTCCATTCTCTTCCTGGAGTCCAGTGCTGAAATATGTCGATCAATCAATCAATCAATCAGTCAATCAATCTAAACAATCAACTCTATTCTCTTCCTAGAACCACCGTATGTCCAGTGCTGAAATATGTCGATCAATCAATCAGTCAATCAATCAGTCAATTAACAAATAAATCAATTAACAAGTGATATTACAGATAATATAAAAGAAACAGAGAGAGAATTATTGATTGAGAGATACAGAGACAGAAGTGATTAACAGAGAGCCAGAAAGAGAGAGAAAAGAGAATGAGAGAGACAGAAAATAAATCAACAGAGACAGAGAAAGACAGACAGAGATAGAACGAGACAGGAAGAGAGCGCAAGAGAGAGAGTGAGAGAGAGAGAGAGAGATATCTATAGAGAGACTAATAACAAAAGCTGTTTACAGATGATCGAGACAAGCTGCTGCTGGCGCTACGTGATCCGCTACAAGCTGCCCTCTCACAGGCAGCTGTCGAGGCAGCTGTTGCAGCAGCTGTGGCAGCAGCTGTCGAAGCTGCTGTTGTAGCAGCAGAAGAGCAGCAGCTGTTTCTAAGTCGCTGTATGGACGAGATGATACGATTCCGGTGACCCAGCCGCGTTATCCGTAAAACCTGAAGACATTATGAAAGTAATGAATTATTTATTGGCTGGAGTCAGTGGCGAAGTCGGTACGATACTCGACTGCGGATCAGTATGTGCGGGGTTCGTATCCTGGGCTCGTCCGTCACTGACATCGCTTTCGAGAGGAAAATGACGTTAACCTTAGCTTTCTAGCTTTTTTTTATTAACTGAAATGAAACAAATGACTTTGTTTAATAATCTTCCAAGTACATTGGGCTGTAAACGAACAACCATCAGTTCTTGCTCCAGTTGCACTTGGTGATATAAGAGAAACTTACTAACAGTCGTTACTGGATTATTACTGGCAACTGCTCTCTTCCTAATTATTTTATATGTTCAGACATATTGCAGCTGGGATAAACAATTCAATAAGAATGTAATAAAATTTCTAACTGGAGCCAGTGGCGACGTCGGTAAGATATTCGATTGCGCATCAGTATGTGCGGGGTTCAAATCCTGGACTCGCCTGTCACTAACATCGCTTTCGAGTGAAAAACTGACGATAACATTAGCTTTTTATTAGCTTTTAATAGTAATTTAATTGCAATTTTAATTAAATATTTGTCTGCGTTGTCAACAGATCCGTAGAGACTATACCAACCGTACACAGTAAGAGGCAACTAAGCAGGAACTGGATAAGTCGAAGGGAAACAACCTCAGATGCCAGAATATTTCTACTTTAAAGTCTAAATTATGATGATAAGGCATAGCCTTTGAGAATGGATTAACTCATTGATCGATGCAGTGCTCTTTATGGAACGAGAAAAGCATCATGTGAGTTATACTGCAGTTTGTTAGAACACTAGAGAGAGAGAGAGAGAGAGAGAGAGAGGGGGGGAGAGAGAGAGTCAGGTAGACAAACACACAGAGACAGACAGACAAACAGACAGACAGACTGAGAGAGTCAGAGACTAAAAAGAGTGATAGAAAGAGAGAGGAAGGGAAGTGAGAGAGAATTTAGGAATATAAGGGTTGTACGACCCTTTTTGGTGTTCTTATTCAACTGAATTGAATTGACTTGAATAGTTAACATACTGAGCTAAGTTCGACGTCCCATATTTTCAGTATACGTTCAAGTGTAGTGTAGCCAGCATTGAGGAATGTTTCAACGTAGTCCGACAGTGATAGGGAATTTAGCCAATCCTCCACACCCGCAAAATCGTCTAGAACAAATTCATTAATTAGTTAAGTATTTAATTAATTAATTAACTGAATAGAATTTAAACATCTATTAATGTGACACGAAATAGAAAGAAAAGCTACATAGGACATATTATAAAGGGGATAATTTGCTAAAGGATGTAATAGAAGGAAGAATGCAAAAGACGGAGAAATGGGATGCTGAATGATCCGATAACAAATTCATATCTAGAGAGGAAAAGGAAGTCTGATTAACCAAGATACAAGATTAACCTTCCATGGGCCCAAGGGGATATCCATCATTACTTGACTGACCTGGGCTTTAAACCCAGGCCACTTATATCCTAGGCGAACACTCTAACCGTTACGCCATATCCCCTCCCCAACAATTGCTTAAACGTTAAAACGGTAAATGACAATTACATACGAGTTGAGATGGCAATTAAATATTAAATATTATTTACATGGTAACTGACACTTCTCATTAATATTTACTTAAAAGTTGACATGGTGATTGATAATTACTTATAGGTTGATATGGTAATTGAAAATTACCTATTAGTTGGTTAGGTTGGCTGGTTAGCCGGTGATTGAGGGACGCTAGGATTCGCTTTCTATCCTCGTCATTGTGTAATACACCAATCTCAATAAGATCAGCATCAGTCAGGCAGTCCTTACCCTAATCAATCAATCAATCAGTCAGTCAGTTAATTAATCAGTCGTTGTGTAATACACCAGTCTCAATAAGATCAGCATCACTTAGGCAGTCCTTACCCTAATCAATCAATCAATCAATTAATCAATCAATCAGTCAGTTAATTAATCAGTCGTTGTGTAATACACCAATCTCAATAAGATCAGCATCACTCAGGCAGTCCTTACCCTAATCAATCAATCAATCAATCAATCAGTTAATTAATCAGTCGTTGTGTAATACACCAATCTCAATAAGATCAGCATCAGTCAAGCATTCCTTACCCTGCTCATTAATCAATCAATCAATCAGTGGATCAATCAATCAATCAGTTAATCAATCAGTCAATGTGTGATACACCAATCTCAATTAGATCAGCATCAGTCAGGCAGTCCTTACCCTACTCATTAATCAATCAATCAATCAGTTAATCAATCACTCAATCAATCAATCAATCAGTTAATCAATCAGTCCTATTGAATCTTTAATTCAATTAAACAATCATTAATTCATCGATAGTCAGTCAAACATTACACATTTTTTTGACCGACGTTTATACGGACACAATTATTTGCACACTCAACTCAATCGATAAATCAATCAATCAGTACATCAATTAAATCAACCAAATCATCTGCATTAACATCATAAATCATCTACATCTTAGCTTGATTACAAAAACGTTTTAGAAGATCGAGCGTTTTTAATCATTCTTAAAACATATAGCCTATAGGCCATGTATGTATAAAAATGCACAAGCAGGTCAATACATCTCAAATCGAGATGAATACTATAAGATGTTTTCTATATTCAATGTAAATAGGCAATGGAGAACAACATAAATTAAACGCAGTGTAATTAGACATGGAACAGGCTTGTAGTTACTTGACATGTGGCCTGTCCACACTTCATCTGTTTTCATCGCTCCAAGCTTCTCCATTTTCTCTTAGTTTTCATGTAAGCACATCTATCTCCTCTCTCTTTCCCTCTCTCTCGCTCTCTCACTCTCTCTCCCTCTATCAATCTCACTCTCATCTTCTTTTCAATGTCTCAATGGCGCAGTGGTTAGAGGCGTCAGATAACGTCATGAAGTTTTAAATGATAGATCCTGAGATGAATTGAACTCTCGCGGGTTCGAATTCCAGCAGCGCTGATCTGAGAGTAAAATCTCGGACATTCACTGGACTGGTTATACGGAAAATGGACTAAATTGCCTAACGGTTTATCTATCTCTTTTAAAACCACACGTTTAAACCGGGTTTAAACATGTGGTTTTAAAAGAGATAGATATCAGCATAGTAGATAATTGTCACTATATTGCGTGTTATTATTATTTCTCTTTCTCTCCTTCCTATCCCACTCCTTCGACTATCTCTCCCTCTCTCTCTTACACACACACACTCTCTTTGTCTCTTTTTATATATATCTCTCTCTCTATCTCGCTCCCTCCTCTCTCTCTCTCTTTCCCTCTCTCTCTCTCTCTCTCCCTGTCTCTCTTTCTCTCTTTCCCTCCCTCTCCCTCCCTTCCTCCCTCTCTCTCTCTCTCTCTCTCTCTCTCTCTCTCTCTCTCTCTCTCTCTCTCTCTCTCTCTCTCTCTCTCTACTCTGCTGGCCTCACACATCTGGTCTATACATTGACTCAGGCTCCTATGCTGCTGATAAGGCGTGATGATGTATGCTTCAATGCTGATGCAGACTTTCATACATACAGACAGCTTCAGTCAGAACCTCTCTCTCTTCCTGCAGTGATGAGAGATAGGGAATTTTTCTAATAACTTCAAAATATGCTTTTTCTAATTCTAAGTAAATCATCGACAGTCTGAAAATGCCTCAGAAAAATCGCTAGTAATTGTGACTACCTTAAAGTAATTTATCTAAGTTAAATATATGGCTCTGGATCACAAAAACACGCAATACAGAGAAATGATCAACTATGTTAATATCTATCAATTTTAATGCCACATGTTTAACCGTTAGACAAATTAGTCCATTTTCCGTGTAGCCAGTCCAGTGAATGTCCGATATATTACTCTCAGCTCAGAAGGCTGGTCCAAAAACAATTCTAACAAAAACAATTAGAGCGCTACTGTCGTCAATGACACCATGACCATTACTGAGACAAATCTAAGCCGATGAACAAATGAAAAGACCAAAACGGTGCACGAAAAGACAAAAACGGTGCAAATCCCAAAATCCAGAAAATCAGTCCAAAGATAAAGGAACTTAGTCAAAGGCACTATTTGCGACGGACCGGATTCAAATCCTGGACTCCTGCTTATCGGACAAAAAGCTAATGATAAAGCTAATGTTAACGTCAATTTCCTCACTCGAAAGCGATGTTTAACCGTTAGACAATTTAGTCCAGGGAGATGACGGGCGAGCCCAGGATTTGAACCCCGCACATACTGATCCGAGGTCGCATATCTTATTGACGTCGCCACTGGCTCTAGCAAGTCGCGATGTCACAAGCGTGCTAACAAATCGATCAGTAGAATGTACCAGTAGCCGATAGTTGTAGACCGACGAGTGAACAAAGTCTTACCATAAACATGAGATCATCGAAACCGTTGCAGAGAAACTTTTCCTCGTATTGAGATAAACCCATACCACTTAACCACTCTCCCACTGTCCGCTCACTGTGGGTAGCTACGTCATCAATCAATCAACCAATCAGTCGATCTACCTCTCGATCAATCAGTTACTTAATCAATCAATCAATCGATTAATTAATCAATTAATTAATTAAACAACCAATCCTTTAATTAATTAATCACTCTATCTATCGGACTGACTGGTTGATTGCTAGTTTGATTGGTTGATTGATTGATAATAAAATTCAATTCAATGAATGACCGAAAGAACGTTCACTATGCTCGACTAATTAATTGACTGACTCACTGACATAAAGAAATTTCATAGATTGACAGATTAAAATTTATCGATTAATTGACTGACAGACTAATTGGATAGGATACATTCTAAGGGGGGAAGGTCTATTAAAAGAGGTCATAGAAGGTAGAATGGAATGAAGTGACAGAGGCAGGCCGAGATTAGATGATTTAAAAACCCACTCATATGTGGACACGAAGACGAAAGCAGAAGACATAGAAGAGTGGAGGCGTTATATACCATGGACTTGCCAGTAGGCATTTCACTAAAAGAGAGAGAGACTAATTGATTGATAACTGACCTCTATCAACAAGTGAGCTGGCGTCATCTGTTGACGTTTCTCTGATGCACAACTCTTCTAAACTTTCACTTCTCCCCCCACCTGACCACGCCTCTCCCCTCCCCTCTCCCCTCAACCCACCCTCCTCGTTCAACCCCGTGCCAAGAGACGCCATCAGCGACTCGATCTGCCAAACAATAGCAATCAATCAATAAGAATTTAACGTCCGGTTCCTCGCCATAAGGTAATGTCAGGGAAGCTCGTAGATTTCTGGAAGATCGTAGCAAAGCTACGATGAGATGCAGCAATCTTTAAAAAGTGTTCATCTTGTCAAAAGGAAAGTAAACGCGTATTATAGTGCAATGATCAACTATGTTGATATCTATCACTTTTTAATACCACATGTTTAAACCGTTATGCAATTTAGTCCATTTTCCGTGTAGCCAGTCCAGTGAATGTCCGAGATTTTACTCTTAGATCAGCGCGGCTGGGAACCCACGAGAGTGCAATTCACCTTAGGATTTGTCATTTAAAGCTTCATGACGTTACCCTTACGCTATTGAGACATTCAATTATTTAATTAAATCTTTGTTAATATTTCAATAAGGAAAGCCTCGTGGCACAGTGGTAGAGCTCGTCTCTTGAACTAGAGGTCGAGGGTTCAAGACAGCGTAGCGACGTGGGTTTTTCTCTTCCGAGGGACGAATAAAAACGTAGTCATGGACACTTGGTGTCAGGCCGATGGACAGCCGACCTTAATGTTCCATTCAATTAATCAAAAATGTTGATTAACTCAGCGTATTATGACATTACATCCAGATATATAACACCGTTTTCATTCGACAGAATGTGCTTTATTACGCTAACGATTGTTCGTTGGACTGATTCGACTCAGGATGCCGTTCATCATTTACGATATACAAACTACATAATATATCTCCCCGGATGAACAATGAACAATGCTGAACTGCTGCAAGCTTTAGGAGACGAATACAGTAATAAGTTAGAAGTAAAGTTTGTGACGGCAGCTCGAGTATGTCGAGTCATCTCGAAGAGAAGCCTTGTGCTTCTGAACCTTGACGTTAAACACACTGCAACCTACATAAATAAGCCATTAAATATCTGCACGTTGCCAGCTTAATATTCACTGTTTTGTTTTACTAGCAGTAAAATTAAACATTATTAGTAACTAATAATTAAATAAAGTTATTAAATAATTAGTAACTTTATTTAATTAACTATTATTATTAGTTGTCACTAATTTCAGAAGCCAGAGTCAACTGATAGTTTTCTCTATCTAACATGATAGAGAAAACTAAAACTGAATATAAAGTTGAGTTAAAAATGATTCATTTCTGTCAAATCTGATGTCTTTCACTGGTTGTCTTTCACTGGTTGTCTTTCACTGGTTGTCTTTCACTGGTTGTCTTTCACTGGTTGTCTTTCACTGGTTGTCTATCACTGGTTGTCTTTCACTGGTTGTCTTTCACTGGTTGTCTATCACTGGTTGTCTTTCACTGGTTGTCTTTCACTGGTTGTCTTTCACTGGTTGTCTATCACTGGTTGTCTTTCACTGGTTGTCTATCACTGGTTGTCTTTCACTGGTTGTCTATCACTGGTTGTCTTTCACTGGTTGTCTATCACTGGTTGTCTATCACTGGTTGTCTATCACTGGTTGTCTATCACTGGTTGTCTATCACTGGTTGTCTATCACTGGTTGTCTATCACTGGTTGTCTATCACTGGTTGTCTATCACTGGTTGTCTATCACTGGTTGTCTTGAGCACGGAGCAATTTCTTAATCTTAGTCTTATTCTTTAAACTCTTTCATTTGTTCTGATTCTTTGCATTAATAATAATAACAATAAAGGTTTAACGTCCGTTTCCTCATACAAGGATGATGTCAGGGACGTCGTTAGTTATTTACATTAATTAACAATTAATTAATTATAAACTAAAAGCTCAAGTTTGGCTTAACGAAATGGGCGAGCCAAGAATTTGAATTCAGCAACATTTCGGCCCGCAGTTAGACACCTAACTAATGATGTCACTGCCTCAGCTTTAAATTATTTTGTATTTATTTTTATCAACTTTTTCAAAAGAAAATATAACTTCGAATTTCAGAAGAAACATTACATACCTTTTTCCATTCCTCCGTTTCGTCGACCGGTGATGATATTCCGTTACCTTGGCAACCATGATAACTGTTGTTGCTATAGCGACGCTCCAACATGCGGTCATATTCGTTGCCATGGTAATGTTTACTATCAAGTTCTCGAGCGTTGCTATAGCAACCATCTCCACTACCATTGCTATTCTGATTCAATAGGTTATCACTGTAATTTCCACCTTCCTGAATTGTCAATACATCACAGTCGTAGTTTCTAAGGCAACCATTGCTAGAATCGTTTCCATGGGGACGCAATATTTCAGCATCATTGTTCCTATGACAACCGTCGCTAGAATCATTACTAATGAAACTCATTGCATCGCAATCGCTACCATGGAGACGAACTGAATCACAGTCGTTGCTATGGTTTCCGCCACCGTTGTTAGGAACCCCAGTAACGTTATCGCGACCCTCGTTGCTAAGGGAAACATTCTCGTAGCAACCAGATACATTGTGACGACATCGTGACGTCGATTCGTTGTCTTGACAACTTGCTACGTTGTCGTAGCAACCAGATAACATAGTTCGATTTTTCATAGTTTTACGCAGATTGATTGGCCTAATTAAATAAATGTTCAAAGCTTCGTTTCACACCAATTCAGCTGTACTGCATTTCTAAAAGCGAATACTATGATTTGCTTCATCGAAAGACAATTTAATATTGCTATAATTATAATTTAAGATTCTATCTAACTATTATGATTGTCTATCTAACTATTGTGATTGCTTAACGAATAAATGTTCTGATTTTACACTCTAACAATTTTTTACCTTTATTTAATTTATATCTCTATAAACTACCTATTCTTTACAATCTGAAATACAAACAAAACATTAAGTTATCATTGCTGTACATAGCGTACTACACAGCACATAATTAAAGCCCATTACATATCGCTACTGTGAACTTATAGGGTGAAACACCAACAAACTAACACTACTAAATCTCCTGCCATACTCAGCGTCTATACAAATAATACAACACACTAAAATAATAAAGCTAAAGTTAACGTCAGTTTTCTCACTCGAAAGCGGTGTCAGTGACGGATTTGAACCCCGCACATACTGATCCGCTGTCGAATATCTTATTGACGTCGCCACTGGCTCCAGCCAAACTGATCTCACGCTCAGACAGACCAAGTCAATAAAGTCAAGTTTAACGTCAGTTTCTTCTCTCGATATCATGTTAGTGACGAGGAGAGTACTGGATTCGAACTCTGCACCTACTGATCATCTGTCGAACACTAGCCAACAAATTACCGGCTCAGCCCTAAAATAGTCAAGGCCGTTTCCATCAAATCGCTTACTAATTCAAGGTTGTAAAGAACTTGGCAGTCAGCATCGATAGCGCAATGATACTCATAAAATGTGACAAAATCAGTTAAACAACGTTCTGTTTGCACTGCAACTTGATTTTCCAATTTCTATTTCGCTCACATACACACACATCCTGGGCTCCCCCGTCACTGACATCGCTTTGGAGTGAGGAAACTGACTTAAACTTTACCTTTACCAGCTCTTTACATATGTGCTCGGGCTAGGGTATGATTCGTTAGGGTCTTGGGTAGGGCATAGGTTAGGACCTGCTCAAGATGATTAAGGTATCAAACAGGTCGTTATTTAAGACCAGTGACTAACACCGTTCAGCTGGCACTCTCGACTTGTAGTGATCAACAAACTAAACGACGTACTTGCAAACATTACGTTATAAATCAGTCCAGGCCAAAATCTGGAGACTATCCGGCGAGATCTATCCGATAAGCTATCCAGCGCGAGTCCAAACATATCCGGAATTGCTTTTCCATTTGCCACCCTCGATATGGTTTTCTAAAATTATAGTTTTACGATTATTTATATTTATTTTCTTCTGCTATTGTTTTGTTTAGAAAAAAACCTGTGTCCTGGTTGCTGAAGAATAGACCGACCGTAGACTGCACGTGTCATAGAAGGCGACAAAGCATTAAGATCCAAACTAACAACAAAAAGGGCATTCGGTTGGTGAACGTTTAAGCTCTGGCAATTGCAAAAAGAATTTCTAAAGCGAATGTAAATGTTTAATCGCGGCTATAGCAAAACTGGGACTCAATGGAATGTGATGATGATGCTTATTACTACGATAACGATGATATGATGATGATGATGCTTTATTTAGAAAATTCATCAAAGCGCAAATCTGACACAATGAATGTAAATGGTAATTCCTTCAAAAACACCCTCTGCCGTATCCATATTTAACGTAGTCCATACTCTCTTTCTCCAATATGGATTGATATAAGTTTCAGTATTCCAGTATTATATCACATCAGTATTTTTACTATTAGATTAATATAAATGAATCAATTAAACATGCAAAGGTACCATAGAAACAGTCCGTCATTTAATCGTATCATTTCTACATAATTTTTACCCCTGAGGAAGGCATAGGGGACCCACCTCGACATAGGAAGAATCCCCCAAGAATAATGGTATATATCAATATATATCAAAAGAAAGTTAAAGATCCACTCGTATGTGGACATGAAGAGGAAAATGGAAGATAGAGATGAGTGGAGGAGTTATAAAGCATGAACCTGCCAGTAGGCAGTGAGAGAGAGAACTATGTTTTATTTCAAAAATACACTAAAGTACAGTGCACAGAGAGAGAGAGATATGAGTGGAGGCATTATATAGCATGGACCAGCCAGTAGGCAGTGCACTAAGAGAGAGAGAGATGAGTGGAGGACTTATATACTATGGACCTGCCAGTAGGTAGTGCACTGAGAGAGAATTCTTCCCCCACGCAGGAGTCTATGATTATCCTACTGGCACTCTCAGGTCCTGCTAGCTCAGGGTTACGAGTAGACAACAACAGTGGCGCAATGTGAAAACCGTTTGTACAAGAGTCGAGCAATGTAATCGGCTCTTTATCAACACAGCTAATTACACAACTCCACGTCTCTATGACACAGCCGCTCCAACCAGTCCGCCTCATATACTAATTGGAATGCTTCGTGTAAACCTGATAAAATCTCGAAATTGCGCGATGTTAATGTTTTATAAATGTACAACATTTATAGATATCGATATTCGAGTTTCGTAAATTTTACCGATAAATAGTTTCCAACAATGCGGCCTGCTTTATAAGCCCATATCAAGTAAAATCAATCGTAAAAAACTGGTGTTTTAAGTAAAAACGTAGCAATTTTTTAAATGCGGCAATTTTTAGCAGTTATTTTGCATATTCCATTCACGCACATATTCCAATATTACATAATTACTAGCCGCTTAGCGCTCTTAGATCATCTGTCGGCTCTAGTGAATGCGTTTACTGAACGTGAAGCGGAATATATGTAGGAATATGTACCTTTAATATGTCAATAGTCAAAAAACGATTAACTTTAAAAAAGCAACAGGTAGCTTCAGTTCCATACCGATGTAAAGAAGACGATATATAAAACCTCAACCATCAATCAGGCGCATTCTGGCTGGAGCCAGTGGCGATATCGACAAGATATACAACCGCGGATCAGCATGTACGGGGTTAAAATCCTGGGCTCGCCCGTCACTGACATCGTTTTCGAGTGAGGAAACTGACGTTAACATTAGCTTTTTACTAGCTTTTATAACAGTGAACGTGTGTTCAATGCAGCAACGCATATCAACAAATATATCCAGTAATATATAGCATATCAATCAAGCGGCGAGGCCGCAGCATTCCTGTCAGGAATCTGTTTTGATGAGTTGGAGCGATGCTTACGTAAAGAAACAGAAATTCTTGACGCGGAACGTACGGGCAAGGCCATGAAAAAATAGCTCTTAAAAGATAATAGGGTATGATGGTGGAAATGGCTAGGCATAAAATAACAGGAAAAATTTATTAAGAAATAGAAAGAAGAGATGGATAGGACACATACTAAGAGGGGAAAGTCTATTAAAAGAGGTCATAGAAGGTAGAATGGAAACAAATAGAGGCAGAGGCAGGCCGAGATTAGGTATGTTAGATGATTTAAAGACCCACTCATATGTGGAAATGAAGAGGAATGCGGAAGACAGGGAAGAGTGGAGGCGTTATATATTAAGGACCTGCACTACACAACGCGCCTCACATCACTTATCAACTAGGCACAGTGCCTCACATCACTTAACCATTTGGCACAGTGCCTCATACAACTTTAACCACTAGACACCGTGCCTCATACAACTTTAACCACTTGGCACAGTGCCTCACATCACTTTAACCATTAGGCACAGTGCCTCACATCACTTTAACCACTCGGCACAGTACCTCACACAACTTTAACCACTTGGCACAGTGCCTCACAAAACTTTAACCATTTGGCATTGCAGTGCCTCGCCTCTTATCACATGATTGGCACTATCAACATTTCAACGGTACAAAGCTATTTTGTGCAGCTCATGAGCTTTTAGTGGAGCGGCAATGGCTTATCAAAAACGATTACCATATCAGACTAATAAAGCTGGAGGCTAGAAAAACTTTATTTAAAGCGATCCTTCTCATTCATACAGCCAGTCATCTAACTAAAGAGTTGCGCTATTTATATCACACTCTATATCAGCAAGAGCATACCCTCGATCAGCGAGTTAACTAACTCACAAGAGGCTATGCCATATCCACACTTTAACATAGCCCATCACTTGGGGAAAACTAGAACATCGGAGGAGGTCTCCCTTTTTGCCTTCCTCAGAACTTGTATCCTTTACAGGCCAGTAAAACAGTATGAATAAAGTTAGGTATTATATACAGTTTATAATTATAGTAATAATAATAAATAATGAGGTTTAAAGCCCATTTCCTCATACAAGTATGATATCAAGGACGTCATATATATTATTGTTAAATAGTACTTGAGTCAGTGACATTCATTTGACTAAGTTAACCGTAATTAGAGACTGTTAAACTATACACGCATTATAGTGAAACGATCGACTATGTTGATATATGTCACTTTTAATACCACCTGTTTAAACAGTTAGGCATTTTGTCCATTTTCCGTGTAGCCAGTCCAGTGCATGTCCGAGATTTTACTCTCAGATCAGAAGGCTGGTCCAAAAAATCCACGAGGGTTCCAATCACCTCGGGATCTGTCATTTAAAACTTCACGACGTTACCACTGCGCTATTAAGACATTCTAATTAGCATTAATTAGTTAATTAGCATTAAATAAAATTTTTCGATTAGAGACTGTCAATAGAAAAATGTGCATTAAACTTGCGTTTTGATTTTAACAGAAAATTGCATTGAAATATAGACACAACATTACATAACGTCTACAACTGATCCGTACCGGATAGGGCACAGAACATGCTCTACAACACAAGGTAGGATGTAGCAATGGACCTAGAAGAAGCACAAGATGTTCCAGGACGCGCAAACATCTGCAAGCAATCAGTGTCAGGTCTTCATAAACATCCGTCACGACAAACCACGCCTTCAATCCACGCACACTTGCCTGCACGCGCTTTAAACACACACAAATACCTTGCACATATAGTGCATGTTGCTTGTACACACATACACTCACACACACTCACACACACACCTTGCACATATCGTGCATGTTGCTTATACACACACACATACACTCACACACACACATACCTAGCACATATAGCGTATATTGCTTATATACACGCACATACACTCACACACGCACACACACAAGCATACAAACATACAAGCATACACACATACATACAAGTATCCACACACGCACACCAAGTACCCGTGAACATAAAGCATACAGACGAACACACCATATAATAATAATAATAATCATAATCATAATAATAATAATAATAATAATAATAATAATAATAATAATAATAAAGGTTTAAGGTCGTTTCGTCATACAAGGATGATTTCAGAGAGGTCGCAGGGAAAATAAAACAGAAGCACACCAAACCAAATAGCAAATGCCAATAGGTTTACTTAAAAACTCAATCACCTCATCACGAAATCTAAATTTCTCCTCATGTTTCTGCAAATCTTAATTGCTCTCCTTCACCACTCAGAAACTTTCCAATTTACCTTTTTTTCAGTAACATACCACCTGCTCCAGTAACATACCACCTGCTCCAGTAACATACCACCTGCTCCAGTAACATACCACCTGCTCCAGTAACATACCACCTGCTCCAGTAACATACCACCTGCTCAAGTAACATACCACCTGCTCAAGTAACATACCACCTGCTACAATAACATACCATCTGCTCCAGTAACATACCACCTGCTACAGTAACATACCACCTGCTACAGTAACATACCA
This sequence comes from Enchytraeus crypticus, assembly GCA_905160935.1. NCBI lineage: Eukaryota > Metazoa > Annelida > Clitellata > Enchytraeida > Enchytraeidae > Enchytraeus > Enchytraeus crypticus. Next base: position 330,009 of record CAJHZI010000209.1, on the reverse strand, counting down.
CCTGCTACAGTAACATACCACCTGCACCAGTAACATACCAACTGCTCCAGTAACATACCACCTACTCCAGTAACATACCACCTGTTCCAGTAACATACCAACTGCTCCAGTAACATACCACCTACTCCAGTAACATACCACCTGTTCCAGTAACATACCACCCGCTCTAGTAACATACCACCTGCTCCAGTAAAATACCACCTGCTATAGTAACACACCAGTAGCAGTTCAACCCTTGAGTGCGCTAAGCCGAAACCACTTCTAAGAAAGAACCAAGAAGCCAGTAGGCAAATAAAAACAGTTGAATTCCAATAGCGCGATTAATACAGATCGACTTGATATCATAATGACCGCATTATAAGACAGGCGCTCTACTGCTCTCACAACAGCTGAGCATTAAGACGAATGTTCTTCCACATATAGCTCAGCACAGAGCAGCTTTATATAAAACTGTAAACAAGCGAATTCTTCAACGCCTTCGGTCGTCGCATATTTACATGTATGAATAGCTATCGACGCGCGCAGGCGATTTGATATTAGACCAGAGTAATATAATTAAATACAGCGCCATTCCAAATTATTAGAGTCCAAGTCTAATTTATACATTTCAAGAGGATCTTTGATAGAAATGTACTTTACACAATTTAAACTTTATCGTATTAGATTTGCACTCTTCCTATATATACATGCAAAGAGTGTAAATCAAAAAACACCCAGTTTAAATTGTGTGAAACACATTCTTGACTGTTAATGACATATGCATCTTATTTTATGTATTGCTTTATGTATCTTACTTTGCATTAAATGTATTAAGAAATAGGAAGAAGAGTTGGATAAGACACATTCTAAGGGGGGAGGTATATTAATAGAGGTCACAGAAGGTAGAATGGAAGGAAAAAGAGGCAGAGGCAGGCCGAGATTAGGTATGTTAGATGATTTAAAGAATGATTTAAAGACCCACTCATATGTGGAAATGAAGATGGGGGAAGACAGAGAAGAGTGGAGACGTAATATACCATGGACCTGCCAGTAGGTAGTGCACTAAGAGAGAGCATCTTATTTACATACTTGAATATTTATTTGTTTAACTGTTATTTGTGCATGTAGTCGAGATTTCGAAGAGAAAACGAAGTGCAGGGAAATTAACATAATTTTGAAGCTGTTATATCGATTTCAAATTTACAGGCTAATTTAGTTCCACTATTCTATACACTAAATTCAACGTTAGCTCGCAGCTTACATAACCTATGGCATGCAGAAAATCAATGCTGAAAATTTCAGCATTCCGTCATAGCACCAGAATAATCAGAACTACATAACATTTTGAAAACTGAACAGAAATGAATTACAACTTCAACATAAACACAAGACGACAGAGAAATGTGAAATGAATACTAACAACAACTCACTGGCAGTGCATAGCCGGTCGAATCAGTGAGTGTAATAACTTCTTGTATTGTATACGGGCCTTTGTTACGGTATCTCATATATTATGCCAAGTGATTACTAATAGCGTTCCATTGGTAGAACAGAAATAAAATTCGCTGAAGTAATGCCACTAATTTATTAGCTATAGAACAATAAATAGTTCTCATTTCCGCGTCAGTTACTGACGATGAGATTGCTTAGGGCATTCTAATTGTCTGCTAATTGTCTGCTAATTGTGTGCTAATTGTCTGCTAATTGTCTGCGGCGACGTCGTTAAGATATTCGACGACCGATGTGAAAACGAACGCTAAACCTGTAATATTATTACTATTATTTGTTTATACCCCGGTGTAAAGAACCTAGGGTTTGATAAAAACGATTCAAGCAATACGTGCTGAATCGCCGCCCGGCTACTCGAGGTCATCAATCGGTTTAAAAGAATTGTTAAACTGCATTAAATCAGACTGCATTAAATCTTTGCAAAGTTATGGAAAGCCTTTGCCAAAGAAAAGATGTCTCTCGCTTATCGCCGGTTATTATTACTATTATTTTTATTATTATATTTACTAATTGCAACTGAATTAACGTACACACAGAACATATATATAAATATATATATATATATATATATATATATATATATATATATATATATGTATGTATACATATATACATATGTATATACATACATATATATATATAATATTATATCCAGATATATATATATATATAATATATATATAATATATATACTATATATAGGTATATGTGTTGTGTGTGTATATATATGATTAGATATACATATGTCTATATATATATATATATATATATATAATATATTATATATGTATATATATATTCGTATATATATATGTCTATATATAGTTATATATATGTGTATATATATATACATATAATAACCTATATATATATATATATATTAAGGTATATGGTATATAACAGATATATATAATATATATATCGATCTACATATATAATGATATCTATATATGTATATACATATGTATATATATCTATGAATATAGTTTGTTAATATATACATATATATATGTAAATTATATGTTTATTATATATGTATATATATTACCAATGTATATATTATATATATATACTATTATATATATGTTATATATATATGTATATTATTATACATATTATATACATTTAAATATATTATATATATATATATATACACAACACACATATGATATTATATATATATGTATATTATATGTCTATAAATATGATACATATATTACATAATATACACATATTAGATACTATATATATACACACACAAACCATATATTTATATATATATATATATATATATATATTATAATATATATATGTATATACATATGTATATACATATATATATATATATATATATATATATATATATATATATATATATATATTACAAAATTAACGGTTATCAGAAAGAACACAAATAGAACTCTATCTAGCTGACTACCGACGACATCAACAACAGAGGAAACAGACGTTAAACTAGACTCTAATGAGCACTTCTATCTACTTAATCCATGACAAACCCGAGCACTTCTATTTAAATTATTTGAAAGAATCACTAATTAATTCTAAAGCGAGTAGTTACAATAATATTAAATAATAATAAATAATAATAATAAAACTAACGGCACTTTCTCTTTCAATGATCATTGGAAAATTTAAATAATGTTTCGTTCAACTTTCTCAACTGATTATGTAAGCGCGATGAACGTAGCAGAGTAAACTAAAGGCGTCGGTGGAATTACTGAAATTCCCGACTACAGACAGGCGATGATGAAGCCAAGTTGCCCGTCACGGACATCGCTTTCGAGTGAGGAAAACCGACGTTAACATTAGCTTTTACCAGCTTTACCAAAATTATCATATTATTATTGGAGCGTCGTTGAGTGATAGTAACAATAAACAACTAGTCAAGAATCACTCTATATATTTAATTGCGTCTTATATTTAACTGATATATTATGTTAAATTGATTTATAATATTTAATTGATATATTTTATTTAAACTATTAACACTATATCATAGTACGTACTAATACGAGCTATATACAGTGTTCTACGAGGCATTACTCAGCACAGCGATGTGCTATAACTCAGCCACACATTCAGCTTTACACAGTGCTATACGAAGCGATGTGTTATAACTCAGCTGTTCCACACGTTCAACATCCGAGTCAGCATCGTGCAAGAGTGCACCCAGCAGGAGTGTCTGTGCGCGTGTGTGTGTGTGTGTCTGAGTGTGTGAGCGTGTCTGAGTGTCCCTGTGTGTGTGTGTGCGTGTGTATGTGTGTGTGTGTCTATGTGTTGTGTACATCCGTCAGAGTGTATGTGTATGGGTGTGTATGTGAGTACAACTAAGTGTATATGTACGTGTGTGTGAGGGTACGTGTGCTTGAGTGGCGGTGTGTGTATGCGTGTGTGTGCATAGATCTGTATGTGTGTGTACACATATAGTGCGTATGTGTACATGTATGTGCGCATCTTAGTGTGTCTGTACGTGTGTGTAAGCACATGTGTTGGTTGTATGTAGGTGTGTGTGCACATGTAATATGTATGTCTGTGTGTGTTCGTGCATTTAGGCGTATCTGTATGTATGTGTGCATGTGTACTTGTACCGTACTGTGCGTATGTGCGTGTTTGTGTATGTGCGGAAACGCACATTCACACACACACAACACGCACATTTTCTATAGTCTATACACACCTTGACACAAATATACATCATACATGCATATATATTTGACTTTTTGACATCGGACATGCATATATATTTGCTAGGCATGCATAAATTTTTTATCACCGGACTGGCTATAATGTAGGACCTTACTTCTCTTCAGCACATTTCTTTTGCAGATTGGTCTGGGTGAATTGATCTGTAGTGATGTGTGCTGTGGGGACGTCCCTGACATCATCCTGGATGAGAAAAAGGGCGCTAAATCTTTATTTTTATTAATACTAATATTAATATTAATATTATTATTATTATTATTATTATTGTTATTATTATATTTTTATTAATACATGTCTATACATGTATGATGCATGTTTGTGTCAAAGCGTGCATAGACTATAGAAAATGCACCGGTGTGCGTGTGTGCGAGTATGAGTGTTAATATGTCTGTTCGTATACATGAATGCCCTACTGTTTAATGTGTGCGTCTCTACACAGTAAACAGGTGTTCAGAGTCCGTGCATTAGAGAATGTAAGAGATGAGAAGAGAAGAATAGTAAGAGAGACAACAGGAGAATTTAGAAAGAAGAAAGAATAATTAAGAATATTTAAATTAAGAAAAAAGAGTTATACAGAAATGATCTAGGAAACGACTATTCAGTCCTCTTAATAAATTGAGAAAGAAGAAACCTAAACACTGCACAAAAACATATAAGATGAAGATGAATACTGCGAGGCACTAAGCGCTCCATATGAGCATACGCACACACACACACACACACATACACACACACATCCACATATACACATACTTGCAAATACGCATATGCATATTCTCGCGCATATACACATATACAAATATACTCTTGCATATGCACAAATATACCCACATATTGGAGCATATACACACAAATATACACATATGCTAAAGCTAATACTCAATAATATACACAAATATTAGCGCACATACACACACGCATACATACAAACATACACGCAGATATGCACTCACAAACAAACACAAATACACCCACACACGTTAACAGTTAATTGGAGTGCATGAGAGAGGTCATTGACATTGATAAAGCTGAGTAACCCAGAGTTTCGTCTCCAGGTATAACAAATCTCTCTCTCTCTCTCTCTCTCTCTCTCTCTCTTAGTGCACTGCCTACTGGCAGGTCCATGGTATATAACGCCTCCACTCGTCTCTGGCTGCCGCTTTCCTCTTCATGTCCACATATGAGTGGGTCTTTAAATCATCTAACATTCCTAATCTCGGCCTGCCTCTGACTCAATTTCCATTCAATCTGCCTTCTATGACTTCTTTTTATAGACCTTCTCCCCCTTTGAATGTGTCCTATCTCTTCTTCCTATTACTTAAGACATTTATCAACCGTCTATCTGTACAAACACTCTCCAGAACTTCCTCATTTGTAGCCTTTTGAGTCCAGCTAATCCTCTCCATTCTTCTCCAAATCCACACTTCCAGTGCCTCCAGTTTCCTAATATCTTCCTCCCTTAAGGTCCATGTTTCACGTCCATACAATAGCGTGGTCCTAATCAAAGTTTTCACTATCTTTATCTTTGTGTCTTTTTATATTAATTAGTATCAATTATGGGCGGAGGGATTAGCGTACTCGGTTAAGCTGCGCGTCAGTTGAACGAAGTTAAGCTCCATAGCGCCGGTTAGTACTTTGTGGGCGACCACCTTGAACGACTGAGTGTTGACAGCCTTGAAAGAAAAAATCCCGAGGGTGTTGAAAGGTTATTCTTAAATCCGCGCCGGCTGCAATTGATGCGCCAACAAAAGGCAACGATTACTAATAACCATGGAGAGAATGGAGGAAGTAAAGAAAAACTACAAAAACAGAAACCAAGCAAGGAAACCATGTAGCACATGCGGTATGTCATGTGTGTAACTATGCGAACAAAAAAAAATTATTTACAATTATCATATAATGATCAGAGGTACAGACACTCATTAGAACACACACACACACACACACACATCACGCACACGAATACACACAAACACACACATAGAAACACAGGCAAGCACATACACACACATTGGTACACAGGCACACACACACACACACACACACACAGGTACACAGGCACATACATACACACACATATAGGTACACAGGCACACACATACACACACATAAGTACACAGGCACACACATACACACACAAACCCATACACACACATAAGTACACAGGCACACACATACACACATACCCGTATATACACACACACATAGGTACACAGGCACACACATACACACATACCCGTATATACACACACACAGTCAAGCACATACACACACAAGCACACTGACACACATTAGCGCACAGGCAAGCAATGATACGCAGATCATACTCCAGAGTCACGTAGCACACAGACTGTTCGATCACACGCAATTAGTATCGGGTTCAGTGTATGTGCAGCAATTTCATTTCACACCCCACCGCGGTACAATTATACAAACACAGCGCTAGACCAACAGCCTGTCGCTGCGAATTCCTCCATCCATTTGATCTCTCATTCTCTCCATTCATAGCATAACCTAATTCCATCTCTCATTCTCTCCATTCATTGTATAGCCTACTACTGCATTCATCCTTTTTATTTATTATCAGCCAGTGACGAAGTCGGTAAGACACTCGACCGAGGATCAGTCTGTGCGGGGTTAAAATCCTGGGCTCGCCCGTCACTGACATCGCTTTCGAGTGAGGAAACTGACGCTAACATTAGCTTTACCAGCTTTATATATTGCTTTTAGTTGCTGTTTAATTAGTAGCTGTTTTATTATTTTATAATTTAGTTGTTTTATTCCTAAAATATTAATTTAACTCTTTAAATTTACTAATTAATCTACTTTATTCTCGACATATTGACGACAGCAATAAAGCAACAAAAACAAGCAAATATGTAGCAAAAGAGAGAAATTCTGCAATATGAGAGAATATTATTGGATTTAACTACATGTACAGCCAATCTAATGATACAAATAAAATAGTCCACTAGAATGACAGGAGAATAATGTCATGCTATAAAAGAGTATGGGTAAACAGGACTATTTACTCAGGGAATGACGCCCCTGCCCAGTAAATGTTAGGCAAAGCCGAAGAAGGCACACAGACATACCTCGTCATAAGCAAAATCCCCCAAAAATAACGGTGTATCAAAAATAATGTTAGATGATTTAAAGATCCACTCGTATGTGGACATGAAATGGAAAACGGAGGATAGAGATGAGTGGAGGCGTTATATACCATAGACCTGCCAGTAAACAGGGCACTAAGAGAGAGAGAGAGATGAGTGGATGCGTTATATGCCATGGACCTGCCAGTAGACAGTGTACTAAGAGAGAGAGAGAGGATATAACTTAGAAAACCAGAAAAGTAATTTTCTTTAGTTCCCTTTACTTTGGACTGATTTTCTGAATTTTGGAATTTGCACGTTTTTGGACCCCTTCTTTCTGCTTGTCGGCTTGATTTTGCCTCAATAGTGCTCGATGTTGCCATTGATGACTGTAGTACTATAATTGTAGTTATTACTATTATTATTGTTATTATTATTATTATTATTATTATTATTATTATTATTATTATTATTATAGAAAAATGACCTCTATAGAATGGAAGTAAAAAATGATTCATTGATCTACTCATTTAATTAGCTAAATATTCCTTGTTTTTGATTGATTTGAGAATTCACAAATCAATTTCATCCCACTACTTCATGTGATCTATTAATATAATCAACTGCTCACTCCTACAATCATGCCCTATTCCCATTTGCTCATTCCCTATTCACTCAATCCCTCATTCATTCATTACCTCACTCACTCCTTCCTTCATTAACTCACTAGTTAAGCATTCATTCATTCCTTCACTCACCCATTCATTCACTCATTACTTCACTCATTCATTCATTCATTCACTCATTCACTCAATCATTACTTAAGTCTTTAATAATAACTCCCTCATTCTTTCTCAGATCATTGTTCATTCACTCACTCATTTATTCACTCATTCATTCATTCACTCAATATTGCTTTAATCATTTCTCCCTCACACATTCTTTCACAGATTCTTTCCTTCACTCACTCCAATAATTTACATCTCCTTCACTTCTAATACCTTCAGTCACTCTTCAGCGTGGACATGGTCACAGATATACAGAGTTACAATACGAGCATATATCTAATATAATCTATTTCATAAATTAACAATATTATTATTATCTATTTTATCAATCAACAATAAACCTCTATTTTATCAATCAACAATAAACCATAGTCAATTATTTCCATAGAATTCTCTCCATTTCTCTGCTCCCTTTCTCTCACTCCCTCCTCCACTCTCTCTACTCCACAGTTCTTCACATCCATAAATCCACTGGCACATTGAATACTTCACTCTAAACCTCTACAGAAACACTAGACAGGAAAAACATAAAAATCAGGTATCACTTCTTTCTCTTCAGTGTTCAAAGTTCTTTTGCTTACAAACTTTCATTTGAGCAGGGTGTGTATCTATAGATATTGAGATTAAAGCTTACAATAAAGTTTTAAAGAATAGCAAAAGAAAAGAATCACTTTGTCTCAAGCTCTTCACTCCCATCTCATTAGTTATGTTAGATGATGTAAAGACCCACTCATATGTAGACAAGAAGAGGAAAGCAGAAGACAGAGAAGAGTGGAGGCGTTATATACGACGGACCTGCTAGAAGGCGGTACACTAAGAGAGAGAAAAGCAGAAATGCTGCCAATGATCAGCCACAGTCCCATTCTATCAATAAATCAGAACTCTTAATACTGAAGTTCAGCATAAGTTGCAGGTAAAAAAAGCTTTCAAGAAGCCTTACTTTAAAAATCCTCAATCACAATTCATTACAAAATCTAATTCATTCAAAGAAGATAGCAATAAAGCAATATAATATAAAAACTACTAAATTATTCGTGGCTGATTGTAATGAATTTAAGAACCGCTTCAAAGTTATATGTAATAATATCTCATCTCATACTAATTCTCGGATGTTGCATTTGTAATAATGTTGATTAAAGTATTATTCTAGAAATTGTTAAGATTTTTTTTCACAATTAAATAAAAAATTTCATCTGTAAGAATTGTTTCTGAAATAAATACACAAATGTAACAAAAAATACGATTTACCTTGTTATAAACTTTGTTTTTGTTTATTTTTAATTTATTTACAAATCAATGAAGATTGGAAACAAGAGCGTGGTGTGCAACAACAGCAGTTCATCTTCTTAATTAAGATAATTATTATCTTAATGAAGCAACAACAGCAGTTCATCTTCTTAATTAAGATAATTATTATCGAAGGTTTGAATTTACTTCTGTTAATTTACATATGCCCCAATGCACGATGGCATAGTACTATACTTCAGATAAAGATAGGTGTTTAAATAGCTGTTTCTGCGGTACTGGGTTCATTGCCTCTATTAGAGATCAAAATATCTTAATGGTGTATGGGGTAACGTCATGAAGTTTCAATTAACAGATCCGGAGGTGAATGAAACCCTCGTCGGATCGAATCTCAGCTGCGCTGATCTGAGAGTTAAAATTCGTGCATTTACTCGACTGGTGATTCAGAGAATTGTTTAAATTGCCTAACGGTTTTAACTTGTGGTTTCAAAAGTAATAGATATCAACATGTGTAGTTAATCATTATACTATAATACGTGTTGACTTTTTTTTGAATGCTGTTGTCGTCAATAAAAAGTTAACAACATTTTTGCATTATAAAAAAACGGACAAACAAACGATAAAAGAATCCCTGTCAAGTATAGATTGCACAATTTTATATACAGATAAAGATCGAAGTTATAGAGACATTCAAAATGTATAATTGTAGTCATCAATAGACTCTCCTATCTTTCGCTCTTCACATTTAATTATTTACGTTCTGGAAATGTTTTAATGATAACAGTAACATAGGCTAATAACACTTCATTAAGTCCTCTTGTTGTTGTTGCTGCATAATTTTGAGTATTTAGCCACTATAACATTTCCTTTGTGTTCTCTTTAAAGAAATAAACAACATTTCTGACAATCCTACGCTAGTTGTCAACTATTTTATCCATTACTTTCCTCTAATCACACGTCGCAATACAAACAAATATCAATATTTCGTGAAATCTGACCAATCGCATCGCTGAAAACATTGCAACTTGACAATGGATTTCAACATTCTGATAGGATTGGAAGTTTTCTGATTTCCGGCGGGAGAGAAGCACGCGTTGTTATTGTTTTGATTGAATTAAAGAGTCGAGTCCTATAGTTTGCCTAATTTCTCCTAATTAATTTGGTGCATCGGCCTTGGTAAACTAAATTGTGTATATTTGGTTGATTCCTATTATAATAATGCGATTAATTTTAATTGGGGATGGTTTTTGCATAGATTGATTTGCATGCAATGTTGCAATTAGGCGGCAACTATCTTTTAAATTCCATTTAATTAAATTATTTGGAGTTATATTTTGATAACTTGAATTTAAATTTCTTGATACGTTTATGCCAAATATACTATAGAATGTCTGAATAAAGTAATTTCAGGGACATAATGAGGTACAAAAAAGTAATTAAAATTGACTTAGGTAAATTTAGCTTGTAAACATTTCTTTAAATTATTCCTCAAAAGTCTGATATATGTCATAAAATACACAGCGATAGGATGAAATTAATTGTAATTCAATTTGTGTAAGTTTAAGTTAGTTAAATTTGAGATTTGTGTAACTTAGTTAAATTTGAAATTGAAATAAACTTTTCTTTTTATGTATGCTTCTTAGGTGTGTTGCAATTTGTTTGATTAATTACCAGTGTGTTTTAGATTAAAATGTTTTTTGTGATAATGGTTGTAAAAAGAATTTAGTTGAAGATTATTAAGGTTAAGCTGTTGTTAGTTTAACTGGGATTTAAGGGAAATTCATGATGATGTTGTTATTTAAGATACTTCAGGAGTAAATCGAGGGGAGAATAGGATTTAAAGTCTGACTATTTCAAACATATCCAGTTCTGACATTAATTAGTGTCACTTATGCAAGTCCATGATTTTAAACTGGTAGTAATGTCACATAATTAGTTTATAATGATTTCTGTTTTCAGAATTAAATCTTTCCAGAAAACTTAACATCATGGATTCGCCACTAACATCTCCAGATAGACCTGTTGCAGGTTTTCTATCGCCCGTTATGAAAACCCACAGTCCGTTCGGCACTGGCCGCCATACTGTCCTACCAGGAATAGACCGAACACCTGGTCGTGATCTTGATTCCTTCACCAGCCCTCCGCCTTCTAGAAAATCTTTCCACTCGCCCCCGTTCTCTCCTTTCTCTCCGCTCTCCCCCGCTGATCTGAAGGACACCCCCTCCCCCGGGGGCGACTCTCTGAGGAGGGGGCGCCCCAGGGCCAGCATGATCAGCTCACTGATGGAGAAAGGCAGTGTGGCGACTGACGGGGCGATAAGGTGCTTGACCTGCAGTCGGGTTTTTCCGAGGGAGAAATCACTACAGGCTCACATGAGAACCCACACAGGCATGTTTCTTATATTGGTTTTGAAAATGTGATACTTTATAGGTTTCCGACGTAATTTTTAATTTGTGTGATATTTATGCTGCTTGTTGTGTTTGTTATGCTGTGTAGTTGTTGTTATGCTGTGTTGTTGTTGTTATGCTGTGTTGTTGTTGTTATACTGTGTTGTTTTTGTTATACTGTGTTGATGCTGCAAACTTTATCCCCATCTTCTAGTGTTTGCATCATCTGTTTTGCTGGAGTTTTTGTCTTTATAGCGCTAAGTTGTCTGAAAATTTTCATCTGAATCTTTTACTAAAGAAATTGTTAAATTTGTATTAAAATTGCTAGAATTTAATTAAATTTAAAATAATTTCTGCACATATATACATGACATAACATTACAGTCAGGAAGCAATTATATGCTTGTTTAAGACACATCAGGTTCTTAACTAAAACCAATTAAAATAAATCAAATCATACAGACTTCATGTCAACATGTGAAATTTATACGTAGCCTATGTAATAATAATAATAACAACAATTAGAGTGCTACAGTCATCAATGACAGCATCGAGCACTATTGAGACAAAATCAAGCCAGTGTATAACACTGAACATGCAATTAGCATCTAATTTACATGTTCTTATGTTTATCATATTTATTTTTAAAAACATTCACTGATTCTGCTTCCACAACTTCGCTTGGCAAACTATTCCACGCATTTATAACCCTCTGACTAAAGAAAAATTTCCTTAAATCTAGTCTACTTCTAAATTTACTAAGTTTATACATATGTCCCCTTGTGTTTCTGTTGTTTGATAAATTAAACCAAATACTATGGTTAACTTTGCTGAAGCCTTTGAGTATCTTAAAAACTTCTATTAAATCTCCTCTAGTTCTTCTCTCACTTAAAGAGGGTAATCCTACGAATTTTAATCTATTCTTATAAAGTTTTTGATAGTCAAATACCAGCCTTGTTGCTCTGGCTTGTACCCTTTCTAATTTATCGATATCTTTCATAAGATATGGGCACCAAGCCTGAACGCAGTATTCAAGTTTGGGTCGTACAAGAGCACTATATAGCCTTACCACAATATCTTTATTTCTACATGTAATTGTTCTTTTAATCATTCTTAATACACAATTAGCACTATTTACAACTTTATTACAATTTTCACTAATTTAAAAGAGCTATCCACAAAGACTCCTAAATCCCTCTCACTATTTGTGGATTTTAGTTTAATATTGTTCAATGTATACTCAATTTCTAAATTATTATTCCCTATATGCATAACTCTACATTTCTCAGCATTGAACTCAATTTGCCAATTCCTAGACCAGTTCTGTAACATTTTTATATCATACTTTAAAATCTCAGCATCTTCAATGTTTACTATCTTTGCTACTTTAGAATCATCTGCAAATTTACTAAATTTTGATACAATATCTACGTCAATGTCATTGATGTAAACTAAAAATAATAGGTCCTAAAACAGAGCCCTGTGGCACACCTCTCTTCACTGATGCCCTTCCGAGAACTCGTCCTCGGCACACACCCTTTGTTTTCTATTGCTTAACCAATTACCTATCCACTTCAAAAGTGTGCCCGTTATTCCATGCGCTTCCAACTTACTAAGTAATCTTTTTTGTCTAATTTTATCAAATGCTTTAGCAAAGTCTAGATATAAGATATTAATGCTATTTTTATTATCTACTTCCTTTGTAATATATTCTAAAAAATCTAGCAAATTAGTTAAACAAGAATGCCCACTAATAAAACTATGCTGACTATTTCTAATTAAGTTACATTCATCCAAGAAACTAATTATTTTGTCCTTAATAATGCTTTCAAATGTCTTACGGATTATACTTGTTAAGCTTATAGGCCTATAATTTTCTGCTTGATCCCTATTTCCCTTTTTATGTATTGGTACAACATTAGCATTCTTAAAATCTTGAGGAACCACCCCTGTTTTCATTGAAGCTTTTAGTAATTTTAATAGAGCTGGTGCTAATTCATCTCTTAGCTCCGAAATCAGTTTTCCATGAATCTCATCTGGACCTTGACTTTTATTGACATTTAGCGAATTTAATTTATTTATAAAATCATCAATATCAAACTCAATATTATGTAAGGAGCATTCAAAGTTACCTTTGAAGATCCTAGCCGGTACTGGCATATTAACTAAATCTTCTTCCACAAATACAGACGAAAAATATTAAAGTAGTTTGCAGTATCTTTATTATGTTCTATAATGTTGTTATATTCATCTCTTAAAGGACCAATATTTTTTATAACCTTTTTGTTAGCATTAGCATAGGCAAAAAAACTCTTTGCATCATTCTTTATATTACGAGCTAGCTGTTTTTCAAATTCTAACTTGGCTTTTCTATTTTCTACAACCGATTTATTAAGCTTTTTCTTATATTCACAGTACAATGATTCTTCATTATTACTATTTTTATACTTGTTCCAAGCATCTTTTTTGGCTTTTCTTTTTCTTCTTACCTTTTTAGTAACCCACTTGCATCTATCTCTATTTTTGGCTTTCAATTTAATGAACTCGTCACAAACCATCCTGAGACCTGTGTTAATATTATTCCATAAGCCCTCGACGTCATCGTTATTATCATTAACACTTAAAACCATAAATAAATTTCTATGCTGTATATTTCTTTTAATTTCTTCATAATTTAATTTAAAATAATCAAATTTTTGGATTTTCCTCCAGATCCAACTGCACTGAATTACGAAGTTAATGGTTAGAGGATTGCTTGTCTCAAAAGGTTCACCTATAAGTACATCCTTAATTATTTCTTCAGAGCACAAAACAAGATCAAGGAAATTTTTGCCTCTAGTAGGCTTATTACAATACTGTTTTAAAAATTATTATTTATACATTCCATAAATAAGTGAGATTCATCTATGTTTTCTCTATTTCCCCAGTCCAAGTCAGGATAGTTAAATTCACCCATTACTACAACCTTCTTACCATACAATTTATCAAACACACTAAACATAGCCTCATCATTAGTTTTTGAACTATCTGGGGCTCTATACATAACACCAATAATAAGATTTATGTTCTTACACTTGATATTACACCAAACACTTTCTTTAAAGTTAGAAAACATAAATCATTAACTTGACTTGGGTTCAATTCATTTTTTATATACAGCAAAACGCCCCCACCTCGTTTCTTGACTAAATCATTCGATCACATCTAAATACACTGTATCCACTAAAACTAATTTCACTATCACTAATGTCATCAGAGAGCCATGACTCGCTGATTCCCAAAATATCTATATCTTTAATCTATAACTCTAGTTGAGACATTTTATTTACAACACTTCTGGAATTAAACACATTTAAAGCTATTTTTAACATCCAAAGGCGACGACAATGGACTTGGGTCCGCAGATACTAAGTTTTCATCTAATTCCAAGGTGCAAACACTACCACCTCGGCTCCATTTATGTTTTTTATTAACTTACCTCTCTTAATTCTCACATCCTTATCCCCCCCGTCTCTCAATTCCTTCAGTTTATTTCTTAGTACCTTATCCTCAGCTTGTTGCTTCCTAGTTAGATCAGGCACACAATATACTCTCCTGTATTCCTCATACTCCTTCAGGTTTTTGGACTTTCCCAAAATTTCATACTTTGTTTCGACATTGCTCAGGCTAATTCTGATAGGTCTGACTTTATCTGACTTTCTCCCCATTTTATCTAGGCATACTACTGCCGTTCTTCCTTTTGGTCCAACCAGTTTGACCAGAATGTCCTCTATGACCTCTTTGTCATTATCTCCCTCCTCTACTCCCATTATCATTAAATTCTTCTTACGCCTTTCAATCTCTACCCTTTCAAGTATGTCTTCACTTCTCATTGGTTCCTTATTTGCCATGTCACTACTACTTTCTGCTAGCTTTCCGCTGTTCTCCACTAATGTTTTCACTTCTACACATGATTCCAAATTCTTTACACTTTGCACTACCTGCTCCAACTGCTTCTTCGTCTCTCTTTGATCCTCTTCTATTCTACTCTTCCTTTCCGCCAATACTGACATACCCTTCAGGAGCTTAATTGCCTTCGTATTGCACCGCACACAAAACCAATGTATGCATTCCTGATTCAGGAGATTGTAGGTTTCCGCACTTATGCTAACGCACGAGATGTGAAACCATGATTCACATAGTTCACATTGAACCGTCTTCTCTATTCCTGACACTTCCTTACAACAATCTCCACAATCACTTGCCTTCTCATCCCCCATACTTAGCTTTCTCTTATCTGCTCCCTATACTTTGTCTGGTAAACTTTTTTTATTATTTAAAATTATATAATTATTTTTCTATATTCGAATACTAGTTTGTTGAGTTAATAAGTCGAATGTTTTGTTGCTCTTACATGATACCGTTAAGACTTTCTCCAAAAATTATATATTTTCTTACTTATGTTTTTGCCCATATATCTGTATTGACTATAGTTATGTCTTGCTTATTTCCTACCATTTTTTAACTGCCTAGATGTAGTTTTACTGAATACTCTGTATGTAGGCTTTTATCGTACCTTCTAGGCTCTAAATGTACTTGTAATGATTTTGTGTTATTTAAGGAATGCGTCCCTACACGTGTGATTGATTTAGTGTTATCTTGTGTTATTTCAGTAGAACGCCCTTACACGTTTGATTAAGTTTTGATTTAGATTGATTTATTGTGATTTATTTGTATCTCATGTTATTTCAGGGGAACGCCCCTACACGTTTGATTGATTGAGTTTTGATTTAGATTGATTTATTGTGATTTATTTATCTCGTGTTATTTCAGGAGAACGCCCCTACACGTGTGATTTTCCCGGCTGCACGAAGGCTTTCTGTCAGAGCGGTCAGCTCAAGACTCACCAGCGGCTTCATTCCGGCGAAAAGCCATTCATCTGCTCGGCCGAGGGTAAGATGTTACGTTCTACTTGCTGGGTCTTTTCTCTTTCGATTTTATCAAGTTTTTTAACAATATATTCGTTTATTTTCGTTCAATCTGACAACCGCAGAAAGTAGTACAGAAATGTCAACAGAAACAGCATAACAAAATACAGATATAGCATAAACAGTTAATTTTTTCTCTCTAAGCAAAAATGGCTTTAGCTTAATTAATGCTCGATGCTGTTTGGATGATGGTAATTTTTGTATTTGGCTGTATGTTGATAGTTAGGTTGTAGTGTGTTTAATGTCAAGGTTCAGAAGCACAAGACTTCTCTTCAAGACGAATATGTTGATAGTTGGTGGCTAGCAGGATATTTAGGAATTTAAAAGAAATAAAATTGTGGTGTTTGCGATATTTAGCTAATTGGAATGTAGCAATTATTTTTACAGTAGTTATCAAATTTTGTATTGTTGTTACAGTAGATGTTGTAGTGTTTGGTTTTTATAAATACAATAATATATTTATTAATATATTAAATTAGTATATAAACTTTTGCTAGGAACGCAGCTGGTACAGATAACTGTTGGCATGTATTGATGTATTTATTGGCTTAAAAGAGATTAAATTGTGGTGTCTATAAAAGGAAATTAGGGTCATGCTTTTCCTAAATTAGGTCCTAAATTAAGGTCCTACTTTTCCTTACTCGAATGTGATGTCAAGTGTAGCCTAAAGAAGGATTTTATGTGTTAAATTTAAACGATTTAAATGCGACTGGTTGGTTTTATTTGTGGAAGTTTGATAATTAGAACTTTATTATGATAATCATGTTTCGATGGATTTCTCTGTAAAAGGCTAAGCTCCTAGCTTGAACAAGCTTCCATGATGATGTCTATCACCTTAAATGCTATAGTTGCTCAACCTCTCACCCGCTTAATACCTAATACTTGCTGGAACCAGTGGTAATGTCGATAAGGTACTCGACCGCGGATCAGTATGTGCAGGGTTCAAATCTTGGGCTCGCCCGTCACTGACAGCTGAGGAAACTGACGTTAACATTAGCTTTATTAGCTTTTTATACTAATAAGTAATGGCTTGATCATTATAGGTAATTAATCATTATTGCGTGAAATGACTGACTGACTGTTTCATTGATTGATTGATTGCAGGCTGTGCCATTAGGTTCACGCATGCTAATCGCCACTGTCCCGACCACCCGTCTCATGCTCTGATACGAGACGAGGAACATATGCCGGCGCCATCTCTAGACGACCTCAGTCGCAGCCCTGCCGTTCAGTCGTGGTTCTACAGGTGATCCAGCGTAAAATAATTTAATTAATTAAATTAATATATTTAATGTAAATAATATTACAGTAATGTTACAGATGATCTATCGTACACAATATAATTAATGTAATTCATTAATTTATTAATAAAATTAATTTAATTAATATAATTAATGTAAATGAGGATTTGAGACAGTCTATTTGTATCCGGACCCTGGTTAAACTGGGATTCAAGGAAGGATGATGATGATGAATTAATGTAAATAATATTACATTAATGTTACAGGTGATCTATTGTAAATAATTAATATTTAATTCTTTGTTAATGTGCTACTAATCTATTTCTTCTAATAGCTAATGCCCAATTTTATAAACGGGAAGATATTCTCTCCTATATCAATTGATAGAATTCGACTTTATCCGCAAGATAACCCCAAATCCGCTTTTTGCAATCTTTTGAAGCTTCTCTCAATTTTAACTTGCATCTGTTATGTCATATTTTCAAGAAATCTGAACATTGACAGGGATTTCGTGCTCTCCTGTTGGTTGGAGCCACCTAGTCCGGTTGAATGGCAGCTCTTTGGTAGTAAAATGTGATTAATTATGAAATCTGAATATTGAGTATTCTTGACAATTTAATTATTTCTTATTAATTGGAAAAACGGATTTGATTTCTGCTCGCAGATACATGCTGCAGCGACAAGAAAGAACTCCCAATAAGGCTCCAAGTGGTCTGACGCACTCGTGCACGAAACGCTCTCTCTACCCTGACCTGGAGAACCAGTATCAAGCTTCAAAGCGACACACGCTAGTCATCGGAAAGCTAGACGCTGGAAACGATAGCGAAGGAGAGCCGGATGTCGACTGTTACCACAAGATGGCGGACTTTGACAGGATTGCTGGAGAGGAATTGGTCTACGCCGATGTGGATGTGGAAAAGGATCGTCGAAAAGATCCGAATGCGACGAGGATTCCGTTTCAACGAGATGATGAACCGTTTGTGCCCCCGGCCGTTAGGAAAGTAGCCCACGAGGAAATAGTGCTGCCGTTGATCGGTGCCAGCGGGCTCGAGGCGCAGGATTTGAGCGTTAGAAAATCAGCGCCATCTACGTCAGAATTCTATAAAATACCCAAACAAGTTTCACCAGTAAAGACACCCAAAGGCAGTGTGGCGGTATCCGTGATTCGCCGGGTCGGGTTTTCCCCGTCGCCTCACCGGGTCGGTTTTTCCACTTCCCCGCTGGCCACTTGGTTTCCCGCCACTGACGCACAGGCAGCTACCGATCCTAGTCGTTCTCCGCAAAAAGTATTCCTGCTTGGCAACAGCATGAGCTCTGCGCAGAGGATCGGAGGTTTTACTTTGCAGATGCCGTCAGTTTCGCCGATAAAGTCTCCTAGAAAGCAAGCGGCCCTCGCGCTGATTCAGCTTTCATCCAGTGATATAGACAAGAGAAAGTTGCTGCTGGGCGAATGAGAAAACCCTGGTGACAGCTGATTGGTTAATTGCACTCGTTAGAATGCTGACTGTATCTTGTATGAGAGAGAGGCAGTAAATAAACATAGTCATACGTTTGGGCGCAGGCGTAGGGTAGTCATTTTATCTGATGCGTTGTTTAGTTTTCTATTCGTATCCCGACCCTAGTTAAACTGAGATTCAAGGGAAGATGATGATGATGTTGTGTAGTTTTGATTGTGTTCGACAGAAGTTATATTTCGTTGGCGTTAGCTCAAAGCGAAATATTTCTGTGCAACGACATGTTTTATGAGATATTTGTTGACTAAACAATGGTCAGTGAGGTTTTACTGCGGCTTTGTAGTTCATTAAACACATTCCACGGAGACACTATTTAAGAAACATTTTCCTGTAATAGTTGTAACGGTTGATTCAGATTCTTTTGGACAATGAGGAATCTTGTAATGTTTTGCTTAAGTTCTGTTGATTTGGTAACTGATATTTACTATGACACAAAAATATCTGCTATTTTAATTTTAAATCTCTATTGGCGCTTTGATATGTCTCTTTGAGTTGCTGTCGTTGTATTAATTAATTTCAAACTCATAGCTATAATGCATATGTTTAGTATCAGTGAATTTATCACTCACATTATTTTAGTATTTTATTTTTAGTGTTTGGAAAATCCTTCAAACCGAACATAGCTCTAGTTCAATAGAATTTTAAAACATTAGACTGCATTCTAGTGCAATGATCTAGTTAAGTGGCTGGACGGTATTTTAATTATTAATTTTTGTTAATCTTGTGAGTTGCAACATCATAACATTAGATGTTTATAACACTAGGCAATTTTGATTTAAATTTGGGGAAAATTTAATTTACTGCATTGTATTTTGTGTCATTAATGCTGATTTCGTATTTTTAACCATTTTTTACTTTCATGCTGTAAGTTTTGGTTATTTCATACCAATCAAAATTTTTTGACGGAGCTGCCTTTGATATGATTGTATTTGATGCTGTAGTGACCTTGTTTTTATTCTTGCTGATGTTCTATTTTTCGCCACTGTGTACTTGTAGCTGTTTTATAATTTCCATGTGACGGTATGGTGTAGTAGCTAGGTTTGTGTGGTTTCACGGAACTGACCTGGATTCAGGATCCATATATTAATAAAACAGGCTGCGGATAATAATAATAATAATCTCAGACAATTTCTATAGCATTGTCGTGGCCGGTGTTCGGTCTTTGAGACCGCTTTACAGGTTCCTGGATAACTAAAATATAATTTTTTCACGGTTGAGTTGTGACCTTTGGCTAATTTTTTCGCACTCTATGCCATGCCTTCACTTGTAAAGAGTAACTGTGTGTTGACGAAGTGGTTATTAGAGTTTCCTAGACTCAGGGTTTAAAGTGAAGCTGTCTGATACTTACTTATTGATGAAATACTTAGCCTTTCTAGAATAGACGGGGGGGTGGGGGAAACTATTTGCTGATGACTACTAGTTAACTATTGATTGCAGATAAAGTATTTAGAATTTGAAGTTTAGTTACAACATCTCTACTAATAA
This sequence comes from Enchytraeus crypticus, assembly GCA_905160935.1. Taxonomy (NCBI): domain Eukaryota; kingdom Metazoa; phylum Annelida; class Clitellata; order Enchytraeida; family Enchytraeidae; genus Enchytraeus; species Enchytraeus crypticus. The sequence goes on along the minus strand of CAJHZI010000209.1, from coordinate 309,078 downwards.
TAATAATAATAAAGGTTTAACGTCCGTTTCCTCATCCAGGGATGATGTCAGGGACGTCCCCAACAGCACACATCACTACAGATTAATTCACCCCGACCAATCTGCGAAAGAAATGTGCTGAGGAGAAGTAAGGTCCTAAACGAAAGCCAGTCCGGTGATCAAAAAAATTACTACTCGCCATTGCTTGATTTGACGTGCCTTTTAAATGTATGAATGAGATGTAACTTGTAGATTGCGATCATAGCAGTATATTAGTATTTTCACAATGTGTTCAGTATCATACATTTTTAAAATTGTTCTTTGATGTGTTTTAATAGCTGTACTTATCGGGTGTTTGAATTTTACGAAAAGCTGCCTGTGTATCGTATTTTAAGACTGTGTTCCTGTTAATATAGTTATGTAATACCCTCGTTGAAACGTTCCTGTCAGTATAGTTATGTAATATCCACTTTGAAACGTTTCTGTCCATATAGTTGTAAAATAGCCTCTATGAAACGTTTCTGTCAAGATAGTTATGTAGTAGCCTACATGAAACGTTCCTATTGCTGTGTATAGTGGACTTTAAGCTTTGATTGTTGAAGAGTTGACTGTTGCAAAGTATTCCATTTTTACTACTGTTATTTTAATGCGACACTTTTAATACTTAGCTCTGATTATGCTTTTGCTTTAACTGAATTGAAAATATCGATTTATACTGTATCTTTGCCTTAGTTTTGCTTTAGTCGATTTTTTCCAGTAGGGGCAGTTTATAGCTGAATGGGAATAGGGTTGGATATAAGGTCTTAGAATACAAAATTTTGAGCAAGTGCTACTGTAACAAAATTTATGTAACATTATTTGTTGTGAAGCCAGAAATCTTTAAAACACGGGAAATATAGTGATACAAGTAATGTACTTTACATGGCTGGAGCCAGTGGCGATGCCAGTAAGATACTCGAACGCGGATCAATATGTGCTGGGTTCAAACCCTGGGCTCGCCAGTCACTGACATCGCTTTCGAGTGAAGAAACTGCCGTTAACAGTAGCGTTTTTGAACATAGGTTGAATTGTCTGCTGTTAAATGACGTCACTTAATTAGGAAAGCCTCGTGGCGCAGTGGTAGAGAGCTCGCCTCTTGAACGAGAGGTCGCTTGTTCGAGACTGCGTAGCAACGTGGGTTTTCTCTTGCAAGGGGCGAATAGAAACCTAGTCGTGTACTCTTGGTGGTGTCAGGCCGATCGATGTCGACCTCACTGTTCCATTTCCTGTCTAGACCCCGAGTCTTTTTGAAACAAGCTCGTTATTGAATCATTACAATGAATCATTTACTTGATCAATCATATCTTTGCTGTTGATAGCACCAAATGACAGCAATCTCTAGTATATGATTAACCTTCTTGGACCCTAGTGTATATCCTTTGACTGACCTTTGACTGACCTGACCTTTGAACCCAGGCCACTAGTTTCAGAGGTTACCTCTCTATCCGTTACGTCACTTGATTGGACTGGTCACTGCTGGTTCTATTTCATATGTCGTGCTTGAATATCGTTTTCAGAAATTGTCTAGATATGATAATCTAAACAGCACTCTATAATATCTAAAAATAAAAACAAATAGTACAAATTTTATTAAAACTTATAAAATCAAAAAAGTAAATACCGATGGAATTACAGACTGAGATGTAATTTAACTTAGCTTAATTATACTGGTTCAGGAAGTCCTTAAGACTTGTAACACCAGTCCGGATATCTTCTATAATGTATATCTTCTAAAAAAAAAATTGTAAAAAAAGTAAAAACTTTTCTCAGTGCAATACAGATTACAATTATTACTGATAAACGTGCTGCAGGTCTTACAATATTACATATTACAGGTCTTAACAATATTACATCAGGATTTGTGTACTGTCAAGCTCTGAAGCGCTGAAACTTCAAGACGTTGTGCAAATACTTGAATTGCATGTCTGGGGTTGTTTACTCAGTGGCTGTGGCTGGTAGAGTTAATGTGTCGAGGCTAAAGTGAAGCCGCGCCGAGTGGCTGTGACACATCGTTAATCAACCTGATTGGTTGTTCTCTGCTAATAACACGCAGTCTGGGCTTCCTCCCAACTTCCGTAAAACTACATGCCGCAAGAAATTTGTGACCTTACTAATTCTTTTGTAATTTAAGCATTTTTACACTGGTGTGCTGGAATTTCATGAAGTTGTTCGCGCTAATGATTGCAGCTACTGGGCTATTGGATGAACCGTAGCATGGCGGTATGATGTCACCTAGACCCTGTACCTACTGCGGAGCAGTAGGTACAGGGTCTAGGTGCCATCTCCGTCACTTACATGTTTTTAGACAGAAAACTGACGTTAAACTCACCCTGCTTATAATTATAGCCTGTTTAGTTGGTCTAACGTCGTTCTAATGGATTCTTTTCAGACTCTGCCATTATGAAGTAGAATGATTACATTGCAGTTCTATATTCCTATTGCTCGATGACTAAAGGGAAGCCTTGGACAAACAAAATTTGAACACTGGTCGGTAATTCTAAATTCGGCCGTAAAAGTTACACGAGAATCAATCAACGTGTTGTCGTTAGCAACAATTTTGGCAATTGAATTTTACCTGCGTTGGTCGCCTCACTAGTGGGTCTACAGTCTTTTGCATACTGTCGTAGTGATGGTAATTAGATCGTCATTGATAAGGCTATAAGCCTAACTCTTATTTTGCTTAACGTCAATTTCCTCGCCACAAAGTTGCCGTCTGAGACAGTCAGCCTAGTTTTCGAACCAGCGGCCTACTTTAAGAGTCAATCAAGTTAACCACTCGGGCATCCAATCATTGCTGCTTACAAATGTGATCAAAATACCCTACACTATAATATATCTCACTCTTAATGCACTGCCTACTGGCAGGTCCGTCGTATTTAACGCCTCCACTCTTCTCTGTCTCTATAATATGCGTGACCCTTAAAATACACTCGTCCAACTACTGATGGACTATTGATAATTTTGTCAAGGGTGTATTAGGGCATTGACAGATCATCAGGGATTTGTCGTAGGGGGGAGTTTAAAACTGGGGTTAAAACTTTAGCAGGGTATCACACATCTGCCAGGGCCCAGGGGTCGAACCCCCCAAAAATACAATTAATGCTGATGTACCGCCACCAACTGTCAGGCAGAATACAGGTGGTCGGGAAACAGTGTCAGGTGAACCTCTTAGAATGGCATTCAGTTAATTAGACATAAAGGGGGCTAACGTTTCCTTTTTAATTATCAATTCATATCATATGAAATGTTATAGCCCCTGTGTTGTTGTTGTGGATCTTCAAAACAAAGAGCAGCTTCCTGTCTTCTTGAATCCTGAATCATATTTCCCAGTTAATTAGTTCGCAACGTACATGTAGATGTGTAATAGTAACCTAAGTAATCTGAAACCGCTTACATTCATCCGTTTAGAAGTTGCTGTGGTTTGTAGAGTATGCGCGTTATTTAGAGTAATTAGCTTTGTGCAGGTTTGTGTGAACGTCAGGTTTGTGTCAATACGTATAAATGTCAACAGTCAATGTGACAGATTTAAAATAACATTCAAGAAAATAGCCTTACATTGGGATACGAAGTTAATAATAATAATAATAACAATTAGAGTGCTACAGTCATCAATGACAACATCGAGCATTATTGAGACAAAATCAAGCCGGTGAGCAAAAAGAAGGTCCAAAAACGGTGCAACTCCAGCACATCACGTGACAATTGCTCCAGTGCTATAGACTGAGTAGTGGTGTATCTATGAGTCAATGGACTCATTACGGAAGAGTTCTGTATATCGTCTGCTGTGTGAGGCAGTATAGAGCGGCTTGATCATCATACAGATCAATGCCTGGTGCCTGACTGTAGTGTAATTAACTCTTCTAGGCGAAGATTACTCTCTGTATTAAAGAAATCGAGTGACTGATTGATTGGTTGACTGATTGATTGATTGTCTGATTGCTTGATTAATTGATTGATTGATGAACTGATTGATTGATAGATGAACTGATTGGTTGTTTGACTCATTGATTGATCGACTGATTGACTGAAGGAGCTACTGATTGATAGTTTGATGGATATATTGATTGACTGATTTATTGATCGACTGAATGATCGATTGACTGAATGAAGGTATTATTTATTTAATGACAATTAAGCAATAAAACAGCAATTAATGAATAAATAATTATTTAAATATTTATTTATTAGTACAATAAGAGATAGAGTAGGAAAGCCTCGTGGCTCAGTGGTAGAGAGCTCGTCTCTTGAACGAGAAGTCGCGGGTTCGGGACTGCGTGACGACGTGGGTTTTTCTTTTCCGTATGACAAATAAAAACCTGGTCGTGTACATTTGGTGGTGTCAGGCCGATGGATAGTCGACCTTAATGTTCCATTTCGCATCTAGTCCCCTCCGTGTCGACTCCGAATTATCTAGGGATTAATGGCCCGCTAAACGGAACTTTTTATACTAATAGATAGAATGTCCTGATTCCAGTGTAACTGAGCTTCAAGGGAAGAAGATAATGATGATGATGTTGATAATGATGATGATATTAAGATGATGATGATGATGATGATTATGATGATGATGATATTAAGAAAAGTGTGTACCGTTTGTATCCAGATCGCTGACATCGCTTTCGAGCGAGGAAACTGACGTTAACCTTAGCTTTACCAGCTTTTAACCAGATTCATAAATCCAGTTGATGAATTTCTAAATTAATTAAAAAATCAATAATTGCTTTATTCATCTCTCTGCTTCAAACAAAACAACTTCTAAATCTCTACTGGATAAATCTACCTCATCCACACAGCAACAGATACATCCATGAATTCAGCAATCCGTCCCAATCTATCATCATGGATTAACGAAACGGGACTCGACCTGGAGGATCCGGAAAACCTCGCTGGAAAGATCTGCGGATCCATCACCATCCTACTCATCATCGTCGGCGTATTGGGCAACTTTCAGGTCCTATTGTTGATAGCTCGGTGTTCGAGACTGCATCGATCCTACAACGCCTTCATAGCGTCCCTGGCGTTCACTGACCTCGTCTTCAACATCACCACCATGCCGTTCTACGTGGACTCGTACCTCGAGAGACGCTGGGCACTGTCTGAGACAGCATGCAGGCTGCATACCTACTTCGGTGCCATCGTGCTGCTGTGCTCCAGCATGCATATAGGTCTGATTGCCTTCAATAGGTAGGTGGGATGATGATGATGATGGTGGTGGTGGTGGTATTAATAATAATAATATAATAATAATAATACTAATAATAATAATAATATTAATAATAATAACTCGTCTTTCTATTTCTTAATATATTTATCAACTGTCTATCTGTGCCAACTCTCTCCAGAACTTCCTCATTTGTAACCTTTTGAGTCCAGCTAATCCTCTCCATTCTTCTCCAAATCCACATTTCCAGTGCCTCCAGTTTCCTAATATCTTCCTTCCTTAAGGTCCATGTTTCACATCCATATAATATCGTAATCTAAACCAAGGTTTTCACTATCTTTTCGACGTTCTTTAGACTATGTGTAAAAGTTCTCTCCCATTGCCGAAGGCCTGTTTTGCACCTAAAATAAATTTTTTTTTTAAACTTTTAAAAGTTATAAGGGTGAACAACTGACTTAGACATTATAGCAACTGCCTTAAGATTGCAAATCTCTTGACATGGATTATTGTTTATTGACTATTTTATTGAATATTTTATTGATTATTTTATTGATTATTTTATTGATTATTTTATTGATTATTTTATTGATTATTTTATTGATTATTTTATTGATTATTTTATTGATTATTTTATTGATTATTTTATTGATTATTGTTCTTGTATGTTCCGATTGCTTTCAATATGCAGGCAGGTTCAAAATTCTATTTGGAAAAATTCTATTCTGAAAAAAGTGTAATTTTGAAAACTGAATTTAGTCTTTTTTGAGAAGAATGAAAAAAGCTGGTATAGCTAATGTTAACGTCAGTTTCCTCACTCGAAAGCGATGTCAGTGACGGGCGAGCCCAGGGTTTGAACTCCGTACACACTGATCCGCGGTCGAATAGCTTACCGACATCGCCACTGGCGATGTCGGTAAGCTAAGAGAAAATTTTTATTGTTAATTTAGAGAAATTAATTTTGCCAAAGAGACAAAAATAAAAATATAGGAAATCTTTTATCATCCAATGAAGGAAAGTTATAATTTTCAAGAGTGAAAGACTTTTTCTGCACTGAACCGTAACTCTAAACGGAAAGCGGATTTCCGGAAACTTTAGGACTGCAGGAAGTGAAGACGTGATGTTTGAGAAGTATAGGGACTAGATGTAGGGCCCATAACCACGCCCATGGCCACGCCCACAACCATAACCACGCCCATGACCACGCCCATGACCACGCCCATAACCACGCTTCCACATGACCACGCCCATGACCACGCCCATGACCACGTCCATGTCCACGCCCATGACCACGCCCATGACCACGTCCATGTCCACGCCCATGACCACGCTTCCACATGACCACGCCCATGACCACGCCCATGACCACGTCCATGTCCACGCCCATGACCACGCTTCCACATGACCACGCCCATGACCACGCTTCCACATGACCACGCCCATGACCACGCTTCAACATGACCACGCTCATAACCTTCGCGGAGTAGTTTGTCATTTTGATATGATTGCTTTTCTTATGTTCATATTTGCTAATTTTACTAGTGTGTTGGTTATTTCTGCTGTTTGCAATTTTTGCTGTTATTTATACTTGATATTTCTGCTAGTATGCAGACATGTAGTTTTTAAACTACCAATATCATTACTCGGACTTATTTCCTGTGGTGGTCAGCTAGATAGAGCACCTTGTGCCCTCTCTGATGGCCACAGGATTCATTGAATAAGATGTTAGTTTTTGACTTGAGATTTAAATGTCTGATGTATTTACTTATTTGTTCATTGATATGATGTTTGCATGATATGCCTGTGTGCTGTGATTTCTCTTATATTTTTTACTTTGGTTCTAATAAACTTCTATAACCAAGCCAATAACCACGCTCATAACCACGTCCATAATCACGCCCAATGCCATGCTCATAACCACGCTCATAACCACACTCATGACCACGCCCATATCATCCACGCCCTTTACCACATTCCAACTCTTGTTATATGTAGTACCATCACATTCGAGTTACCATCACATTCGAGCTACCATTAACTTCGAGCTACCATCACATTCGAGCTACCATCACCGGGATACCAACACATTCGAGCTACCATCACCTTCGAGCTACCGTCACATTCGAGCTACCTTTACCAAGCTACCATCACATTCGAGCTACCATCACGAGGATTAGTTTGCCACAATCACGCAGTATTATATGAGTCTATAAGTAAACAAGCATTACCGTGAAATGATCAACTATGTTGATATATATCACTTTTAATACCACATGTTTAAAACGTTAGGCAATTTTTAGACCATTTTCCGTATAACCAGTCCAATGAATGTCTGAGATTTTACTCTCAGATCAGTGCGGCTGGGATTCTAACCCACGAGGGTTCAATTCACCTCAGGATCTCTCATTTAAAGCTTCATGACGTTACCCCTACGCTATTGAGACATTCTAATAAATAATAGTCGAACTTCAGAAGAATGAACATGAACATCACTGCGCGGACCCTGCACATTTAAGGGGTGCACGGGACTGGGGCGTTCATTTGTGTTGTGATATACCATTCTTTTCTTGTGGGTTATACTTTTGACGAGGCGGGCACCCTTTTCCTTCCTCAGCTTTGACAGACATTTACTGGGCAGGAGTGTCGTTCCCTAAGAAAACTATCCTGTCTACCCATATATGAGTGTGTGAGTGTATATAAATAATCAAACGAGTCTGCAATAAATTTCTGTCGAACAACATAGCGTGGGCCTGTTCTTTCGTTTATAAAATTAGACACTTCTACCTTTGGGTCACTAATGCAACAGAATGTGGGATTAGAACCGCCGACAACTGCCTATAGGGCCAATACATGACGTCCCTTACATCATCCCTGGATGAGGAAAAGGACTTTAAACCATTATTACTAGTATTATATGTAGAGAATTTCTTGTGGAGTTTTGCACGTGTAATACGAAAGTTAATCTTGGAAAGCAGGAACCAAACTCGGATACGACTATCTATAGCAAAGACGTCAGTTCAATGTCCATGCAGGTCTTCCTGCATCCGCATAAATTATTCCACCCAGGCGGATACCAGGACGTAAGTGGAGTACTCCGGGTAACTGGATATGGAGCTATTTCCGCTGACATGGCTTCTTATTTGACAGAAATTATTCACGTGATGGACACGTGATAGGGGGGGGGGCGTAGGGGGGGGGAGATTCTTGAGGGTCGTTCTCTACTCTCGCAGTCTTTCTCTCTCTCTCTCTCTCTCTAAGTGCACTGCCTACTGGCAGGTCCATGGTATATAAAGCCTCCACTCATCGCTATCTTCCGTTCTCCTCTTCATGTCCGCATATGAGTGGATCTTTAAATCATCTATAACATTCATTTTGATATACCATTATTCTCGGGGGATTCTGGTTTTGACGAGGTGGGCCTCTATGCCTTCCTCAGCTTCGACTAACTTTTACTGGGCAGGGGCATCATTCCCTGAGAAAGCTATCCTGTTTACCCTCTCAGTATGTTCCACGAAAAGGGGCAAGGGTGGGGCTGTAGGTTACAATATCAGTATATTGCTATATTTGTTGTTATATTGTACATATTTTATGCAATATGGTTATTTATGATTTACAAAGAAGTTAAATTTCAACAAAATTTAGAGATTGTCATAAGGTTTATATGCCTATAAATGGATTTAGAATCAAAAAATAGAGCAAAAATTTCATTTTGTCATTGGTTGATTGAAATAGATCAATACTTCTTCGCATTGGTTGATTGGAATAGATCAATACTTCTTCTCATTGGTTGATTGAAATAGATTAATACTTCTCATTGGTTGATTGAAATAGATCAATAGTTCTCATTGATAGATTGAAATAGATCTATACTTCTTCTCATTGATGGATTAAAAATATCAATATTTTTCATTGATTGTATTTGTTGATTGATTGTAATGAAGTTTGTGTTTATTGATTGATCAGCGGCATTAATTGATTGATATTTTAATTGACTTTATTGCAGGTACATAGATTACATTGATCATACATGACCTTACTTCTCCTCAGCACATTTCTTTTGCAGATAGGTCTGAGTAAATTGATCTGTAGTGATGTGTGCTGTTGGGAACGTCCCTGACATCATCCCTGGATGAGGAAGCGGACGTTAAACCTTTATTATTATTTATTATTTTTATGTATTAATTAATTAATTCGGTTAATTGACTGCAATGATTGATTGATTTTATTTCAGGTATGTGCTGATATGCTACGTGTCCCACTACCCCAGACTATACAGTAAGCTGGGTGTATGTCTACAAGTTTGCCTCGTGTGGCTGGTTTCCTTTCTTACTGTCCTGCCAAGTATGTTTGGAGTGAACGCCGTGGTAGGATACACTGAGAGAGTGGGCAGGTGCAATTACCTGCGTCTAGAGTCCAAGGTAATCAATCAATTAATCCATCAATCAATCAATTAATCAATCAATCAATCCAGAGAATCATGATCATTTATTTGTAACTGAATCAAAAAATATACACAAAGTGCATACAACTAGACAGAATACAAATAAAACGGCCGTCAGAAAGAGAACAATTGAGCTCTATCTAGCTGACTACCGGAAACACAGCAAAATACCAACATAGCAACATAAGATCGTAGAAAAATTGGAGATAATAAACATAGATAATGAAAATAGCATTGAATTGTAAAGAGCAAAACATTATGGACTAACTAAAGCAAATACTAAAGATTAGTAGAGCTAAAACTGCACTAAAATTAAAACCGGATTCAAACAGCAGTAGGCCTACAGGCCGGGCTAATATTAGTAGATAACCCCTGAACGATCAGAGGTTTTACTGACTTGAAGACATTGTACAACTGCAAACATATAGACAATCATTTCCAAGTATCAATTAAATGCCGTTTGTATATTTTTTTAAAAACAAATTCAGTGGAACAGGTTCTGATTTCACTGGGGATATCATTCCAAATTGTACAGCAAGAGTTTACAAAGGAGTTGAAAAAAGCTCTATTGGATTGTTTATAAAGGTAATCAGTTGCTTTAATGCGAGTAGGATAACCATGACCAGCCTGATTTAAGCAGAATAGATTGGTCGTAGAAGAGGGAACAGAATTGGAAGAATTTAAGCATCTGAAGATAATTTTAGAGATTCGTAAATTTCGTAAGAGGTTACCAGGGAGTGCGTTGTAGTTGAGATAAAGTTGTTGAACATTATAATATCTATCAACTTTCTGCAAGGTTCAAGTACTCGGTTGCAAGCTAAGATCAGGGGTTCAATTATGTAATTACAAGTAAAACTATAAGCTTCAATCCAACAATCAATCAGTCGATAAGTCAGTCAATCAATCAATCGGTGATTCAATCAATCAATTAGTTAATTCTTCAGTTAATCAAGCAACCAATCAATATATGAATCAGTTATTCCATCAGTAATCAATTTTTAAATAAAGCATTCAATCAATGATTCAATTAATGAATCGGCTATTCCATAAGTAAATCAATCTGTCAATCAAGCAATCAATCTATGAATCAATCGATGTATCAGTGAATCAATCATGAGTCAGCCAATCAGTCAATCAGTGACTCAATCAGTAATTCGATATAAATATCAACCAAGCAATCAATCTATAAATCAATTAATGAATCGGTTAATCAATGATTCATTGCGTCATTCAAAGAATCAATGAATCTATCCATTGATTTATTATCAATAAATACAATAAATGAATCAATCTATCTAGCAGTGAATCAGAGAATCAGAGATTCTATCAAACTTTCTGTCAGCAAAGCAATAAATTAATCAATAAATCACTCAATAAATCAATCAATTAATCCCTCTCTCTATTCATAGATCGACAAGTAAATTAATCAGGATATAAGTTAATCTAACAGTCCATTATCAGCATAGCGTAGGAATAATGATTTAGTTTTTGAATCGATAACTAAATTAAAGAAGCCTATAATTTTGTTTTGATATATAAAAAGTGAGGAATGAACTGCTAACATTTCCAGTGGTCTCGGTTATATTAGCAAGTCTGGATTAAGCATCTGCCTACAATCACCCTACTTCCTTGCAATAACAAGAGTCATTAATTCTACAGTTATAAATCTCTCTCTCTCTCTCATTATCTCTCTTTATCTCACTCCCTCTCTCTCTCTCTCCCTCAATCTCTCTGTATGGAAACTGGCATTGGAAATGTGGATTTGGAGAAGAATGGAGAGGATTAACTAGACTCAAAAGGTTACAAATGAGGAATTTCTGGAGAGATTTTGTATAGATAGACAGCTGATAAATGTATTAAGAAATATGAAAAAGATGGTTGGATAGGACACTTTCTAAGGGGGAAGTCTATTAAAAGATGTCATAGAGGTGGAATGGAAGGAAAAAGAGGCAGAGGCAGGCCGAGATTAGGTATGTTAGATGATATAAAGACCCACTCATATGCGGATATGAAGAGGAAAGCGCAAGACAGAGAAGATTGGAGGCGTTATATACCATGGATCTGCCAGTAAGTAGATTACTAAGAGAGATCACTAAGAGGGGTAGTTAGTGCACTAAGAGAGAAAGAGAGAGAGAGAGAGAGAGAACCAGGCATGAAAGGGATATTGAATAGCAGGTTGACGTTAAATATGGCTGTCTAGTGGAAAACGTTATGCGAACAGTTGTAACTCCACGTTTTTCTTCTGCATTGATGACACTCAAAACCTGGTCGTTTCTTCTACAGTGCTGGTTGTAAATCTAGACCGGCAATTAAGGACCGTATAAAAGCTCCATTCCAGGCGTTCTCAAGTGTCCATTGTAAATTACGACATCTCGCATATCATCCATGGAACGGACTGCAAAGCTCAATATTACATCATAAAATTATCGATAGTTTAAAGCGCTGGATATTGTGCAGTGTGTAGGTGTCTCTCTCTCTCTCTCTTCAGTGCACTGCCAAATGGTAGGTTCAAAGTACATATGCATACTCAAAATCTGCTTTCTCGCTCCATAAGAGCACTCCTTAGATCAACAAGTTAACCCGTTCATAAGCACAGGAGTAATTAAATTGATTGATTATATGTGAATTATCTACCCGACCTAAAGCTGAAATTATTTATTTTATTTCAGGGTCACATGACGCTAATGTTTGTCATGGGCTACGTGCTACCATGCTTCATAATGTTCTACAGCTACGTGGCCATCTATCGTGAGGTTAGACGGAGCAGAAGAAGATTCGTCACCCATATGGGCCCCAAAACCTCCGCCATTTCCATCACCAGCCGTGACGTCACGGACCCCCCTCCCCTGAAAACCCATCGATACATAGGGGGGCTTTCAAACCCCCAAGAAGGAAAAGTTGAAGGCGAAAAAGTAGAGTTTGACGTAGCTGAAAAATCGCGTCACCTTTCCTTTATTCGTCCTCGTCGACGGACGATCAGAACCTACTCCGACCAGTGTGGGATTGTTTCACATGGAAACGTTCCGGAGCTTTGTGGAGATAGGAAAGATTGTGGAAAATCTTCCGGATTGAACTACGCTGACAAAAACTCAAAGATATTTGGAAAAAACGAGTATAATTGCGCCTGCGGATCTTTGGAGGGTAGCGTGAAAATAAATCTTACCAGGCGACTGAGAGAGATTGGATGCGATAGCCTGTGTGGTGAGAGAAGAGATTATGAGAGAAATGTCGCCAGGGAGAGGAACTTGTCGCCAGATTTGTTTTCTGATGGCAACGCTGTACAGCCCTTGGAGGAACCCACAAAGGAAGATAAGAGTTTGAAGGAATACATTCAGAGAGAGAAGAGTTTGAAGGAACCAAACCACGAAGAGAAGAGTTTGATTGAACCCATCCAGAGAGAGAAGAGTTTGATTGAACCCATCCAGAGAGAGAAGAGTTTGATTGAGCCCATCCAGAGAGAGAAGAGTTTGAAGGAACCCATCCATGAAGAGAAGAGTTTGAAGGAATCCACCCAGGAAGTTACGAGTTTGAAGGAACCCATCCAGAGAGAGACTAGTTTTATGGTATCAGACGTGAGGGATTCAGGCAGTCCAACCGAGGCAGTATCTTCATACAGTCAGACGAACCTCACGAATGATACATATGATCTTCTACCGGCTGATGGACCACAAAATTCCATCAGCTGCAAAGTTCTTCAGAGCTCAAACGACCAGGAAGCTTCTATGGAAGCGAATGTTTCCAATGAAACTTCTAGAATTATTCAGAATTTCGATGTCTGTGGGAAGGAAGCATCAATTAAGAAAACACTGAAACCTTCTCATTTGTTTCCGGCAAATGTAAATGTTCATAGATCTGAAAAAATAGATATGCCCATTCGCGTTTGGCAACGCATTTGGAAATCTGAAAGTGAAGCTCTAAGTAGTGTCAGGGAAAAGGGTTTGTCTCTGATTTCCACCTTAGTGAAAACTGAAACAGCCAATGAAGATTCTGTATGTTCCAGTGTGCCCAATTTTAGGACGTCATTTTCTCAACGATTGTGCGATTATCCAAGCAATTCTGTATCTAAGAGAGAAAGTCAAGTATTGGAATCAGACTATAAAACTGAAAATGTTAAATTCGTTGATAAGGACACTGCTTATAACGTTTATGACCATGATATAGATGATGCTAATAGTGAATACAATGAAGATTGTAATCTTAGAATTGGATCAAACACGAACTCTAGTTCAGACTATTACCGGGAAACTTTAAACATGCACGAATACTCTGAATTCAATCTTCCGCACGCTTCAACAATCACATTTCCTGCTGTCAATCCTCAGACCAACGAAGTCAGAAATACAAAATCAACACCAGACGACGCAACGTCCAAACAGCGTGACGTCACTCTCAGACTACTCGACGTCATGCATCAACACCGTGACGTCACAGCGGATCAAAACGATGTCACGCCGTTACGTCACAGTAACCTGACCAATCACGATTCGGCTGGCGGACGGGAATTTACCAGAACATCGAGCGGCCGCAGTAAAATGAATTCAGTTCGAGTCATTCTCGTCATATTTCTTGCCTTCTTCTTCACGTACCTGCCCTTCATAGTGGCCCACCTCTTCGACACGTCCGAGAACGTCAATAGGAACGTCTACATCGCCACGTCGCTGGGATTCTGGGCCGGTTCCTGCGTGAATCCGATCATCTACGGGATCATGAACAGACAGTTCCGGAAGGCGTACTGGAAAGAGGTGATAGGGATTTGTAAGAAATGCTGCGTGGTAAGGAATGGCTTCAGCGGATAATAATAATAATAATAATAATAATATAATTTGGTTCCTATACGATTTATCCTCTCGGAATATGTAAGTTACTCACCAAGGCCTTTATTTCCGTAAATAAATACTTGAATTAAAAGTGACTGTATTTAGGGCTGAGGTTTAAGAAGGTTTTAGCTACCGTTTCTCGTTTCGAGTGCATGTCAGTGACCAGTGAACACAGATTTGAATCTGCATTTATTAAATATTGGTCTGCAGCGTAAACCTAATAGGTCAAACTGATACGGAGATTATTGATTATTACTGATTCTAGGAGACTTAATTTGAATCTAGTCTCAATCAACGATAGGTATCATCAGTGACCAATAACGGCTAGAGGCTAAAATTGCATAAAACCTCGTTTTACGAAGTGGTTAATGTCAGAATTGAGAGCTAGAGGAACGGTCAGAATTTCTAGGGCACACCTGTATTGTATTTACAGGTCTCCTAGTATCAAACATGGGCCATTTGCAGGGGAACGCATCTCAGAAAAATGCGAGCTGGGGGAGCTGAGTTCTCCTGCTTACGCTCTCCCACTTTAACAACTGGTTTGACGTCATTTTCTTCCTGTCGAGAAGGCTCATCAGCGACAAAACGAGTATTGTATAAAACCCTACAACTGCTGACCGAGCGAAAGTGGGGTATGACTTTACCTGCATGCCACAAGACCGGCCGAGATTCTATATAACAGGCTGGAGCCAATGACGATGTTGGTAAGATACTCGACAGCGGATCAGTATGTGCGGGTTCAAATCCTGGGCTCTCCCGTCATTGACATCGCTTTCGAGTGAGGAAATTGACGTTAAGCTTTATTAGCTTTTAAACATAAATAATTAATGAAATAATTTATTCATTTAAATTTGAAGCATTAAAATGGATTAAAGAAGCCGGAACAAGTGACGCAAAGTAGATTAAGTGTAAAAAATAAATGAAAAAGTCAAATATTCTGAACACAAAAATTAATTTTTATCAAGAAATATAAAAAGCAATAAAAACAGAAAGTGTAATTTGAAAATATTGGAATATTGTTAATTTGTGCTGCTAAAACTAACCGCACATCTTTTACTTAACAAGCACAGTAAGTTTAAGTATTTTAATTAAAACCACTGAATTAGCTGCGTAGAGATTTAAACAATTGATACTATAAATGATAGTTATCAATATTGTATCATAGAAAATTATAAATATAATTTACTACAAAATACATACGTGTATCTCTCCTTGAGGTTAAAGAAACCATGTATGTCATTTCGACGCTAAGTTTTTGTAGCAGCTTGTTGAATTGTCTACCGTTTGACTGTACATGCAATTCTTCTCTATCTAAAAAGACACAATGAGAGAGAGAGACAGAGAGAGAGGAGAGAAAGAGAGAGAGAGAAAGAGAGAGAGAGAGAGAGATTTTATACCTCTCTTACAGTTTTTCCATTGTATACGATAGATCGAATTAAATTTAAACTGAGTGCAAAAAATGAACGCGGTCTACCGGTTAGAATATGAGCAGAGGCAGGTTTAAGACACCGTTGTATTTATTAAAAACATTTCCGTATAAAAATAAATAACAAGCAAATGCATAAAAACGATTCTACGTAGGTTAAAACAAGTTTATAAATCCATTTGAATCCGTGAAAACTAGTCTATTAGACGGTTAAAACGAATTTATGAACCGGTCAAAACGAGATAATAAACCGGTTAAAACAAGTTTTATGTATCGTTTAAGCTTCGATCTGTGAAAATTCCTTTACTTTCCTCATATCGTTCTTGAATGAAGAACGATGGAAAAATATTTATCTATTAAATATTGACGGAAATAAAAAATAAAAATATATTATTAATTAACATTAGCGATTAATAACGATAAGGATATTTACTAACATAATAAAATAACACTAACAAGAGTAATACATTTAAGTTTTAATTAAACAAAGTCTTTTTTATCTTATTTTTAGCCCAGGACCCTATGCAGCACAGGGCATTAAAATTAAAATAAAATAATAATAATAATAATAATAATAAAAATAATAATAATAATAATAATAGTGTGGGATGTCACGGTCATTGACACTTTGACAAACACCTATCTGAATACGACTTCAGTCACTGCCGGTGGAGCTGCTGAACTACCCTACTCTAAGAAAATGGATAAAGTATCGTGATCTGTCCTTATCCGTATGAATCTGTTCCCGTGGTCAGTGAAAACGTGTGCCCAATGGGGTCCATAAAATTCATCATATGAATCCCGATGGAGTTGACATCATTAGTGGCATAGGCAGATGTATAGCAGAGCAAACCAGCTACAAGCGAGAGAACTCTTTTCTTTCGCAAAAATTTTCCATGACTTTGCTTAGATTTAAGCAGTGTGCTTTAGCAAGTCTTATAAGCAGATTGATGGCCTCGAGTAGCCGGGCGGCGATTCAGCACGCATTGCTCGAACCGTTTTTATCAAACCTCCGGTCCTCTACTGTATACCCAGGGTATTGAAAAAATAATAGTAAATTTGTAATACTAATAGTAAGAAAAAAGGAAAAACTTTAATTCAACAATTGACTGAAGACAATGACGATGTCGGTAAGATATTAGACCGCGGATCAGTATATGCGGGGTGCATATCCTGCTCTCTCTTGTCACTGACATCACTTTCTAGTGAGGAAACTGACGTTAACTTTACTTTTAGATTTTTAACACAAAGAATATAAAGAATGTTTAAAATATTTCCTCTTCACTTTGGAAGGCCGCATTCGCCAAACGTGCCACGAACGCAGGCATCATTAAAACGTTGGAGTGCATAAAACAGTAATAATAATAATAATAAATAGATCATTCAATCAATAAGAGTTTCACGTCCGGTTTCTCGCCATAAGGCAATGACAGGGACATCCAATAAAAGTAATAAAAGTAGTAAAAGTTTAACGTTGATTCCTCAAACAAGTACGCTATCGGCTCTGCTCTAAAACCTAGTCTGTCTCCCTGACCCTCCTTGAGAGCTTGGGGTCCTAGTGTCCCGGGCTTGGCTCGGGAAGGGCTGTGGGTCATCGACGGGAGGGTTGGGGATGATGCGGACTGGACCACACGGGAGCTGGGTTTCCGAAGACGATCTTGTCGGGTAGACGGAGGAGGGACCAGGGGCGTTGACGTAGCCAGGCATCCACCTGGGCGGTCCATGGGAGGGGGGCACGGGGAGAGTGCCCCCTTTTCCTGTAGAAACCTTCTCGAGAGGGATAAATGGAGGGCAGGTGGTTAGGGGGGAGGTCCTGTTTGCGCCTGAAATATCCGAAAATGATTGTTAATAAACTTGGTTTGTCGTATTGTAATAGAAAAGTGTTGAATCTACTGACATTCTCGCTCAAACTGCGGCATCTCAGTAAGTACTGCTCTTGCGCTCTTCAATATCTACGTAGAGCTATGAATAGAAAACTTTTGAAATTATGCCAAATAGCAGATTTTATACGGAATAGCAGATTTTATACGGAATAGCAGATTTTAGCTGTAAACGATGACGGGAAATGTGAGACTGAAATATGCAGTAAGATTGCATAAGCAAAAGTGGCCTTTGGTAATAGGAAAGAACTTCTAACAAAAAGTATAAAGAAAGACGCAATAAATAGGATAGTGAAAGCATTGGTTTGGACCAGGCTATTATATCGGTGCGAAAGATGGACCTTAAGGATGGTATTAGGAAACTGGAGGCATTGGAAATGTGGATTTGGAGAAGAATGGAGAGGATTAGCTGGACTCAAAAGGTTACAAATGAGGAAGTTCTGGACAGAGTTGGTACAGACAGACAGTTTATAAATGTACTAAGAAATAGGAAGAAGAGATGGATAGGACAAATTCTAAGGAGGAAAATCTACAAAATGAGGTCATAGAAGGTTGAATGAAAGGAAATAGAGGCAGAGGCAGGCCGAGATTAGGCATGTTAGGTGATTTAAACACCCACTCATATGAGGACATGAAGAGGAAAGCGGAAGACAGAGAAGAGTGGAAGCGCTATATACCACCATGAACCTGCCAGTAGAAAGTGCACTAAGAGAGAGAGAGAGAGAGAGAGAGAGAGGGAGAGAGAGAAGAGTGGAGGCGTTATCGGACCTTCAATGGATATTTGCAATGTACGTAGGATAAAGGTTAAACTCGTCCTAGGGCTAACCTTTCAGAGTATCACGATCCCTGCCTCTATTGGAAGAGTCTTTATGTACAGCCAGCTTCTCTTGTCTCAGCTTCTGTATCTCCTCATCTTCCTCCACATTAACGTACCTTAAGACTTTACATCAAAATACAACAAAATAAAATAAATATGAAAAATGCATCAAATAGACAAAATACAGGCAATACTCAAAATAACAAATGCAATAGATATACAAAATGCACAAAATATATAAAATGTATCAAATAGACAAAAATAAGACATATATACATCATATTTCATATTACACAGGTCAACAAAATGAAACTTTTTTCTCATCAGAGATTAAAATGTATTTTTCTTAAGTACTTTTTGACGCTGATTACAAATCTGTAACCAGAATTTTTCCAGCACGTATAGTTTTTGAGTTATGACCGATTCAACTTTAACAATACTAAGCTTAGAATAATAAACGCATAAGCATAAGTTTGTAGTTCATTTTCTTACAAAACCTTTCAGTCAAAACAAAACAAAATATGCAAAACAGATCTCATTTGTCATTCACTACATCTTCTATGGTCATGGAGTGAATGGTACTTTATTATAACCGTTGTGCGTTTGATTTTCTTTTGTGTGATTGGTTTGGATTATCTCGGTGCAACATCCAGCAGTAGTCTGCCATCATTCTCTCATTCCAGAAGCCTTGATTACTATTTTTCATTCCTTTTATATCTTGGTGGAACCGCTCACCCTGTTCGTCACTGACTGCGCGTTTTTTCCAAGGTTTTCTGAGAAGAAATCTAGGTGTGAATGCAAAAAATGAATGTTCAAAGACATTCTACCATCCATCTCTTTGTAAGCAACTAGCAAATTCTGGATTCCTTGTCTGTAGTCCGGAGACTTATTGTTTCCTAAGAAGTTTTCAAAAATCCATCTAAAGGCTTGCCATGCTTTTCGTTCTGAGGTATTGAGACTTCTATCGAAGTTGTCATCTCTCAAAATCTCCCTAATCTAAAGTTCTACAAAGATACCCTCCTTCAGTTTTGCGGAGCTAACTCTAGGGAATTTCTCAGTCAGATATTGATATCCTTTGGAATTTGACTTTCCCATCGCTTTCACGAAGTTTTCATTAACCCAAGTTTAATATGGAGAGGTGGAATGAAAATCTTGTTGAAATCAACTAACGGCTTTCCTTTGACACTTTCCTTTCCTGGCTCGTATGTGATTCGGAGCCGCCACTCGTGTGTGGTAGTGATCATCAGTAGCGCGTCTGTCCCACAGGCACTCAATTACGTTGACGCTACAAACATAGTAGTCCGCATGATGTTCTCTTTGCCCTCTCCATATCATAGGTATATCGAAAGGCAAGGAAGGCTTCCTTTTGTTTATCCAGTCGAGTAAACCATTTGAACAAGCAGTGCATATGATATGTGGCACCCAAACCTTATCTTGGTCTCCAAGTGGACAGCCGAAGTACGCTCCGTAAAGTTTTCGAATATCCTTCATAATAGTTCTCTTGCGACTTCGGAGTGAGTGAACCAAACACAGAGCAAAATGTATCCGGATGGTTTCTATATTCTCGAGGCATAATGATTGATTTTACTTATGAATATAAACTCAAGATGGTTGTTAATTTACATAGTGACGTCATGTAGAAGTTCCCAATTGCAAAGACTATGAAGAAAAAATTTAATCGAGGTCCGTAGAAGTCAATGCGTACGTAAGAAACCTGCAGAAAATTGCGAATAATGTAAAAATATAATCTGCCTCATCACAAAAACTAGACGTGATAGAGAAAAACTGCTTGCATATTTAGAATCAGCGTCGGAAAATCTATACAGATGACCCAATAATTTGCTTGATGAAAAATCACTGTTGACCAGTGTTATCATCTGTAAATGTTTGACGGTATCAAATGCCTTACTGAAATCGAGAGCTATCACTCTAACAAACGTTATGATAGATGGAGAGAGTGTGTGAGAGTAGTACATATGTTTATTTAGAAATTCATCAAACATCGACAAATAATTGTGAAAACAGATAAATCAGCAGACAAAAGTGAGAATCAACATATGCAGCATCAAACAGAAACTAAAATTTGCTCACCACGGCCATCAGAGAGGGTACTGAAGTACCCTATCGAGCTGACCACCGCAGTAAACAAAGAAAGAAGGAAATCGAAGAAACACTAAAGTTTTGTCTAAAACATGACAACAGTAATACGTTACGTTTATGTCACTAGGATCGTAAATAGATTACCCAAAATTATATATGATACGATTATCTAATATATATCAGATTTTAAATAGTAATTCAATAATTACCAAGATTCCATAAGAAAAGTATGTACGACACTTTAAAAGAATTAAAAGAGTTTAAGTTGCGAATTGCAATAGGTATAGCATTCCATATTGAGCATCCTTCAAATACATTAGTGAGAAGTTAGAACGATTCGCAGGTAAAGAAAGATAATTTGATACCGAAAGCCTAGTATGATAACCGCTATTTAAAAGATTAGATGTAAACATATCTTTTATAACTTTGGACATGAATCCTTCGTGATATAAGCACTTATAAATCATATTGGCAGTCATAGACTTATACAACAGATGTATCGGCTAGGTACTGTAGTTCTCATAAAGGAGCTTGGTTTTATACCGTCTGTCTTGAACCTGGAGAATCCTAAGGGCTCTATTATTCGCTACATGCAGAGGATGAAGTGTTTTTTCCGAATTATTTCCATAAATTATAAGGCCGTATGAAATTCCACTGAACACCAAAGAAAAATATAAATTTTTACGACATATTGCAGGCAATAGCTCTCTGCGTCTGTATAACATACTACAGATGCTGTTGATTTTAGAGGTTATACATTTAATATGTTCACATAAAGTTAAATTATCATCAATATTTACACCAAGAAACTTAACCAGTTTAACTCTTGACATAGCATTTCCATTAACAGTAACAGCGAGGTTATTAGCTAATATATAATCCTCATTACATTGGGATAGATAGAAGAGCATGTGGACAGATTTGGAGCAGCTAATAGTTAGTTTATTAGCCTTAATCCATTCGCTAATTCGCATACATTCAATGCTAGCCTTTTTGTAGAGGTCTGTTAGATTATTGGCATTAATAAAAGTATTTGAATCGTCTGCAAATAATTTGAGACATCCTTCAATAGAGGCATTTTGAATGTCATTAATATATAGTAAAAATAAGATAGGACCCAAGATTGATCCTTGGAGTACACCAATTTTCATCGGTAAAACAGTAGATTTAACATTATCAACGACAATATATTGGGAACGGTCTGAAAGATATGATTTAAACCAAGTATGAGTAATACCGCGTATCCCATAATTCCAAAGTTTATCGAGTAAAATACTGTGATCGACTGTGTCGAATGCTTTTGTAAAATCAAAGAATAACCCCATAACCAAGTTCTTATTTGCCTTTTCCATACGTATCATATTGACACAGCTATAGAGTGCATCGATTGTTGAATGACCCGGTCTAAATCCAAATTGATTTTCATGCAAAATTCCATTTTTATCTAGAAAATCAACTAGTTTCTTGTAGATAATTTTTTCGAAAACCTTACTCAAATTTCTCAAAAGGGAAATTGGTCTGTAATTTTCTTTTTTATCAGGACTTCCATTTTTGTGTATTGGGATAACTTTTGCGATTTTAAAATTGAGAGAGATTGAGAAAAAAAGAGAGATCATATTATATTAATTATTATTTCTCAACGATGACACCATATGGAGACACAAAGAGAACGAAATCATAAACTGAAATGAAAAAATAAAATAAATAAATAACAATGAGCAACCTACATATTAGAGTTTACGTAAACATAAACATTCAAATTAGGGTTAGAGTAACAGACCTACGACCATCAGAGAGGACATAACAGTGCCCTATCTAGCAGACCACCGTAGGATTAGGATATATATATGTGTCTAACCGTCAGGTTTTTTCTGAGTTCCATCCCACATATTCAGTTCGTCGACTGAATGCGAAGATTCTATGGAGGTCCCTTTTCCATAGTTCTCGTATTGCTTTTGTTTCGACGACTGCTGAAAGTTATCAGGACCTGACTTCAGGGATTCTGGAAAATGACCTGGACTCCAGTCCATGGACTTAATGGGTTTCTTAGCTATCGCATTGGGTCTTCGATTTTGTTGTTTGCTGTTGTGGGGTTGTTCATTTGCCGGAATGGGAATGGGCGGTCGGTTCTCTATGCTATTATAGTTGTCTGTGGTATGTCTGGCCTTAGCATCGGTCCCTTGGTGCTTCTATTAAAAAATCGACCAGTCGATATATTTAATAATAATTATAATAGTAATAATAATAATAATAATAGTCTTCGACGACTTATAATAAGTCGTCATCGTCATCATCATTATCATCATCATCATCATCATCATCGTCATCATCATCATCATCATCATCGCCTTTCTTTTAATGCCAGTTTTGCTGAGTTTAGTGTACGAATAGACCTATTCTCTTTGACCAATACCATTCATCAGATAATCTCCTATTTTTAAATTCATTTTAAAAATTTTGTAGCAATTTCCGGAGCCTAAGCGCTCACCAACCCAATGCCCTTTCTGACATTTTTATAAACTGACGTATAAACTTACTAAATAGACTGCGTTAATTGTATACTTTATCATACTATCTACGGATTGTGAATAAGATATGCTCACTTATGGCTTATCTAAATAAGATAGCTTATAGTGGATAAGATAAGTTCACGTATGGCTTATCTAGATAAAATACATGTAGCTCATAGTGGATACGATAGCTTATCTAGCTAATATAGCTCATAGTGGATACGATAGCTTATCTAGCTAATATAGCTCATAGTGGATACGATAGCTTATCTAGCTAATATAGCTCATAGTGGATACGATAGCTTATCTAGCTAATATAGCTCATAGTGGATACGATAGCTTATCTAGCTAATATAGCTCATAGTGGATACGATAGCTTATCTAGCTAATATAGCTCATAGTGGATACGATAGCTTATCTAGCTAATATAGCTCATAGTGGATACGATAGCTTATCTAGCTAATATAGCTCATAGTGGATACGATAGCTTATCTAGCTAATATAGCTCATAGTGGATACGATAGCTTATCTAGCTAATAAGATAGCTAAGATACGCTTACACGGAGAAGATAAGTGCAGGCACCTTCTTCATGTCTATATATTTAGCAACTTCTGGATCAGCTTCAGTTGTGGCTGCAGTATACATACAATAAATAACAAAAATTACAATTGCATTTGAAATTACAGAAGTTTGGATTAACATAAAATCAGCTTTTTTCCGCTTTCCACAGTGAACAATTACCTATCTTAATGATATTTACCTATCTATTATCCACCTTGATCATCCATCTAATTAATTACCTATCTTAATGATATTTACCTATCTATTATCCATCTTGATCATCCATCTAATTAATTACCTATCTTAATGATATTTACCTATCTATTATCCACCTTGATCATCCATCTAATTAATTACCTATCTTAATAATATTTACCTATCTATTATCCATCTTGATCATCCATCTAATTAATTACCTCTCTAATGATCTTTACATATATAATTTTGCATCTCGATCACCTATCCAATTAATTATCCATCTCACTAAATAGATCAGCAAATTAGCGAGTCACTTAATTAATTACAGATTTAATTAATTCTTCTTCTTCAGTGCACTGCCAAGTGGCAGGTTCAAGGTACATATTCACACTCAAAGTCTGCTTTCTCGCTCCATAAGAGCACTCCTTAGATCAACAAGTTAATCTCTTCACAAAGTCTATGCCTTATCCATAACTTATGTAGCCTATAGCTTGGGAAAAATATGGCTTCTGATGTGGTTTCCCGTTGACTTCCTCAGTTAGATGTATTAATTACCATTTAATCCTGGGGGAAAATATTTCATGGTGAGATAGGTCCCCTCTTGCCATCCTTTTTATTTCCCGCTTTAGTCGCCTCTTACGTACACGCAGTTGATTGTTTTGCGGTTGCCCTCTTCTGCAGTGGTCCAACCACACCCGGGCACAACGCGAGGGCAAGTCAGTAGTAACAAATATCAGACACTAACCTCTATTTGACGAGCCACCACTGGATGACACTGTGGAGATGCCGCTAAATTTCGGATTATCACGGATCGACTGTTCGTACCGGTCTATGCTTGAAGAGCTGACCGCTCCAACGCTTGTAGTCGATATCTGCAAGAAAAATATGAATAAGCTTTAGACAACCATTTTATTTATATATTTAATAGTATTTATATATTAATATATTTTACTTACGTCATTTTATTTAATTATTTATATATATTTATTTGTTTGTTATTCTATGATAATGTGATATTTATAGGATAAATAGAATTGTTTTCTCAGGGAATGACGGCGATTATGACGCCCCTGCCCAGTAAATGTTAGTCGAAGCTGAGGAATGCATAGGGGGCCCACCTCGTCATAAGCAGAATCCCCCAAGAGTAATGATATATCAAAAGGAATGTTATCGATGATTTAAAGATCTACTCGTATGTGGACGTGAAGAGGAAAACTGAAGACACAGTAGAGTGGAAGCTTTATTTACCGTGGACTTGCTAGTGGGCAGTATACTAAGATAGAGAGATAGAGAGAAAGACAGAGAGAGAGAGAGAGAGAGAGAGAGAGAGAGAGAGCTTCATGATGATAGGATAATTGAAGGTGTGGTTAAAGTTAAGCGTGTTAGGGAAGGATCAATTTTTTTTATCACAGGAGTTCTATTTATGTTGCGTGAAAGCGGAGCGTTAGTAAGAATAGACTTGCCTTGGACCTGCCACTTGGCAGAATACAAGTGAGAATGGGAGAGTATCAATGGCTAGTCAAAGATGTGCTTAAAGTGAACGAAATTGTAAATTGACAACGTAGGAATCTGTACCTTACTATATGCACACATCAGCAGTCTATAGTAATCGTTAGCATGGGAAAACCCAATGGATCAACCTTTTTTGGAATTGAAGCAACTTTTTTCCAGCAATTGATTGCATAAGCTACGGCCATTTAATTAAAGTCAATTGTTCGATGGAGTGCTCTCTACGAAAAGTTCGGCAATGGCTTAGCCTTTGAGATAATATCAGTTACTCGACAGAGTGTTTCCACCAAGCGAGATAGTAGGCAGAGTAGGAATATATACACTTGTAGTCATGGACCTGCCATTAGCCTGCGCACTAGAGAACTATTTCACCATAACCTTCTCGTACAGTGTCCGAGACACTGGAGAAAAATAACCGTTACCTGCACGTGTCGTAGAAGCGACTAAGCAGGAACTGAGAAAGACAACGGGAAACGACCACAGAAGCCATATTTATCCCAAGCCATAGTCTATATTAGGTATGGATAAGGCTTTGCTCTTTTGTTCAGTCGGTTGGAGCCAGTGGCGATGTCGGTAAGATATTCGACTGTGGATCAGTATTTGCGGGGCTCAAATCCTGGGCTCGCCCGTCACTGACGTAACTTTCGAGTGAGAAAACTGACGTTAACCTTAGTTTTACCAGCTTTAACAGTGATTAACTCGTTGATCTGTGGAGTGCTCTTTATAGAGCGTGACAGCAAATTATGAATAAAAATATCTACCTGGGGCATACCAGTTGGACAATACAAGAGACAGAGAGAATTATCCTGATGTAATTATCTTATTTTTAAAATCTAACAACTTCTTGAAACTAATTAGTTAAAATTGCAATTTAATATGCAAATTATTTCACAATTTAATTATATACCTAAATTTGAATATAACTTAATGTTTCTCATTTAGAATTTAGAAATAGTTTAACTTAGTTAACTTAATTTCTTAATAAATAATACAATAAATAAATAAATAATTAATTCATTTTTATAATTTATAATTGTTAAGCTTAATAATAATTTATTAATTTTATTAATTAATTACTGATTTTAATTAGTAATTTAAGTTAATATTTAATAATAATTAATAATTAAATAATAATTAGTAGTTTAATCATTTAAATAACTTCCATTGACCTGTGAATTGTGATTGCTCTGGGTACCTATTCCTACAATAGATGTTATTCTCCCTATCTCCTCTCTGGTTGGCAATGGTTGGATTATCGTTTTTCGTCGTCGGTTTCTCGGCCTACAGACACACAAATAGATGACCACCAGGACCAACAGCAGCAAACCCCCCAAACCCCCGACAATTCCATAAATATATTCCTGCGGAGAAAATCCTGTTGTGTCCGATATTTCTGTAGTTGAGCCTAAATAAAACACAATGTCCAAGCATTAAAACGATACTTTTAAATACGTAATTATATACACACATTAAAACTATTTTAATTATTTTTAAACAGTACTTCAATACCGATAAATATTGCAATAGGTGAAGCAATCAGATTAATTCGTGGTAAAGAATTAATTGAGGAATATAATGAAAAACAACTTCGGGCAGTTTTTTGGACTGCTTCCCAGACTTCAACTGACAGTTTATGCAATTTATGACCGTACCAGCGGGCTGAATCGATGCTATGTTGGCAAGATGTCCGCCTATGAATCAGCGGGTGTAAAGTTCAAATCCAGTGCTTGTCCGTCACTGACTTGCTTTCGAAATTGACGCAGTTACACTAAGCTACGTTTAAACATATTATATCATAATTAATTTCGGATAAACGAATAAATTTTAACTAAATTGAAGCTTAACAGATTTCTATTGGGACTCCCGCTCCTATGAAACAGAAATAGACGAAACAGAAATAGACGAAACAGAAATAGACGAAACAGAAATAGACGAAACAGAAATAGACGAGCAGGTTTTAATATTGCATTAAATGAGGTAAATCTAGTTTAACAATAACATTTATCACTTCTTCATTTATTAATCTATTTTAACAATAGAAATTTACTAATGTAATTTAATCAGTATAACTTATTAGACTCTAGTTTTATCAGTATATATTCTAATTTACTATCGTAATTTATCTATCTAGATTTATCAGTATAATTAAGTGATTAGTTTTTTAACTGTAATTTATACATTTAGTTTTAGTATAATTTAGCTATTTACCTACTGTACGTTCGAGGACCTATCTAATAGACTAACCGTTTACTGCACGTGTCTAAAGAGACGACAAGAAGACATAAATAATATAGGTAACGAGATGTAGCCTGGTAAATTGCTTATGAAGTATTTTGCAGGTCAAATACTGCATTTTATGATTTTGTTAAAGAAAAATCTAATGATCCAAATCAACGTAAGAGAGAGAATTCGGTTGGTGAACGTCTAGGGTCCAGAAACTGCTAAAAAAATTGCTAAAGCGAATGGAAATGTTTAATCCCGACCCTAGTTAAACTAGGATTCAAGGAAATATGATGATGATGATGTCGGTAGAATGGAAAGAAAAAGAGGCAGGGGCAGGCCGAGATTAAGTATGTAAGATGATTTAAAGACCTACTCATATATGGAAGTGAAGAGGAAAGCGTTAGACAGAGAAGATTGGAGGCGTTATATACCATGGACCTGCCAGTAAGCAGTTCACTAAGAGAGAGAGAGAGAGAGAGAGATATAGAAAGAGAGAGAAAGAGAGAGAGAGAAATAGATGTCGGTAAAAAATCTTCTAAATAGGATTAATATGCAGAGTATTTTATTTTAGGGATGCAATTCGAAATTCTAGCTAGGCTAATAATAAGTGCGTTTAATTCATAACATTAATAAAGTATTATTAGTAGAATTAATTTTTAATACAGCGCTCTAAGTATAAAAGAATCTATACCATGAAACAACCATTTAACAGAATACCAGTGAGATAGATAGATAGAGAGATAGAGAGAGAGTGAGAGAAGATTTTAGATCTACCTAATTCGCTTGAACTTGATATCATAGATAAATCTGGTGCTGTTGCTAAAGTTATATTATCCATTATTGACAAAAACTTACGGTTATTTTATACTCTTTTCCTTTTAACAATAAACTTCAGTTACATTTTCCTTCAGGAACTAAAATTAAGCGCAGTAACTAAGCGACTCGGCATCATTACGTATCGCTACCATACAAACATGAAACATTGTTCAATGAAAACACAGCAAGTCGCACAGATATGTGGCGAACGTATGGTAAATGAGGTTAGGTGGGGTAGAAAGATAGATAGAGAGAGAGAGAGAGAGAGAGAGAGAGAGAGAACTATGTTTATTTCGATACACTCGAAATATACAGTGACATACAAAAACAAGGCCGTCAAAGAGGTCACTAGTAACCTATCTAGTTGACCACCCCGCAATCATACAAATTGAAAAATAACTAGGCAAACGAAATAAACATGCAATATAAGTAAAAGAAGGGGAAGGGTTATACCCTCAAAAGGTGATGAGCCAAAAATTGTGAAACCCTAGAAGAGACTAAAATATAATAAACGATAAAATAGTAATATGATGATAAATATATAAAAGAGACTAGAATATATTTTTCCGTTCTGGGGAGGGCAGATATCTAGTAGAGTAGGGAACGCCCCCTCTCTCCCCTAACAATGCAGATATGAAGTCACATGAAATGTTGTTAATTGGGCATCTACTGAATTGGAGTTTCACAGAAAGAATTAAATACCGACCTGGTTTTCAATGTAACTTTACACTTTGGATTGATGATTTTATCTTTCGCTACAAATTAATACGTAGAGTTTTATGTAGACATGTAATAAAAAATTATAGGGTTAGCTTTACGCCAAGGGTTTGTGTTTGGGGAAGAAATAGGGCTAGAGTTAGGAGATTGCTAGCAGTAATAGGGCTAGAGTTAGGGCAGTAATAGGGCTAGAATTATGGCAGTAATGGGGCTAGAGTTAGGGCTAGTATATGTAACATGTTTAAGACTTATGAACATTATTACCTACTTTTCTTTCATTTCCATTATATTTGGATGATTTTCTGGATTTTGGAATTTGCACGGTTACGGACTTTCTCTTAGACCACCGGCTTGGATTTGTCTCAATAGTGCTCGATGTTGTCATGGATGACGTTAGCGCTCCAATTGTTGTTATTTTTGCTGTGAAACCAGGTCGCTGTTTAATAACTGAAGTTGCACAGGGTTGTAGAATAGGCAGACAGGCAGACATAGAGATAAGCATGCAGAGAGATAGGCAGGCAGGCAGGCAGGCAGAGAGGCAGGCAGAGAGTTAGGCAGGCAGACAGGCATAGAGATAAGTATGCAGAGAGAAAGGCAGGCAGACAGGCATAGAGATAAGCATGCAGAAAGTTAGGCAGGCAGACAGGCAGGCAGGCAGAGAGTTAGGCAGGCAGACAGGCAGGCTGACAGGCAGACAGACAGACTGACACACAGAAAGATAGACAGACAGGCAGACAGGCAGCAGGTAAGCAGACAGACAGGCAGCCAGACAGGCGGGCGGGCAGACAGACAGACAGACAGGCAGGCAGGCAGGTAGATAGGCAGGCTGAGAGACAGGTAAACACTCTGGGAGGGAGGTAGGGAGGTAGGGAGGGAGGTAGTGAGCTTGCACAAAGCATCCTGGTTTGTAAGGTTAGCCTATACTGTAGATGCCATGTGTTGACTATAATTTTTATGTTGACACTTCTGATATGATTCTAAGCTATAGTTGCTATTATCCTCGTAATATCTCTTCTGCGCCTCTCTCTCTCTCCCTCTCTCTCTCTCTCTCTCTCTGTCACTCTTTTTGTATCTCTCTATCCTTCTCTCTCTCTCTCTCTCTCTATCTATCTCTCAGCCACTCTTTCTTATATCTCTATCCTTTTCTCTCTATCTATCTCTCTCTCTCTCTCTCTCTCTCTACTCTCTTCTCGCTCCATCTAGTTTCATTTTCTCTCTCCTGTCTCACTTTCTCTACTTAAATTTCTATTCAGTCTGACTCTAAAGTGAAGAGCACACCCACGATGCACGTACTACGTGTTAAACGTTTCAATGGTTCATAATAACTTTGCTGTTGATGGCGCCAAGTTACATCAAGCTTCGATACGTGATTAATCTTCCTGGGCCCCTATAGAGGAATTTTTTAGTTACTAATTAAACTAGTCTTTGAACACAGTCTCTTCTATGACATCAAACTTATGCCCCATCCCATTTTGAGGGAATAACCATTCCCCCTCCCAACCTCTCTTGCCATGTGTCCACCACATAATCGCTTCTGATTTAGACACTCTGACCGTTAAAAAGTAAAGCTAATATTAATGTCAGTTTCCACGTTCGAAAGCGATGTCAGTGACGGGCGAGCCCAGAATTTGAACCCCGCACATACTGAACCGCGGTCGAGTATCTTACAGACATCGCCACTGGCTCCAGCCTTTTCAAAAATACGTTTATAATATTATAATTGTAAATAATTTCAATATATATATATATATATGTATATATATATATATATATATATATATATATATATATATATATATATGTATATATATATGTATATATATATACATATATATATATATATGTATATATATATATACATATATATATATATATATATATATATATATATATATATGACCTAAACTTTAGTATCAATGGAATATAAATCTTATTAACATAATTGTAATTACATTATATTATTGTTCCGGATGCCGGAGCGTATCGCTATTTCAACAGATCAACAGTACTGTCCATATAGCACTGTGATAAACGTATATCCGTTACATAATACTGCTCATAAAACTTGCCATTATGTATCGATCTGATTTGACGGCATCGACACTCTTCATACGCATTAGCACCTCCAAACTGCCACCTCAACCATAACCCAAACTCTACGACACTTCATTCAAATAAAAGCAAAAATAGACTTTAGAATATTTTAAAGATACCGCGGAAACGGGTCAGTATTTAATGGAATTTCCCGTAGATAATAATAATTACTGAATAACTGCATTGATTAAAAGTCAATGAGAGAGGTCAACGTTTTGCGGAAACTATACTGTAGGCCTGACGCCAACATGTATTATATATATATATATATATATATATATATATATATATATATATATATATGTATATCATCATCATCATCGTCATCTTCCCTTGAATCCCAGTTTAACTAGGGTCTGGGTACTAATAGACTGTCTTAAATCCTGTCTGTCCTACATCATATCATCCATCAGTCAATCCCCTAATTGCGACTTTTCCATTCGTTTAAATTTTTGTAGCAATTTCTGGAGCTTTGGCGCTCACCTACCGAATGCTCTTTTTGACATTGGTGTGGATCTTAGTGCTTTAGTCGCCTTCTACGACACGTGCAGTATAGGTATATAATAGTATCAAAGAAACAACTAGTAGCTAGGGATAGCAGCTGTACTGCAGCAGTTGTGGATTGCTATTAGCTGGGACAGCTAATAGCAATCCACATCTAAAATAAAACAAGATAATCTAAAATAAAACAGCAAGCAGCTAGAAGTAGCAGCTGCCGATAGCAGCTGTGTGTGGATTAGCTGGGATAGCTGAGGTTCTTAGAGAGATGGAGATTTATAGCAACATAGCAATTAAAAAGCTGGAAAAGCTAATGTTAACGTCCGTTTCCTCACTCGAACGCAATGTCAGTGACGGACGAGCCCAGGATTTGAACCCCGTACATACTGATCCGCGATCGAGTATCTTACCGACTTCGTCACTGGAGTTACTAAGTGGGGAAGGTCTATTACAAGAGGTCATAGAAGGTAGAATGGAAGAAAATAGGCAGGGGCAGGCCGAGATTAGGCATGTTAGATGATTTAAAGACTCGCTTATGTGGACGTGAAGAGGAAAGCGGAAGGCAGAGAAGAGTGGAGGCGTTATATTCCATGGACCTGCCAGTAGGCAGTGTGCACTAAGAGAGAGATAGAAGAGTGGAGGCGTCATATTCCATGGATCTGCCAGTAGGCAGTGCACTATGAGAGAGAAGAGTGGAGGCGTCATATTCCATGGATCTGCCAGTAGGCAGTGCACTAAGAGAGATATATAGAGTTACAGCAATATAGCAAGTAGAGCAGCAGCTGTCAGCAACTGCTATTAGCTGAGCTAGCTGATGGTATTAAAGGGAGATTACAGCAACATAGCAAGTAGAGCAGCAGCTGTCGATCAGCTGCTGAGGGCTGCTATTAGCTTGGACAGCTGATGATATTCGAGTAGAGCAGCAGCTGTCAGCAGCAGCTATTGCTGGCTGCTATTAGCTGGGACGACAGATGGCCTGCAGCAGCTGTTCAATGGGATGGGTTGGAATTCTCTAATGCAGCATTTACCATGAATATTTAATGAAATATAAGGATATCATATTCGCCGGATAGAGCGAAAGGCAGGTCAAGGCTTTGGCTAGATTTAGGTTCAATGCACAAATTCATACTTACAGTCTGTTAACTCTCTTCTCATTGATAACATCATCGAGCAAATTAACTGAACGCTATCGTTTTAGCAGAATAACTTCGACCCCAATTCGCTAATCTGACGGTGCTTTTTAAAAGATATTTTGATTTAGAGATTCCGCACTTTTACTAATTGACTTATTTAATTGCTTAAGTCTATTAATTTCATTGACTTTAAATAAATTTAAATTATCATATAGTTATTGTAACTTTTATTCATAATACTACTTCTACAGAATGCTTCATGTCGGAATGCAGTAAATTTGTAACCCAGGCCCTACACTCAATATGGCTTTGGACTATTTTTCTTGCTTTTCGACTTTGCACCGTTTTAGACCTTATTTTTGCTCGCCGATTTGGATTTGTCTCAATAGTGCTCGATGTAGTCATGTATGACAGTAGCACTCTATTGTTGTAATGTTATGGCATGGCGGACGCTGTTCACTCCAGCTGTTTAATGATCCTGGTAGTATCATCTGATCCTGTACGGACCTCCTCCCTAGGCTAACAAAAGCCATTCATATGCAGTCAACAGCCATTAAATACCGGCCTGTTTCTATGCTAACTTTGAATCTTCTATATCCTAGTTTTTCTTTCCCTAGAATAAATTCATATTTAGAGTTATTCTATGGTAAGAACAAGGGTTATGGTTTGGGGGTAGCATTAGGGGTTTGGTAGAAGGGGCTGATGTGGAAGGATTGTCAGGATTTTAATTATTGTTTCTGTTGTTAAATTGGGTCGATATCTAATAGCTAGTATCATTGTCATTTGGAGAGTATATGAATGTGCGCGATATGATTTACATTCAATTTAAAGAAAATAGTCTGATTAGTAAAACCTAGAACAATTTAAATATTTAGAGATTTCGAAAGATTTTATCCCAGGGAAACTAAGTAAATTTCGCCTTTGTTTCTCTTTTTTACAGTCAAGCATTCTTAACGGTTCAATGGCCGAATAAGTAGAGAGCTTGCATGAAAGCAAACGGAATAATTAGGCCCAATGTAAGTTTTGCTGTTAGCTTGCAAAGATATTTACAAAATTCGCCATAATAAAATTATATTATAATCATGAGACTAAAGCATTTTGCATCTACAGGAGGTCAATAACTAATTAAATATTATATTATACTGATTGATGATTGTATTGATTGATTGCCTGAATGCTTGATTGATTGATTGAATGATTGACTAAATGTTGGATTGATTTATTGCCTGATTAATTGACTGAATGAATGATTGACTAGATTATTGAATGATATAATTATATTGCAGATAATTATATTGCAGTAACAGTAGGCAAATGTATTATCAATACTACTGCAGGAAGGAAAACTGAAAATATTAAGCGGAATATCGTTCCAGTATCGTTAGAGTTGTTGGGGAAGGTCGCTATGGAGGACGTGGGTTCCATGTCCTTGAAGGAAAAGAGGAAGTTCTTCGAGAACGAGATTGCTCAACAGGCCAAGAGACCGGAACCGGGTTAGTGTGGATGTATGTGTACTTGTATATGTGCGTGTATGGGTACTTGTATGTGTGCGTGTATGGGTACTTGTATGTGTGTATTGTCGACTAGGATTCAAGGGAAGAAAATGGTGTTGAAGATGATGACGATTATATAGTTATATATACAAAATACATGTATATATCTGTACTGTATATATCTAAACACGATTAGACGTATTTGAAGAAGATATGAGACCCATGTTTTACAATGATCTATATATCATCTTTTTGGATCCATATTCGTATGACACTTTTACACTTACCTCATCTATTTATCGCACCACCCTATATACTTTATTCACAATGCATATCTCTGTATATTTTAGTGAGAAAATTTTCATTTCTACAAGAGCATGAGATCATCAAGTTAAAGCATGAGGAAAGTAAGTGGATATATATACTTTTTATAATTTGGATATTTTAATACTATAATAACTATGATAAATACTTTTGGATATTTTTTATCAATTGATTTATGATGATTAGATATACTTCTTTATTCTGCCCTTGAAAAGGCAATGGAAATCCACTTCCGAATCCATATTTGTCCCTAGTTATTTAAGTTATATGTGTTAAGGTTCTGTAAGGTGTATATAGAGTTGGTATGAAGATTTTGGTTAATGTAGCGCTCTTTTAGGGAGCATCAAAATGCACAATATATGTATATTCTTCTATAGGGTTCTTCTAAGTGACAGGTCCAAGATACATATTCCTACTCTGCTACATATGTGCTCTTTTCATACTTCATAAAGAGCATTCCATCTATCAGCGAGTTAATCCCTTCATAAATGGCTATGACTTATCCACAGTTTAGCAACCTATAGCTTGAGAATAATATGGCTTTTGGAGGTGGTTTCCCTTCGGTGGTTTGCCTTCCTCAGTTCTTATTCAGTCGCCTCTTACGCCACGTACAGTTTACGGTAGGTCTATCCTTCAGCGTGCCGGACACAAAACGGGAAACACATTATAAATTAATATGGTATAATTATATATGGCATAATTTAAAATGATATTATTGCATATTGCAGAGTATGTGAAAATATTGAAATTGTGATACTTCTATGTGCCCTTTTTATATGTATGCTGTTGTGCCACGTGTTGCAATGTAATTGCATCTGTGTGTGTTTTAACATAACATGACATAACATAACATAACATACCATAACATAACGGAACACTGGATCAGGAAGCACAGGTGCTTGTTTAAGGCCCATCCAATAAATTTGTCTACCAAGAAATGGTGAATAAAAGATTATAAATACAATTTAGCATGGTATAACTTAGTCAAATATAATTTAATCTAAATGAATCAATCAATTAAATGAATGAATCCATTTCACTGGCAGACCGGAAAGTCTCTGTCATGCAGAGATCCTTAACAGAGTCCATGGATAGTGAAGGAGGAATGGGTTCCATGGATAATGGTGGAGGAATGGGGTCCGTGAAAGAACATGAGCTCAAACCAAACAATTTGGACTGCATAATTTCCAGGTAGGTCAAGGTTATAAGAGTTGAGTGAGTGACTGAGTGAGCGAGTGAGTGAGTGGGTGAGTGAGTGAGTGAGACCAAGGCTTTTATGAGCTAACCTCTTTGGTTTTTGAAGAGATTAGAATTTTTTTAAACTTTCTGCATAGCCGTCAGATTTACTTCTGTCATCAAGTAATTAAAATTGTAAATTATCTTAATTGTCAAATGAATGTAGTTCAACGTTGTTTGAAATCAGCAGATGTGCCCAACTATTTGTTCTTGCTAAGAAGAAACTTTAAAAAATAATTCTTAAAAAGCTGGTAAAGCTAACGTTAACGTCAGTTTGCTTACTCGATGCCAGTGACGGGCGAGCCCAGGATTTGACCCCACACATACTGATCCACGGTCGAGTATCTTACCGACTTCGCCACTGGCTCCAGCTCTATCCATCCATCCAACTAGTAATCTATCAATCAGTCAATTAATCAATCAATCAATCAGTCAATCAATCACTCAACCAATCAATCAATCAGTCAATCAATCACTCAACCAATCAACCAATCCATGTAATAATGTTTTTATGTTTTGTAGTGTCGCAGAGAGCAAGTCAACGTTGTAAGTATCTACATTATTATGCCAGTCATTAATAAATCAACTCTTTATGTCTGATAGTACACGATGTCTTGCCTTCCTATTCCCTCTCACAATTGCTCACAATTGTGAAATCATTATATCAATCGCTGAAAAATGACGACCGTTGAAGGAAATTCCTCAAATTAAAGGCTGTCGACAAATTTACCTGATTGAGTCATCAAAATTTAAATATATCTTTTAAAACAGATTGATTGATTAGTTTAATGAATGATTCAATTATTCATCTACTGAATGACCTATTAAT
Organism: Enchytraeus crypticus; assembly: GCA_905160935.1. Classification (NCBI taxonomy): domain Eukaryota; kingdom Metazoa; phylum Annelida; class Clitellata; order Enchytraeida; family Enchytraeidae; genus Enchytraeus; species Enchytraeus crypticus. The sequence continues at coordinate 272,279 of CAJHZI010000209.1, read as the reverse complement.
TAAATGAATGAATTAGTGAATGATTGAGTAAATCAATTAATTTTGATGAGTTAAAGAACGAGCTATTTTAATGATTAGCTACAATGATTAATTAGCTATAATTACTGATTGATTGAATGATTGACTATAATTACTGATTGACTGATTAGCTAGAATGATTAATTGATTAATTGATTAGCTATAGTGACTGATTTATTGATTAATTGATTAGCTAGAATGACTGATTGATTGAGTAGCTAGACCGAATGATTGATTGATTAGCTAGACTGAATAATTGATTTATTAAATGTATTTATTATTAACGTATATTTCTGTAGATCAGCGACAGAACGATTGTTTGGGATGAACGCAAGAAGGCCCCAGGCCCCGGTGAGGCCACTAGTGGCCCCAGACCCCGGTGAACCACGCCTCCTCACCCACTAGTGGCCCCAGGCCCCAGTGAACCAGCCCCCTCAGCCACTAGTGGCCCCGGGCCCCTGTGAACCACGGCCCTCAACCACGAGTGGCCCCAGGCCCCGGTGAGCCACTCCTCCTCACCCACTAGTGGCCCCAGGCCCCGGTGAACCACACCCCTCAGCCACTAGAGGCCCCAGGCCCCGGTTAGCCACGTGCTCTCACCTACTAACATCTACCCCGATCTCTTTCAGCTAGCAGATCCGAGCTACAAATTCCATGAATGCCACGTAACGATACAATTTCAGCTAATGATCACTCGACCGCGGATCAGTATGTGCGGGGTTCAAATCCTGGGCTCGCCCGTCACTCACATCGCTTTCGAGTGAGGAAACTGACGTTAACATTAGCTTTAGCTATTTAACGGTGCTGATGTTCTCAGTTGTTCTGCGCTGTATAATCAGTAATGTAACTATTTAATTGATTAATGCAACTAATTCATGAGTTTTGATTTGTTTTTTTTATAGTTTGATAAGGTTTCTCATTGTAGTTCTAATTTTAGGCTTAAAGACAGTCATGCAATCTGCTGGATGCCATGTAATGTTCTAGGTGCCATGTAATGTGCTAGGTGCCTGTAATGTGCTAGGTGCCATATAATGTTTAGGTTGGATGTAATGTGCTAGGTGCCATGTAATGTGCTAGATGCCATGTAATGTGCTAGGTGCCATGTAATGTGTTAGGTGTCATGTAATGTGCTAGATGCCACGTAAAAACTCCATTCTACTGAAACTGCTCTTCTTCGTATACATAATGATCTTAGCTTGGCCATGAGTAGTAAACGGGTTTCTGCCTTGGTTCATCTAGATCTCTCTGCTGCCTTTGATACAATTGACCATGGCATCCTAATAAATAGGCTTAAATCTTGTTTTGGCATATCTGATTCTGCTTTTTCCCTTCTCACATCTTATCTCTCATATCGCACACAATCAGTTGTTATTGGTCAAAATCGCTCTTCTGAACTACCCCTCCTACGCGGTGTTCCTCAAGGTTCAGTGTTAGGTCCATTGCTCTTCTCTCTATATATCACTCCTCTTAGCTACCTGCTTGCTCAGTTGTCCATAAATTTTCATTTCTATGCAGACGACACACAACTATATATTTCCTTTTCTAATCACGATTCCGTTCAGAAACTGGCTCATCTCTCATCCATTCTAGACAAGGTTTATTCCTGGTTTTGTGCTAACCGCCTTGCTGTTAATCCTTCCAAAATTGAATACTTTTTAATTGGCACTCCTTTGCAAAGAAGTAAAATTACCAATAACTCTGTTAATTTTCAGAATCTTGCTCTTTCACCTTCTCGATCTGCCAAAAACCTTGGAGTCATATTTGATGAAAACCTTGACTTTAAATCCCATATCTCTTCTGTTTGTCGCGCTTCTTTCTTTCAGATTCGTCAGATTAGGCAAATACGTCCATCCCTTACTAGAAATTCAGCCACTATCCTTGCTAATTGTATAGTTCATTCAAAACTCGACTACTGTAATTCATTATTACATGGGTTGCCTACTTCTTCTCTCAATCGTTTTCAGCACGTGCAAAATTCTCTTGCACGTGTTGTTTGCAAGTCCTCTCGACTTCAATTTCGCTCTCTTTCTCTACTTCGCAGTCCTCACTGGCTCACTGTTAATCTACGCATAAAATATAAAATAGCTCTATTAACTTTCAAAACTCTGCGATTTGGCAAGCCTTCTTACTTATCTGAAATTCTTCTTCCCTATCGCCCCTCACGTGCACTTCGCTCCACCGATGCCAATCTTCTCTCAGTTCCAAATATTCTCACGTCATTGGGCAGACGTTCATTTTCTTACGCAGCACCCACAATCTGGAACTCTTTACCTGCTGATCTTCGCTCTTGTTTTCTCTCTCAACATTCTCTAGCAAGCTTAAAACTTACCTTTTCCCACTATAGACATAATCAATCTACCCTGACCATTTTTTGATCACCGGACTGGCTTTCGTTTAGGACCTTACTTCTCCTCAGAACATTTCTTTCGCAGATTGGTCTGGGTGAGTTGATCTGTAGTGATGTGTGCTGTTGGGAACGTCCCTGACATCATCCCTGGATGAGGAAACGGACGTTAAACCTTTATTATTATTATTATTATTAATGTGCTAGGTGCCATGTAATGTGCTAGGTGCATGCAATGTGCTACAATTATACTTAGTGCTAGTAACTTCAAAAACTAACATTTTATTGCTTTGTAATTTGCTATAATTACTGCTAATAACCTATATAACTTCTAAACAAAAGATTTTGTAGTACAACAAAGCGTAGCGTCAATAGATAGATATAAAAATAGTCTTAGAGCACTAAGGTTTAAAAAAAATGCATTAATTACAGTGTTCAAAAAGTAATACTAAAGAATTTTGGTGTCAAAGTTTAATATCGTATGGGAATTTCATACATTTCGTCTGTAACAATTTCACTATGACAATACTTCTATAGCCATATGACAAGTTTACTGTTGTAGTTTTAGAAGTATTTTTAATTCCGTAAACTTGCTTTAACTGGTTTTACCCAGTTCCTACCGGTTTCAATGATTTTTCGTCTTCCAAGTTATGCTTGTAGTTTGTGACTTGGTGTTGCTCTTTTATGTTGTAGTTAATAAATTATTTTTTTCAAACGGTTTTGTTTTTTATTTGTACAGTATAATTGTAAATCAGTCTCCAAGATCATGTCACTGGATTTGAACGCCGCACCGACAGATCCGCAGCCGAGCACTTTACCGATCATGCCTGGCTGAAATATGAGCGTCTGAGACGATGTTAAGTATATGCTAATTCAAAACTTGCGATTAGTGTCCTAACTACTCTCTCTTAGTGCACTGCCTACTGGCAGGTCCATGGTATATAATGCCTCACTTTTCTCTGTCTTCTGTTTTCCTCTTCATGTCCAAATATAAGTTTTGTCCTAATTACAAGACTCTATGTTTCACTTCACAAACATGAATTTTGTCGGCGGAATTAAAGAAAAAGCTGGTAAAGCTAACGTTTACGTCAGATTCCTCACTCGAAAGCGTTGTCAGTGACGGGAGAGACCAGGATTTGAATCCGGTACATACTAATCCGCGGTCGAATATCTTACCGACATCGCCACTGGCTCCAGCCTACCAGTAACCTAATGGAACCTACCAGTCGGCCGAATATCACAGCTAATTTAAAGCATCTCGGCCATATTCGTTCAACAGCAACTCTTAACACAGTCTACAATCAAAGGATGTCTAAACGACAGTTGAACGAGTGCGACATGCGCTCTCTCTCTCCCTTCTCTCTTAGTGCGCTGCCTACTGGCAGGTCCTTCGTTTATAATGCCTCCGCACTTCTCTGGGTTCCGCTTTTCTCTTCATTTCCACATATGAGTGGGAAATGAAGAGGAAAGCAGAAGACAGAGAAGAGTGGAGGCATTATATATCAAGGACCTGCCAGTAAGCAATTAGCGACATATTAAGCTAATAAGAAAAAAATACACCCGCGTCTTATTAAAGTCAATTTTAATATTACAAAAAAAACGCAACGCGCTACAATATTATAGTAGTCAAAGAGAAAATACGATAAATATATACACAAGATTTACACAAAACTTCATGGTAGTTTCTCAGTTTCTTCTGCATTTGATCTTCGTTAACAGTTCATTTAACACTAGTGCTAGATGTTGTCATGGACGACAGTAGCACTCAATTATCAATGGTTGTTCATTAGTTGTACACCAGTACTACGACGATTAGATATAGCGAGTTCAGGCAATGCATGATTCATATATTACATGAAAAGAGCGATAGGGTTTCAGAGAAAGCAATTACAGATTTGGAGCAAATCACCTCAGGACAGCTTTTATTTCAGTCATTTGTGGAGAGGTGCCTTGGTTTCAGCCACTTAATGAAAGGGGGCAATGCAGAGGCAGTGGTATGATAGGTTAGACGTCTGACTGCTGCTCAGTAGGTGACGGTTCAATTCCTGGGCTCGCTCGTCGCTGATGATCCCTACGAGAGACGAAACTAACGTTAAGACTTCAGACTTTATTTACTGAGGATAAACATCCTACACCATCAGCAGAGGAATCAATCAATAAATAGTCATTAATCATAGTAATCAATCTCACTACATAACAATATCTCAATAGCTCCGCGTGTAGAGTGTCGGGTAGCGTCGATAAGTTTTAAAAGACCATACAGGCGTCGTAGTGTCGATTCCCGAGCGATTATATCAGACAGTAACATCTCGGACATTTACACGACCGGTAAAATGGACAATTAACTGTAATGTGTTAGGATTTAAACACGTGACATTTAAGTGATAGATATCATCCCGGGTTTAAGTGTTAGATATCATCCATTCACTATAATTGGTGTTAAAATATTAAAATACAAAGTTAAGCTCAAAGTTATGATCGAAGTTCTATAAATTAGTTAAGCACAAATACATCTTACCCCACAATGCTATCTCTGTTAATAATTAGTTAAGCAAAATTAACTTTAACACCACAATATCAGTTCTATTAAACGCTACTTACTGCAACATTCGTCACACACATCGCGATATGTTGCACAGCTGATAAAGTAAAGAGCGGAGAAACGTTGAGAGTTGGTTTGATCAAATCTACAGCGCTACATAAGAGCCAGGTTCAAATCCCGCTCAGCCAGAACATCAGGCGGCTTCGTAAGGCGAAATCGACGCAAAACACGACAAAGCTCTTTATATAGAATCTCATAAGATTCAATCATCAGTATAACAATAATACAGGTTTAACGTTCATTTCCTCATCCAGGGATGATGTCAGGGACGTCCCCACAGCACAAATCACTACAGATCAATTCATCCAAACCAATCTGCAAAAGAAATGTGCTGAGGAGAAGTAAGGTTCTAAACGAAAGCCGGTCCGGTGATCAAAAATGGTCAGGATAGATTGATGACGTCTACGGTGGGAAAAGGTAATGATGATATAAAAACACCCATATATCAAAATAGGGGTGTTGATCAGTCCATCGGTATACGTCTTGTTATAACTAATTACCAAACTATTAAACATAATTGACAAATTATGAAATTATGTTGAAATTGTACACAGATTAATTGTTATCGTTCAGCGGATTACAAATTTTCAGTAACATCAATTTTGTAATCACTTAAAAGAGTTCACCAGAAATCACGAGATCTGGATAACAGCCTTTAATTAATTTGAGAGAAATACCAGAAATCACCAGATTTCGTTTTCAGCGTTCAATTCAGCTCCAGCTTTCCCATCATATGATGGAAGTGCGATAGAATTCTAAAAGCTGACTTTTATTTAATTCAAACCCCTAACATATTATATAACTAGCAGTGAAAAACGCCGATTACGTAACATGTAACATCGTAACATGTAACGATTTGACATTACGAACACAAGTGTCAGGCTGAAATAAATACATTTAGAAAAATACACGCATTTTACAAACACACGTAAATCTCAACGCAACATCAACACACATTGAATTAGAAATCTTCAGAAGTGAATTTCACTCAAAGCTCTCCACATTCGATGACGACACAGCGCTACATTTCGATCAGATGCAGCGTACTTAACGTCAAGGTCAGAAGCTCATGGTTGCTCTTCAAGTCGACATGACGTAGTCGAGCTCAGCTAAGCTGCTGCAAACTGATCAAATTAAATTTTAATATAAGCATATTTTAACATAGACCTATCCACAAATACACTGCACATATATCTGAAATTCCATTCCATTTCGTACAGTAAAACATTTGACAGAACACAAGTCAGTTTAAGTCAATGAAGCAACTATACAGGTCTGGCAGAAAACAATAAACTTTAAAAATCCAAACAACTAGGCACCTACAGGTGTTTTAAAAGAGATTCGTAGCTTAGGATACAGTATAACAACATACTACTATCACTTTCATTTCCATCAACCACTCACAATAATTCTGTCATATCTTGCAGAAAACTAAATGGAATACTACATTTTTTTTCAGTTATCAAGAATTAATACTATATAAGCCAATCATTCAACGAGCATTTTCACTAAACACTCTTTAATGCAATTAATAACACGCAAGGCTTTGAAATTGTGTTTGCGACCGCCAAGGCTATTAAAAAACTAGATACCTGCACACAACTATATTGGCATCATTTCAGAAATGCAGACTGTATAAAGTCAATCAAACACATTTAAAATAACAAGACTGATGAGCTGCCCGCTACTACAATAACTTTCTATGATTTAGAGAATTCTATATAGCTCAAATATCCCCGTGTTGTGCTCGTGTGTGGTTGGACCACTGCAGAATAGGGCAACCGCAAACAATCTGCTGCTTGTACGTAAGAGGCGACTAAAGGCAGGAGCTGAGGATGGCAAGAGGGGACCACCTCACTATGAAATATTCTATTATAGATTATTGATCGATAGATATAGATTATTATATATTATATATTGATTATTGATTAGATAGATTATTACAAAATCACAAAGACAATAAGCGAAAGCGACGTGAAAAAAGGACATATAGGCCTGTGGCTCTGACGTATGCCCATCAAGGCTACGATTATTTTCATAAGTATTGATTTAAATTAGGATTTAAATTAGGCCTCCACTGAGGAATGCACACGCCTTACAACGTCACAAACACGAGCATTAGATGTAGATATGTAATAAAGTTTGGCGCCTTTATCTACGCCATTATTAAACTTTCAACGTCTAGCTTCGTTAAAATAGTAAAACATTTATTTTAACAGAAAGCTGGAGCTACAGTTAGGCTTTAGTTAACAGACAGCCGCAGCTATAGTTAGGCTTTAGTTAACAGAGAGCCGCAGCTGCAGCATTCTCGTCACAACGGAAGAGCTACTAAGACTTCCATTAATCTGCACATAACGATAACTAGCCCAGACATTAGCCCATTTAACTAGCAATAGCTACTTACGTACATTTTAACCCATATGATTATTAATCATATCTTTACAGTACATGCAGTTTAATTAACCCACTGAATTAGAATTTACATTACACAACGCACGTGTTAACACATACAAATCAACGTAACACTCGAATTCGCGTGCACAGTGTAGCACGGAGTGCATTCAGTTGGACAGATATAAATACTGGCACGCAAAGCAAGCCATGCTAAGCAGTTACTCATCAATCAATCAAACCATGTTAATCAATCACTCAAGCCATGTTAATCAGTCAATCAAGCCATCAAGCCATGTTAATCAATCACTCAATCAATAAAGCCATGTTAATCAATCACTCAATCAATCAAGCCATGTTAATCAATCACTCAAGCCATGTTAATCAATCACTCAAGCCATGTTAATCAGTCACTCAAGCCATGTTAGAATTTTCACCGAAAGCCTTGGAATCAAAACCTACTAAGTCTACTTTTTAATTCTTAACTTATTTTTACTTATAATTATCAGAATGCACGGAAGAATCCAAAATCACTCTAAATTTCTTTCTATAATTATCTACAGCTTTTGCCATCTATCTGTGCAACTACTAAGATAACATTCCTAGCGTTTTATTTCAATTTTTGCCAAAGTTCTTTTCATAATTTCATTGTAATTCGATAATCTCTTACCCTTCTGGTTTAAACGACCCAGCAGTAACGATTTTCCATTTAGTCGCTAATTTCAGCACCGCAGCACAAGATTCCCAGCCTCTCAATACAAAGCCGGTAAAGCTAAGGTTAACGTCAGTTTCCTCACTCGAGAGCGATGTCAGTGACGGACGAGCTCATTAATATTTGAACCCCGCACATACTGCTCTGCGGTCGAGTGTCTTACTGACTTCGCCAAACTCCAGCTCTCCTGGATGTATTTTATAACATACAAAGCTCCAGCCTTTCAGTACACAGTAACAGCATTACGAATATCAAACATCGAAAACTTAGCTACAACTCTCGTCGGCCGCTAGCTAAGCCGACAGCTGCTACGTAAGCCATGCGGTGAATCAGACGGGTGGATGATCTTGCTTCGTCGGCTCTTGTCGCGGTGAAGCGTACTGCTGTGGTAGGCAGTGGTTCGACCGTGGCTGCGATTGGCGAGCAGGTAGGACTTGAGGTGGGCCTTGAACATGGCGGGGAGGGGGAGGTGATCCACCCCGTAGACTGTCGTGTGCGAGGCGATGGTTCGGCAGCAGAGCTCTTGTAGCGATAAAACTGTTGAGAAATAACACAATGTATTCTATATTCATGTTTAATGTTTATTTTGCATATTCTTATTTAATATTTATTTTCTATATTCTTTTTCAATATCTATTTTCTATATTCTTATTTAATATTTATTTTCTATATTCCTATTTAATATTTATTTTCTATATTCCTATTTAATATTTATCTTTCTATATTCCTATCTAACATTTATTTTCTATATTCCCACCTATATGCATTTACATTTAAGCCCTGAGCTCGAGAAATCTCAACAGAAGACGACGAAAACAAAACAAAACGACGACGAAAAAGAAGACAAAAAAAAGACGAAGAAAAAGAAGACGAAAAGAAACAAAAAGATGAAGAAAAAGAAGACGAAAAGAAGACGAAAGAAGAAGACGAACCTTTAGACGGGCCCCACATGCGACTGATGCCGTTGCGCTTGAGAGCGACGCGTGATAGCTCCAGCAGAGACTCTTGGACGTTGAAGTCACAGAGTGGACTCGCCTCAAAGAACGTCATGTCGTGTCGCTGGGCGTATTCCTCCGCCTCCTGCTCACTCACCTGCCGCTTGTACGCCAGGTGACAGCGGTTACCTACCAGGATCTTCGGCACTCCTGGTGCGTGCTGCATAGAATCAATCAATCAATCAATCAATAAGTCAATCAGGATCTTCGGCATTCCTGGTGTGTGCTGCGTGCTGCGTGCAATCAATCAATAAGTCAATCAATCAATCAGAATCTTGGGCACTCAAGGTGCATGCTGCGTGCAATCAATCAATCAGTCAATCAATCAATCAGGATCTTGGGCACTCCTTGTCCATGCAAGTTACAATGACATTACTTCTAAGCACCGTAACTAAAATTACTTCACTTTTATACCTTCAGTTCATTTTATCCAGTGTTTATGAATTAATAAAACAAATAAAGTAGTATTTGGGTAAGTAATAAAAGTTATTAAAACATCCACAGTTATAAATCAGTCGCTGATAAATGATAAAGGATAGTATTGATAACGGTGGATTTCGTGTTTCTTGATAGCAGCGTAGCAAACCTCATCGACTTCTTTAATCCATCGATCAAGACCATCGAATGACCATTTGTTAGAGATATCGTAGAAAAGTATGATGCCCTGAAATCAATCAATTGAAACATAAGCCAATCAGTGAAAAACACTACATATAGCCAAAAAAATCTGCAAAGAAAGAAAAAAGGTGTATGAGAATAAAAGTAAACAAAATAAGTAAATTGATTAATTAAATTACTCATTTGTTATTTGTCAGTACCGGAGGGGAACAGTTGAAGAACTACCATTAAAACTGACTTGAAAATTTTCAAAATATACCAATGCAGCACTTAAACATATCACAAAGTTATCAAATAATTTTGCCCGGATCTTGCCCAAGAATTTGCAGGGTTAACATATAAATAATGCCATTGATTTACGTCACAACCTCAACAATAAGAGCAGCAAACATAAATTCTTACTTAAAAATTAAGTTTAATCAAACCATAGACCTAAATCTTCTAAATTCTTCTTCACGATCAACAAAGATTTGAAAACTTCGAACATTTCATGAGAAGATTCTTTGAGGGTTGCTAATGACAGAAATGAATGGAGGAATGCTGCCGCTCAATGTTCTCTTCAGAACGCAAGGAACTGATGATGATTAATAATTAGTAATAATTACAAATATTTAATAGTAATTATAATTACTAATAATTAGTAATTACAAATATTTAATAGTAATTACTAATAATTAGTAATAATTAGAAATATTTATTAGTAATTCCTAATAATTATTAATAATTACATACATGAGCACCGCGTGAATATGATCTAAAAATTGTGCAGAATCGTCCCTGACCAGACGTGTCCCTGCAATCAATCAATCAATCAATCAATCAATCATCATCATCATCTTCCCCTAAATCATAGTTTAACTAAGATGGGGATACGAATAGACCTTCTCCACTCTTCTATGTCACATACCATATCGTCACTCCCCTATAATCTCTGCCATTTGTTTTAGAAAATCTTGTAGCAAATTCTGGCGCTCACCGAATATAACCAACACAATGATTCAATCAATAACTCATTAAATTTTTTGCTTGAGTTCATCAACCAATTAATGATTTGTGAAAAATCCCAAGTGGTTTTATAGGACCGGTCTTCTTTGGTTCCACAGTGTGCGAAGCTTACTGCGTGTTAAAATAAATATTAACTAGTACTAAATAAGAAATATATTAAAATATTATTAAATAATATGAAGTAGTACTAAATAAGCATAAAGCTTACTGAACGTTAAAATATTCACATACCACAGCTGCAGTTTAACACGCTTTCCATCAAGCAATATGACTGTCGTTTTAAAGTCAATACCTAAATACACAAAAAAAACATTTCATTGCATCACTTCGTCACCTCAGTGTTGACTACATTTTCTTTAAACCCACATGTCAAATAGAAGAGGAATAAATAATAAATAAATCGAAGAGGAATAGCCTAAGTCTCATTAAAAATAACATTCCCATATATGGCAACGTGTTCACATAAAAGTTTTATAATTACAACTGATAAAATCTAGGCAGAATAAAAATTAATAAAAGCATAAATTTCTTACTTTTAGCATTAGACGTACTCGTTCAACTATCGTTGCTGTTGAAACGAGTATGCATGAGATTTCTTTTTCGTGGAATTTGGCCAACTGGTAGGTTCAATTTTGTCGACCATATTCATGTTCGTGAATTGAAATGTTTTGGTTGAGCACAACCTGAGCTATGTACATTGAACCTGTGCTCTGGGGACCCAGGGGATTTTTTCTTTCAAAGCTGGCAACACTCCGTATTATAAGGTGGTCACCCATCCATGTACTAACTACAAACAATTTCATTTATTAAAGAATAAAATGAAATACAAATATATCATCATAGATCTTACCATTTAAGAAGTCAAAATAAGGTGACTCTGACGACCCATTTTCTAAACCCTGCAGGAATTCTTCCTTGCCAACGTCGCTGTCTCCGACGAGCAAGAACTTTAACAAGAAGTCGTAGGACTTGCGAGCATGAGGACTCGGCACCCCAGGTGAGTGAGGTACGTTTTGAATACTGCTTGCTGCGGCTGCCGCGACACTCATCATTACGCTGGAGGGGTCACGAAACATTTAGGCCATTGATGACATCTAGCTGAAACAACAAAAAGAACACTTAGTGTGCTGCCGTCGTCAATGACAGCATCGAGCAGAAACTCAGCTAAGTGCTCACAATGATAGTACCTATAACGAGTGCTATAGTCATGTATAAAAACACTGAGCTTTATGCAGCCAAGAACAATCCAAAGAGCAGAAACACTTAAGTGTTCATCAAGCGATGCAAATTCTAAATCAGAAAGTCATTCCAAGGTTGAAAATAAACTAAAGTGATAGGACAACATTGTTTCGGATGTTTAACATTTATGTATTAACAACACACGTCACAAATTTCTTTAAACATTTCACAGCTCATATAGCTCAAATAAATTAAGTAGGCCTAATTTTCAGTATAAGCATAAGGGTTAGTAGTATTTCAAAGGCGGTTTTCTAATCTAAATATGATGTCAGGATAGCCAAGCCTAGGATTACAAATTAATCATTATATTTAGTATAAATTTAGGGTAAAACTTAAATAAAGAATACCTTAAAAATCAAATACGAGTACCAAGTATTTGTTAGGTTGCCTAATTACTGAGTAAGTTCTATATGTTCATCAATATTTAATAAAAAAATAAAGTTTTAAATGAATTTAGCACAAAGATCAATAAATTCATTGCCACAAAGTAAACAATCGTCATTTATATAAAACTTGAGCTCTCGGAAAGTTGAGACTGAATTTCAACTTGCAAAATGGAAATAGAAAATATTAATAATAGCAATAATTTTAAATTAATAATTAGAGTGCTACAGTCATCAATGACATCATCGAGCACTATATAGATAAAATCAAGCCGGTGAACAAAAAGAAGGTCCAAAAACGTGCAAATTTCAAAATCCAGATAATCAGCTCAAAGATAAACCATATTACAGATATTAAAGATTAACCCTAAGCCAACTATCTTTGAAGCTAACATGATAAATTTGATTCTTTAAGATTTAGCTAACTATTTATTAAGTAAAAAATTTAAAAGGCTGGAGCTGAGGATGACAAGAGGGGACCCACCTCAGCATGAAATATTTTCCCCAGGATTATATGGTATTTAATCAATCTAACTGAAAAGTCAACGGGAAACCACCTCAGAAACCATATTTTTCTCAAGCTATAGGCTACATATGGTATGGAAAAGGCACAGACTTTGTGAATAGATTTTAATTTGTTGATCTATGGAGTGCACTTATGGAGCGAGAAAGCAGATTTTGAGTATGAATATGGACCTTGAAACTGTCACTTGTTAGTGCACTGAAGAGAGAGAGACAGAGAGACAGAGAGAGAGAGAGAGAGAGAGAGAGATCGTTTACTTTAATCAAGCAAAAGAATTAACAAATAAATAAAAAGACGTGTGTTTAAGAAAGAACAGTATCCAAACGGTACCATTTTTCCTTCTGTTACATAAAACTTTTAGCAAACCAAATACCCCTCCCTTGTGGAACTTTACCCACTCTTTCTGATTTTTAACATACTTGACCATTGTCTTTCCGCACTAACTCAGATCTATAGGCCCTACCTTTTAATAGGCTATTATGTTATCTTCTCCTCAGTGCACTGAAAAGTGGCAGGTTCAATTAAGGTACACACTCGCACTCAAAGTTTGCTTTCTCGTTCCATAAGAGCACTCCTTAGATCAACAAGTTAATCCCTTCACAATGTCTATGCCTTATCCCTATCATATGTAGCCTTTAGTTTGGGAAGAGTATGGCTTCAGATGTGGTTTCCCGTTGCCTTCTTCAGATAGATGGAATAATTATCATTTAATTCGGGGGGAAGTATATCATGATAAGGTGAGTCCCGTCAGCTCCTGCCTTAGTCGCCTCTTACGTACAAGCAGCAGATTGTTTGCGGTTGCCCTATTCTGCAGTTGTCCAACCATAGTCGAACACAACACGAGGAATATTAAGTGATAGACTATTGTAAATCCTCATAATAATCTTCATTGATATTGTATAATATAGGCTACATGTTTATACATGTATACTATCGGTACAGTGGCGGATCCAGGGGGGGGGGCCCGGGCCCCCCTTTAGCCCCAACGATAAAAAAAATTTAAACTAGATTGTCATTGTTTCTATGCAATTTCTAGGTGTAAATGTTTTAAGGGCGTTAGGGGGTTAGGACGGGGGTACAAGAGGGAACTCGAACAGTCCGACTACCTGGATTTTTTTCAAATATGGGCCCCACTAGGGGCCCATATAACGGAAGGACGGAAGGGGGGGCCCGAAAAATGTTGACCGTTCCACTAGCTCTCAATTTTAACTTTAGCCACTGTATAAAAGGAAAAAGGGTGTAAATAAAAATGTAAAATAAATGCGTAGTATGCTGAAAAATTCTGAACCCCCCACAGCATTTTTTCTTTTTTCTGGTTGCGTCACGTCCTGAAGATGGCGGGCGTAAGCAAAAATGTGTACACTGTCCAAAAAAATTTTTTCGGCCCCCCCCCTTAAAAAATTCCTGGATCCGCCCCTGTATCGGTAGGCCTAATATATTAGAATGTCTCAATGGTATAGTGGTTTTTGGCGTCAGGTAATGCCAAGAAGTTTTAAATGACAGATCCTGGGGTAAATTGAACTCTCGTGGGCTCGTGGGTTCGAATCCCACCCGCGCTGATCTGAGAGTAAGATCGACTCTGACATTCACAGGACTAGTTACACAGAAAATGGTCTAAGCTGCGTAAAAGTTTAAGCATGTTGTATTAAAATATTTATAGATACTATCGTAAATGTTAGTCGAATCTGAGGAAGGCATAGGGGCCCATCTCGTCATTTGCAGAATTCCCCAAGAAAATGGCATACAAAAACCAGAATGAGTGTTGCTAGATGATTTAAGTTCCACTAATATGAAGACACGAAGAGGAAAATGGAAGACAGAGAAGAGTGGAGGCATTATATACCATGGACCTGCCAGTAGGCAATGCACGGAGAGAGAGCGAGCGAGAGAGAGCGAGCGAGAGAGAGCGAGCGAGAGAGAGCGAGCGAGAGAGAGAGAGAGAGAGAGAGAGAGATCATTGATAGTTGATCATTGATTCATTTCATGCATGTTTAATTTCGAATAGGGAAGATTATAATACAGTTCTAGCATGGCACAATTCACTGATATTGGTATCATCTACGGCCTTCAATCAATACAATGTAATTATTGCAATCAAGGAAATTGTAACAAGTTGTACACTCAGACAATCTGACCACAGTCACAGTTGACTGAAGTGCACGCTGTAGGTCTGGTCGCCTGGTTGATTAGGCCTACAGCCTGACCGAGGCTGCTCTAGAGGCCTGTTGGACTTTGCCCAGTGGGCACGTGACGGGAATGGGGTGACGTGATTGATCAGGCAGGCCGACCCAAGGCTTGGCTCCTGCAGTAAGTGGACAGGATCATTTCCACGTGTGACTTCAAGCTGTGCGGTACACTGCCGTATGATGTGCGATGAGAAAATCACGTGGTAATTTTAAATCAATTATTTCTATCATTTACAATTAGAACTCTCTCTGAAATTATCTCTCTCCGTGTACTGCCTACTGGCAGGTCCATGGTATATACCGCCTCCACTCTTTTCCGTCTTCCGCATTCCTCGTCATTTCCACATATGAGTGGAACTTTAAATCGTCTAATAAACCTAATCTCGGCCTGCCTCTGTCTCTTTTTCCTTCCATTCTACCTTCTATGATTTTTTTAATAGACTCGCCGCCTTAGAATGTAATTAAATTGTAAGTCAATACTAAGTTATATTTCATTATAAGTAGATCGAGACATACAATTATCTTAAATTATATGTCTCGATTTATTTATCACCCAAATACTTTTTATCGCTTAAAAATAGATCTCTCTCTCTCTCTTTCTCTCTCTCTCTCTCTCTTTCTCTCTCTCTCTCTCTCTCTCTCTCTCAAATTATGTAAGTATTTACTTATCACTCTACTTTTTATCATTTACAAATAGATCTCTCACTAAAATGTCACTAAAAGGCCCACTTACTTATCTATCCAGAAATAATAGCAGTTGTTTAATTGGTTTGGTTTTGTTTGTCACTTGTAAATTACTAGGTTTGCGTTGCTTGACTGGATATGTATGCTAAGTGTTATCTATTTTCGTTTACTTTACTTTCTTTATTTTTTGTTTGTTTGAATCTACCATGTATTAGTGAAATAAAGTCTATAATAATAAGTTGTCTTAATATTAATTATCATATGTCAATATTAATATAAGTGTTTTAATATTAATACTATATAGTTATCTTTTGTAAGACGAATACTATGAATTTTCTGTTTGAAATTTTAAAAATTAAATTAATCTAAAAGCCAATGGCTTTGATATATTCCTTATCCCAGAAGATGTTCCTGACATCATTCTTGGATGATGAAACGGTTGTTAAATCAATAATAATAATAATTATTTTTATTTTTATTTTTTACTTTATTATTATTACTATTAATAATAATAATATTATTATTATTAATATCATTGTTGAGAATTATTTCTGATAGCTTTTCTCTTTCTGCCAATTATGAAATGTCAATGTTTTGATTGATTAATTTGTTGCTTGGTTTATTGATTGATTAGGCGATTGATACGACCTGGCAATCGATTGACTGGAAGAGTTGAAGACAGTGTTACCATGCTGTGAAAGAGTTGAAGACAGTGTTACCATGTTGTGAATCAAGAACTTCTGAGAAATCTGCAGCGACAGAGATTTGCACACAAATCTCTAGAAGAAAAGGTATCAGTCCATCCTTCAATCAATCAACAAATCAATGTATAAATTTAATTATATGAGGTATGAAATTGAATCATTTGGCAAGAAATTATGTTGTAGCTACTTGCTTATATTTATAACGCCATTTTATATTGTATCTCTATTTCGTGTGTTTATATAACTGTTTTTGTAGAGCATCTTGTGACGATTTAAATTTGAATGAGCACAATTACAATGAAGACACAATTACAATATCTGACTTTCTTGGTTTATGGTAATGGTTAATAGTCTATACCGTCGAAATATTTCACCATGATGGATTGATTGAGTAGAATTTTTACTTTATTTTTTTTTTTTAACTTTCTCCTGCACTGTTTATAATGTGTGTGTGCGTGCAATGCTTGATATATGGGCCTGAGGTAAACTAACAAGTAGCTTAAATAAAATTTAACTTTTAATCAACTGAGAAATAGTCGAAGACAAATTAGCCGGCATTATGCGTCCTCGGTTAGTACTTTGTGGGTGACCACCTTGGAAGACCGAGTGTTGACAGCTTAGGAAGAAAAAATCCCAGGGTGATGGAAGGTTATTCTCAAATCCGCGCCGGCTACAATTGATGCGCCATCAAAAGATTGATTGAATTGATTGGTTGAGTGACTGATTGATTGGTTATTCCGAGTGGCCAGATTGATGTATTATTCATGAAATTAAATGAATTATAAATAATGCTAATGATTAATTAAGTTGGTTGGTTGATTGATTGGTTTTATACACTATGAGGAAGTGGAAGAGCTGTAAGAAGATGCTTTGGGCTGGGAGACCTTTGAACGAACGTGGTCAGAGACTTTAGTACTAGACTGTTGTCAGAGGCTGTTGTCAGAGACTGTTGTCAGAGACTGTTGTCAGAGAATGTTGTCAGAGACTTGAGTAGAGAGGCAGGAACTGAGAGCGACTGCGACCTCAACACCCTACAACTACAAAGTTCAGGTTGGCTAATCTGTCGGTCACTTGTTGTTTGTTAGCTTATCTGTTGTTGTTGTCACTTTCTGTCAGTTAGTCAAGTCCGCCACTGATAATCTACCAGTCAGTCAGTCAGTCAATCAGTCAGTCATTAGTCAGTCATTAGTCAGTCATTAGTTAGTCAGCGGGTCTTTGTATTTCAGTCAACTATGGTCCGTATAGTCGAGCAGTCAGTCAGTCAGTCTGTCAGATAGATAGTTAGTCGGACAGTCAGTCCGTCTATCAGTAGTAGTAGTAGTAGACAGTCGAGTAGTAGTCTGCCGCTATTAATTCAGTCAGTGCGCAACAATATACCTGCAATACCCCTCCATCCTATCCTACCTTACACAACCCCATCCTACCTTACACAACCCTAACCTACCTTACACTACCCTATCCTACCTTACACAACCCTATCCTACCTTACACAACCCTATCCTATCTTACACAACCCTATCCTAACTTACACAACCCTATCCTACCTTACACAATCCTATCCTACCTTACAGAACCCTATCCTACCTTACACAATCCTATCCTACCTTACACTACCCTATCCTACCTTACACAACCATATTCTACCTTGCACAACCCTATCCTATCTCACACAACCTTATTCTACCTTGCACAACCCTATCGTACCTTACATAACCCTATCCTACCTTACGCAACCATATCCTACCTTACATAACCATATCCTACCTTACACAATCATATTCTACCTTGCACAACCCTATCCTATCTCACACGACCCTATTCTACCATACACAACCCTATTCTATCTTGCACAACCCTATTCTACCCTACACAACCCTATATCGAGTAGCTTGATCAAGGCACCCAGCACGACAAATTATAAACTTAGATTTCTCAACCATATCATGTCCTATCCTATCCTACTCATCGTGTTCATCACAAATCAATTGCCGTGGAATCAAATCCTGTCTAACATGTACGACCAACCTTTACACTGCTAACTCTGCCTCCATAACCACTGACACTACCTCCATAACCACTAACACAGCCTCCATAACCAACAACACTGCCTCCATAACCACTAACACTACCTCCATAACCACTAATACTACCTCCATAACCACTAACACTACCTCCATAACCACTAACACTACCTCCATAACCACTAACACTACCTCCATAACCACTAACACTACCTCCATAACCACTAATACTACCTCCATAACCACTAACACTACCTCCATAACCACTAACACTACCTCCATAACACTACTTTCTGTCAGTTGCTTCAGTGCTTTTGGTTGTGAAAAATCATGTTACGCCGGAGATGGACACTGTAAGATGTGGCAGAAGGTTTTGAATGGGTACTGCATATACATTAGAATCATTTCGTTTCACATGTCCACCAAATTATAATGACACTAGCAGTATTGCATAGAGAACAGACGTTCCGACCGCTCTCTTTGTGAAGATACATTGCCCCTAATGAAGATACATTGCCCCTAATGAAGATACATTGCCCCTAATGAAGATACATTGCCCCTAATGAAGATACATTGCCCCTAATGAAGATAAAAGATACATTGCTCCTTGTGAAGATTGTGATTGATGTGCCCCTAAGGCAGTTACATTGTTCCTTATTTATTTCGCTTTGTAACATATCATTTCACCCTTTTGAAGTTGCGTTGCCACTCATAAAGTTATAGTTCCCCTCGTGAAGTTACATTGATCCTTGTGAAGATTCATTACCCCATGTGAAGATTCATTACCCCATGTGAAGATACATTACCCCATGTAAAGATACATTACCCCATGTAAAGATACAATACCCCATGTAGAGATACTTTACCCTAGTGAATATATATTATCCCTTGTGAAGTTACCTTGCCCCGCACGAAAGTTACGTTGCCCCGATTAAAGTTACATTTCCCCTACTGAAGTTGCATTGCTCGTCCATAAGTTACATTACCGCTTGTGTGGATACATTGCCCCTAATGAAGTTACATTGCCCCAAATGAAGTTAATTGCCCCAAATGAAGTTACATTGCCCCAAATGAAGTTAATTGCCCCAAATGAAGTTGATTGCCCCAAATGAAGTTAATTGCCCCGAATGAAGTTACATTGCCCCAAATGAAGTTACATTGCCCCAAATGAAGTTACATTGCCCCAAATGAAGTTAATTGCCCCACATGAAATTACATTGCCTCTAGTGAAGATACATTGCTCTCATATATTTACATTGCCCAATACGAAGTTACATTGCTCCTAGTGAAGTTACATTGCCCGTCATGAAGTTACATTGCCCTCATGAAGTGACGTAGCCCCATGTGAAGATCAATTGTCACTTGTGAAACTTTCATCGCCTCATAAGAAGTTCTGCTGCCTCTCATGAAGTTAGTTTGTCCCTCAAGCAGTTACGTTGCCCTTTGTGAAGTTACATTGCCCCTCATGAAGTTAAATTTCTCCTTTATGGAGTTACATTGCCCCTCGAGTTACATTGCCATCATGAATTTACATTGATCCTAGTGGAGATACATAGCTCCTTATGAAATTACACTGCGCATTGTGAAATAATATTGTTACAGTGCCCTCATGAAGTTATATAATCCCACGTGAAGGTACGTTACATTGACCATTGTGAAATTAGCTGCTCCTCATGAATTTACATTGCGCATTGTTTAGTTACATTATCCCACGTGAAGTTACATTGCCCCTCGTGAAGTTAAAAATTCTCCTTGTGATTTTACGTTGGCCCTTGTGACGTTTCATTGCCGCTTGTGAAATTATATTGCCCCTTGTTACGTATCGTTGGACTATTTTGAAGTTACATTGCCGTCACGAATTTGCATTTACCCTTGCGGAGATACATTGCTCCTAATGAAATTACATTGCGCATTATGAAGAATTATTGCCACTCATGAAGTTACATTATCCCACGCGAAGTTACATTATCCTACGTTAAGTTTCATTGCCCCTTTTGCAGTTACATTGCACTCATGAAGTTATATTGCCCCTTGTGACGTATCATTGCTCCATTTTGAAGTTGCATTGCCACTCATAAAGTTACAATGCCACCACTCATGAAGTGACTTAGCCCCATGGGAGATAAATTGTCACTTGTGAAACTTTCGTCGCCTCATGTGAAATTCTGCTGTCATTCATGAAGTTATTTGTCCCTCAAGGAGCTACAGTGCCTCTAGTGAAGTTATATTACCCCCTATGAAATTGCATTATCCCTCATGAAGGTAAATTTCCTCTTGTGAGGTTACATTGCCCCTCTAGTTACATTGGCATCATGAATTTACATTTCCCCTTATGAAGTTACATTGCCCCTTATGAAGTTACATTACACCTTATGAAGTTAAATTTCTTCTTGTGAAGTTACATTGCCTCGCACAAAATTACGTTGCATTGCTCCTGGTTACGATTCATTGCCCCTTGTGTAGTTACATTGCACTCATATATTTACATTGCCCCTTGTGAATTTTAATTGCCTCTCATGAAGTTACATTGCCTCTCATGAAGTTAAAATTTCCCCTAGTGAATTTAGGTTGACCCCTTTTGACGTATCATTGTCCTTTTTGACGTATCATTGTACCATTTTGAAGTTATATTGCCATCATGAATTTACATTGACCATTGTGGAGATATATGGCTCCTTATGAAATTACAGTGCGCATTATGAAGAAATATTGCCCATCATGATGTTACATTATCCAACCTGAAGTTACATAACCCCTCATGAAGTTGTATTGCCCCTTATGAAGTTTCATTGACCCCTGTTTAATTATATTGCCCCTTGTGAAGTTTCATTGACCCCTGTTTAATTATATTGCCCCTTGTGAAGTTTCATTGACCCCTGTTTAATTATATTGCCCCTTGTGAAGTTTCATTGACCCCTGTTTAATTATATTGTCCCTTGTGAAGTTTCACCGAATCCTTTTAAAGGTGCATTGCCACTCATAAAGTTACAGTTTCCTCGTGAAGGTAAATTGCCCACAAGAATTTACATTGCACCTTGTGAAGTTAATTTTCCCATTGCGAAGTTTAATTGCCCCTTGTGAAGTGATATTGCCCCTCATGAAATTACATCACCCTTATGAAGTTACATTGCCCCTTGTGAAGGTACGTTGTCCCACACGAAGTTACGCATCAAACTTACTTTATCATACATTTCGCATGTTGCATTGCATATACGACATATATCATAAACCAAGATGTGTTTTATAAGATTTCACACATATATCACAAACCTTGATGCGTTTTATAAGGTTTCACACATTTGTCATATCATTCATAACTCGATAGTCATTCCACATCACACATGCGGTAGCATATTTAATCACATTAGACTTAACAAATAGCATATCACATCACACATGATAGCATACCACATCACATATGATAGCATACCGCATCACATATAATAGCATACCACATCATACATAACATATATCACGCATATCACATCATAAAAGCAGTATCACACATGTCACTTCATACAAACATATTACACATATTATATCTTGCAAACTACATCGCACACATCACATCACACATACCAAATCATACATATCACATCACATATATCACATCATACATATCACATCATACAAACCACATCATACAAACCACATCACACACATCACATCACACATATGACATCACACATATGACATCACACATATCACATCACACATATCACATCACACATATCACATCACATATATAACATCACACATACCACATCACACATATCACATCACAAATAACACATCACACATATCATCATACAAAACACATCACACATATCACATCATACAAACTTACACATCATAACATACAAATCACATCACACATCACGTCACACATCACGTCACACATATCACATCATGAAAACAATATTACACATTTCACACCAAACAAACCACGTCACACATATCACATCACATATATCACATCATACGTATATCATCACATATATCACGTCATACATATCACATCATACTTTGTTACTTTGGAAAGAAATCTTTTATCACCGTCTCAGTTTATTTATTTTTGACCCAGTATCCAATCGAACGAGCTTCTACATCGAGTATTAGTGTTCTAATGACTAGGCTATACAGTCTAGTCGTTAGAACACTAAACCCTTTACTACATCATGTGTATGTGTAAGATGCATGTATGGGTTATTATGTCTGAAATAAAGCAATAAATAAATAAGCATGATTCTATGAACAAAACTTTCCGTATGTGTTAGTTAGTATTCTTCTCCATGCATACCCATCATCATACCATACCATACCATACCATACCATAACATATCATACGATACCACACCACACCATACCATACCATACCATACCACACCATACCACACCATAACATTTACGATACTATACCACATCACACCATACCATACCATACCATAGTATGCCATACTGTATCATACCATACCATACCATACCATACCATAGCATACCATAACATACCATATCATATCTCACCATACCATACCATATCATACCATATCATGCCATACCACACCATATCATCAGGGCATGCACATGCATACCCAGCATCATATCATACCATCATCATACCATACCATACCATACCACACCATACCACACCATAACATTTACGATACTATACCACATCACACCATACCATACCATACCATAGTATGCCATACTGTATCATACCATACCATACCATACCATACCATAGCATACCATAACATACCATATCATATCTCACCATACCATACCATATCATACCATATCATGCCATACCACACCATATCATCAGGGCATGCACATGCATACCCAGCATCATATCATACCATCATCATATCATACCATACCATACCATATCATGCCACACCATGCCACCATATCGAACCACATTATGCCAAACCATACCACACCACACCATTCCATACCACACCATTCCATACCACACCATACCATACTATACCACACTATACCGTACCATACCATATCATCAGGGTAGGCACCATGCATACGCTGCTCATTACGGAATATAACCCTGTCATGCTCAACATCGTCAACTCTCCACAAAAGCCCCTAATCCAATCTTGTCTTCTTAATATTTTATTTCACATTGTCACTCCATCATAATCCACTCTAATCCCTATGATATCCTTTAAACCCCATCCTTTAAATCCCATCCTTTAAATCCCATCCTTTAAATCCCATCCTTTAAACCCCATCCTTTAAACCCCATCCTTTAAACCCCATACTTTAAACCCCATGCTTTAAACCCCATCCTTTAAATCCCATCCTTTAAATCCCATCCTTTAAACCCCATCCTTTAAATCCCATCCTTTAAATCCCATCCTTTAAACCCCATCCTTTAAATCCCATCCTTTAAACCCCATCCTTTAAACCCCATCCTTTAAACCTCATCCTTTAAACCCCATCCTTTAAACCCCATCCTTTAAATCCCATCCTTTAAATCTCATCCTTTAAACCCCATCCTTTAAACCCCATCCTTTAAACCCCATCCATTAAATCCCGTACTTTAAACCCTATCCTTTAAACCCTATCCTTTAAACCCTATCCTTTAAACCCCATCCTTTAAATCCTTTCCTCAAATCCCATCCTCAAGGTCCGCACTTCTCTGATCAACCCTCAACACCTCGCAACAAAGAACTCCACAAAAAACTCCTATTTAAACCCGTTCATCTCTTACCCTGTTTTTCTATAATGAACTCTCTCGACCTACGTTATCACCCTTTATCAGCTACATCTTGCTTACCGTTTGCTACCTCATAATGCCTCTAATCTACCTCATAATGCCTCTATTCTACCTTATAATGCCTCCAATCTACCTTATAATGCCTCTACTCTACCTCATAATGGCTCTAATCTACCTCATAATTCCTCTACTTTAGCATGACCTAGTACACCCTAGTTTAGCTCTAGTAAGACCCAGTACACCCTAGTTTAGCTCAAGTAAGACCCAGTACACCCTAGTTTAGCTGTAGATAGACCCAGTACACCTTAGTTTAGCTCTAGTAAGACCCAGTACACCTTAGTTTAGCTCTGCTCAACCGTACCAAACACTACCCTAAAAGTACTCCCTGAGTTCCTACAGAATCCATTCTAATACAAATCAACCTCTAGGAAATTTTACAGTCAGCCTGGTGTAGAAAATCCTCAAGTATTAATTATGTATTTGTATTATTTAAATTATATAATTGTCTTAATAATGTATTTGTATTATAATTAATTTTGTATTTGTATTATTTAAATTATATAATTGTATTTATTATGTATTTGTATTATAATTAATCATGTACTTGTATTAATTATGTATTTGTATTATAATTAATTATGTATTTGTATTATAATTAATTATGTATTTGTATTATAATTAATTATGTATTTGTATTATAATTAATTATGTATTTGTATTAATTATGTATTTGTATTATAATTAATTATGTATTTGTATTACAATTAATTATGTATTTGTATTATAATTAATTATGTATTTGTATTATAATTAATTATGTCTTTGTATTGGTGTTTTTAATGAATTCTATATAAACTTGCAGATAATGTTCAATAGTCTAGTGTTCAAAACTTTAATAAATTTTTATTTAATTAATTTTTGAAATTAAATTTTAAAATTAAATTCTACAGTCAGTGTACCACACGAAACTCTTAAGTGTCAGATATTAATATTAATCCAGAAAATATTATAAACTCTAGTGTATTAAATTTTTAAAACTCTATTGTCAGATATTATTCTTAGTGTTTGTATTGCATTTATAGTCTATATTTCTGTCTCTATCGTAGCTAGTAGGTTTGGAACTCTGATAACATTAAACACAACACTAAGTGCATATTATTTTTATGTCTGTTCATGTAGATTACGTTTATAGAGTTCTTTTAGTTTCATCTACAACCACTCAAGTTTCTGCTGTTTTGTTATATGTATATATGTTATATTGTTATATTAAAAACTCTATTGTTGATAAATGTTAATGATAAACTCTGTGATTGTATTCAAAGCTGTTATGTTGAAAGCTCTAGTGTGTGTTAAGATTTGAACCAGTAGTCAATGGAATCTCAAAGTACGTAAAACTTTCCTTTATCAGATTCTTCTTATTCAAGTGTCGTGCCAGTTCCAAGCCTACGTCAGATAGTTTAGTTAATTCAAGTTGAGTGTACTTTATTTCAGTCATCATTCATTTTTCAATCATCATGAATTTGTGATATGAATTTGCTCTAATCAGCTTAAATATAGTAATATATTTAGTCATTTTAAATGTACATTGTATTTTGAACTCGCTAAACGGACACTGTTTACCGACTTCGCCACTGGCTGGAGCCAGTGGCGAAGTCGGTAAGGTACTTGACCGCGGATCAGTAGGTGCGGGGTTCTAATCCTGTGCTCGCCCGTCACTGACATCGCTTTCGAGTGAGGAAATTGACGTTAACCTTAGCTTTACAGCTTTAGGAAATAATATTGTCGTCTAGCGATGTAGCTCATTGTAAACTCTGTTCTAGTATATTTTCATGCTATCGAGTGACGCTGTATCTATTCGTCCGAAACATTTCGGAGAAGTTGTGGCTGGACCCGTCGCACAGTACGCGGTTCTCGTGAACGTTGATCGACAGTGCCTGCGGCCAGTAGCCGCAGGGAGAGACGGTGACTTCGGGCAGTAGAGGCTGAGGCTGAGACAGAGGGCGCTACTGAACAGAGACTCGTCGCTCAGTCGATCCTGCGCCTCGTGATCTACGGTTCTGTCATGTCAACGACTGTAGGTAAATGGTTGATAATTATTTATATGTAATTATTTATATGTAATGATTGAATTATGTGTGTGAATTACGTAATGATTAATTATCATAACGCACAGTACACACCACACACATCACACAGTTTTAGTACTCTTTTGCGGCATCACTTTACTCTTGAGTCATTCTAGTTTATTCTTATATTTGTCTAATTGGTTACAATATAGTTATATATTCATTAATAATTTTGCTATTGCACTACTTTTCTATATTGCTGTACGTTTGCATTTTGAAGTTGCGTCACTACTGAGTTCCATTTGTCGAGAATAAAAGAAGTAAATTCAATTGCTATGATGTTTCTAGTATATTTATTTATTATATTAGCATAGTATATTAGCAAAACGACCGTATAGTTAATTCACGGGTAAATCGTATTCTTTTATACTTATTTTGTTTGTCTAATTCCGTTTGTATTTCTATGATGTCTTATTTTCCTTGCTTGTACTACTGCCACTTGTTTGGTGGATAAAGCTTATATATTCCGCTGTATTTACCAGTCAGACGTTCAGTTGTGTTGCAGCTGAAGAAAAACTTCATTTTTACTTTGAGGAGCTGAGAGAGAGGCATGATCTGTTAGGTGTTCGACTGCGGAGCAGTAGACGAAGGGCTCAAATCCAGGTCTTTCTTGTCACCGACAACCCATCCAGGCACGAAACTGACGCTAAACTGCAGGGCTGGACAGCAGCAACAACAGAAGCGGACAACAGAAACGACCGGTACAGTAAGGTACTGTAAGGTTAATAATAGACTACTCGATTCTGTTTCCCCACTGAAACGAGAGACCAGTTCTTTGCTCTGCTCAGGCCTAATATCTATCTGTAGGTATTCGAAGAGTATTCGTATGTATTCATAGGTATTCGTATGAGATCAATCTGTAGGTATTCGTAGGTATTCGGATGAGATCTATCTGTAGGTATTCGTAGAGTATTCGTATGTATTCATAGGTATTCGTATGAGATCAATCTGTAGATATTCGTAGGTATTCGTATGGGATCTATCTGTAGGTATTCGTAGAGTATTCGTATGTATTCGTAGGTATTTTCGTATGTATTCGTAGGTATTCGTATGAGATCTATCTGTAGGTATTTGTGGAGTAGGTTAAAGCAAAGGTTCAAGCTAGTCAGAGGCCGTAGGTTAAAATTAGATTGAAATCAGAAATGTTGTACGACGTTTGAAGTTAAGCAAACTTGTGAAGTTAATATATTTAAGTTAATATCTATTTCTTCTGCTCTATATTTATATGATTTTATTAATTGTCCAATATTTCTTACTGGTCTATTTATGTACTTAGTTATTTATCGAATTATTATTATTATTTATATTCCCCTTGTTGTGTCTGGGTTGTTTAAGAATTGACCAACCGGTGACTGCACGTGTTGAAGAAGGCGACTAAAGCATTTAGATCCACACCAACGTCAGAAAGGGCATTCGGTTGGTGAGCGCCTAGGCTCCAGAAATGGCTACAAAAATTTAAAAGAATAGAATGGTCTCAAATAGGGATTAACTGATAGTTAAACTGGGATTCAAAGGAAGATGATGATAATAATAATGATGATGATGATGATGACGATGACGACGATGATGACGATGATGATGATGTTTATGATGATGTTTATGATGTTGATGATTTATTTAATTTGACATGTTTAGAAATGGCTTGCGGTTGATGATCACTACTAAATCGAAAAAGAAATAACGCAGCGTTATCGTTCACCTGCATCCTCTGCGCATCTTATCGTATAGAGTCCTTGGCTCTCTGGTCAACGACACCGCGAGTGTCATTGAATCGATGGTTACGAGTTCAATCCTTCGTGGAAGCTGGTATAATCCCATTTGATTTTATAGCTAATATAATGTCATGTAACAATATAATGGTAAGATATTCGACCGACCGCGGATCAATATGTGCGGAGTTCAAATCCTGTGCTCGCCCGACACTGACAGCGCTTTCAAGTGAGGAAGCTGACGTTAACAATAGCTTTTTGCTCTTTTTATATATTTATATTAATATGTAATATAATATTATTATAATTATATTGATATAGTATTTTACTGTATTATTATTTCTAAATATCTACTATTCTACTTGTATCTTCCGATAGAGCAGCAACTGTTCGACGCTATGTCCATCACGACGCTATGTCCATCACGACGCTATGTCCATCACGACGCTATGTCCATCACGACGCTATGTCCATCACTGTGCACTTCCTGTCTCGATGGTGTAGTGGCTAGAGGCGTCAGGTGACATCATGAAGTTTTAAATGATAGATCTCGAGGTCACCTCATGATGTCACGATGACCTCATGATGTCGAGGTCACTTCATGATGTCACCTGACAATTGAGCTCTCGTTGGTTTGAATCCCAGCCTCGCTGATCTGAGAGTAAAATCACGGACATTCACTGGACTGGTTACACGGAAACTGGACTGGTTACACGGAAATACGAGTCTTAAACAAGCATACAATTGCTTCCTGACTCTGTAATGTTATGTTATGTTATGAAATTGAAATAAATTGCCTAAAAAGTGTAAACATGTGGTATAATTAAAGTGATAGATATCAACATGGTTGATCGTTTGACTATAATGTGTGTTGTTTTTATTACTAATATATGTTAGATGTCATCCCGGATGATTGTACCTGTGACAGAGGTAGTTGTATCAGGGGACGGGTTTCTTGGATCTCTATACATCACAGGATCTGTGGCTTCCATCAACTTTCTTTTTTAAAAATTTATTTGGTTACATTTCATTTTGGCGTAGGTTTTAAGTGTCGCCGTAGTTGTAGTCGTATTCGTAGTCGTAGCGTCGTAGTATTCGTAGTCGTAGCGTCGTAGTATTCGTAGTCGTAGCGTCGTAGTATTCGTAGTCGTAGCGTCGTAGTATTCGTAGTCGTAGCGTCGTAGTATTCGTAGTCGTAGCGTCGTAGTATTCGTAGTCGTAGCGTCGTCGTATTCGTAGTCGTAGCGTCGTCGTATTCGTAGTCAAAGCGTCGTTGTAGTCGTATTCGAAGTCTTAGTGTCGTCGTAGTCGTATTCGCAGACGTAATGTCATCTTTGTAGTTCTACGTAGTCTTTGTGTTTTGTAGTTGTAGTCGTATCCGTAGTCGTATTCTTAATCATAGCGTCGTCGTATTCGTATTTGTATAGCGTCGTCGTAGTTGTATTCGTCGTCGTAACTTCGTTCTAGTGTCGTCGTAATTGCATTGGTACCGTCGGCGTAGTTGTAGTCTTATTCGTGG
Source organism: Enchytraeus crypticus (assembly GCA_905160935.1). Classification (NCBI taxonomy): domain Eukaryota; kingdom Metazoa; phylum Annelida; class Clitellata; order Enchytraeida; family Enchytraeidae; genus Enchytraeus; species Enchytraeus crypticus. The sequence goes on along the minus strand of CAJHZI010000209.1, from coordinate 242,760 downwards.
TCGTAATTGTTGTAGTTGTCGTCGTCGTAATTGTTGTAGTTTACGTTATAGTCGTAGTCATCGACGTAGCATTAGGGTGCTTGGCGTGGCGTTTGTGTCGTGAGTGAGTGTGTGTGTGTGAGGGAGTGTGTGTGCGTGAGCGAGTGAGTGTGTGCGTGAGTGAGTGTGTGCGTGAGTGAGTATGTGCGTGAGTGAGTATGTGTGTGTAACTGCGAGAGTGTGTGTGCGTGAGTGAGTGAGTGTGTGTGTATGCGAGTGCGTGTGCGAGTGTGTGTGTAACTGCGAGAGTGTGTGTATGTGAGTGCGAGTGTGTGTGTGTGTATGAGTGCGGGAGTGTGTGTGAGTGCGAGAATATGTGAGTGAATGAGTGCGAGAGTGAGTGAATGAGTGTGTGAGTGCGAGAGTGTGTGTGTGTATGAGTGCTAGAATATGTGAGTGAGTGAGTGTATGAGTGCGAGAGCTAGTGTGTGAGTGAGTGTGTGTATGTGAGTGCGAGAATATGCGAGTGTGTTTGTAATAGTGAATGAGCGAGTGTGTGGGAGGGAGTGTGTGTGTATGAGTGAGTGTGTATGAGTACGAGAATGTGTGAGTGTGTGTGTATAAATGCGTAAAAGTGTGAGTGTGTATGAGTGCGAGATTGTGGGTGAATGTGTATGAGTGCGAGAATGTGTGTGCATAAGTGAGAAGAACCAAAACTTTTGTAGTCAAGAACAAAACTCTATAATGTTATGTAAGATCATCAAAACCAACTTCAGACTCCTCGAGACCACGAACAAGACCAGGTAAAGACCAAGACCAGAATTTGCACAATCTTTATGATATATAAATAGATTAAGTATAATCAATCGATCAATTATTTAAGTCATTATCACAAATATTGTGGATGCAATAGCGTTACATGAAAATGCAAAATGAATAATGCAATATTAAACTAAAGAGATAGCGCTGATAAAAAAAAACAATCAGGCAACTAAAGAAAGAATTTCTTTTAATTGAAAATATTAGAGTAAATTATGCTAGTATTTACCATCAAGCCAAGCACGAAGCTTACCTTTTAATTAATAAAGTGGTAATTTTAAATTACGCAATTCAATTATCTTATATTTTAGCCAAATTACTGCCCGCCTTTATTTATGTAACATATGCCCAGTAGTTATGTGTTTCATGTTATATTTGTTTAGCATGAAACGTGGATCTTGAGGAAGGAATTAAGATATTAGGAAAATAGAGGCATTTTAAATGTGGCTATGGAGAAGAATTGAAATGCTTAGCTGGACTCAAAAAGTTACAAATGAGGTAGTTGTGGAGAGAGTTGGCACAGATAGACAGTTGATAAATGTATTAAGAAATAGAAAGAAGAGATGGATAGGACACATTCTAAGGGGATAAAGTCTTTTAAAAGCGGTCATAGAAGGAAATAGAGGCAGAGGCAGGCCGAGATTAGGTATGATATACATGATTTAAAGACACACTCATATGTGGACTTGAAAAGGAAAGTGGAAGACAGAGGAGATTGGAAGCGTTATATACCATGGACCTGCCAGTAGGCAGTGCACTAAGAGAGAGAGAGAGGAGAGTGGAAGCATTATATACCATGGACCTGCCAGTAGGCAGTGCACCAAGAGATCTACGCCAAGTAGAAACTTGTCAGTATGGCTCTCTATGGGACAACACAAACTTTCAATTAATTACCAAATTTTAGGCCAACTTCGCTTTTAACGCCTTACCCTTGCCAGTTCCAAGTTTTGTATTCCTATACCGACTTAGCTATTAACTATGTCCCCATAAGCTCTTATTCAGTAGCTGCTGTTTCCTTGTGAGGGCTGGCATGATACTGATTTAATAAATATAAATAATAGAAAAAGAAAATCTATTTCTATTTCTATATTATATAAATAGATATATTCTATTTCTTGGCCTCAGGGCAGGCTGACGTAGAGACGGAGCTCATCGGGTTTTACAAATCAGAACTCTAATCAAACGGATACTCGCTCCCAGAACTTTCTAGGAAGAGCTATCCAGATTTCAGGGTCGTTGACTTCTAAAAGTGGTTCTCCCAACAGAGTTTTCACAACTGCCCCATCAACGCCTGTTCAGGGGAGTCGCCGTCGTGGTGGATCGATAACAGATGAAGTGGTGACGGGCGCTGCTGGAGCCAAAAGCTGTGGATTCAGGACAATGTCACCCGCTGCTGCGATCAGCAACGTTTAATAATAATAATAATAATAATAATAATAATAATAATAATAATAATGAGCCGATTTATTCTATTATAAAAATAATAATAATTATTATTATAATTTTAAATTATAATTTATATTATTCTTATCATTCTTACTATAAGCTATTTTTTGTTAATACTTCTATTTCTATTTTTATAATAAATAGAAAGATAAATTTACTACCAACTTGCCAAGCTTGGTAAATGCTGTTTAGAGGGGTAGATGTCAGTCTGGATTAGCAGGATCTTTATTTAAAATCCACATAGAAATCTAGTCTAGTCAGGTTAAGTCTATGCAACTAATTTGCATAATTTATGCAGACAGTAGTGGCGGCCGGTGTGCGACGACTCGTTGCTGTGACAATTTAAAGAAAAATAAATAAAAAAAGTAAAAATTAATTAAATTAAACATTATTTTTTGTAGAAATAGCTGACCTCGAATCGCTGAATTTATAATCTAATTAAAACGTAGGATATTTCGGATTTAGATTCGCTGTTCTGAACGTAAATAAGCGAAATGTGTATGATTTTTTAACACCACTATTTCAAGTCGTGTAATAAAAATGCTAAACTCGTGTCGATGATTCAATATAATATTCAGTAATATGAATTTGCTCAATGTTATCGTGGATGGTTTTGATTTAAGAGACATCGGAACGATTCTGATTCGTGCCTTAGAGAGTTATATGGAACCGGCTGAATGAAAAATGAAATATCTGCGAGAAATTGCATTTAGTCACATTTTTCGATCGTATGCGAGCACCTGATGGAATATTAGTTTTAGAACAGGAAGAGAATGGCTAACTAATTAATTATTAAACTAGTTAATTAAGTAATTGATTAGTAATTAAGTAAAGTATTTAAGTAATTGTTAATAGACGAAATGTCCACGAACTGAGACCAACACGTAAACCTCCATTCCGCTAGTACCCTTCCTAGGACTGACCACCCGGATTTTGGCTCGCACCGTTTATGGACCCCTCACTCTGCTCATCGGCTTTGCTTTGGTATCACAGTGCTCAATGTTGTCATGGACAACAGTAGCACTCTAATCGTATTGTTGTTGTTGTTGCAGGTATAAAGGATTAATTATACGTAGGCGTAGGCCGAATAGGATTAATTGTTAGTAAATAAATTAAATCTTTGGACTGATGTTCAGGATTTTGGCATCTTTGCTCAGGGGCATGGATTTGTGTCAATAATACTCGAAATTGTCATGGACAACAGTAGCACTCTAATTGTTATTATTATTAATATTATAATTACAAAGTAAGTAATTGTTAATAAACAGTTAGGACTAGGGCAGTCCCAATAATTGAAAATATTTAAAAGTTCCATAATATGAGCTCAACTTTAAGCCTCATGTTCAAAAATATTAAACTGAAGTGTATGATAAGTTTCTTAAAATGAATTTAAAATCCTTTAAGAAATGACAAATGTTAATAATATCTAAATGACAATGTCAGTTTTAAGCAACATTTTATTAAATGTAATCTTATTAAAATCTATGAACTTAGAAATTGTTCTAGGTTATTACTATTATTATTGTATTATTATTATTATTGTTAAACTTATTATAAACAGACTTATAAAAATTATTAACTTATGGAGATTTGATAGAGTTGTCGTATGTAATGTTTGCCTCGGAAGGAAGTGGTCAAGGTTCAAAACTCGAATCGGTCATACGCGACCAAAACAACCGACCGTGACTCGGTCAAACACATAAGATATGAAGACCGGTCACCGATCATGACATTGCTATAGGAATTGTCGTTTCAGAATAAACAAAAAAATTAAGCATATTGATTGATTTACTGATTTTCAGAATTTTCTAGTTAAAGATTTAAGTAACATATAAAACAAAATGGCCGCAGCTGCTGGATCAGTCACTTGCTCAGTGCCGGAATACTATGTGGATAAGAGCGTGTTTGTGACGGGTGCAACGGGGTTTCTCGGCAAAGTTCTCGTGGAGAAACTTCTGCGATCCTGCCCTCGCGTTAAATGCATCTACTGTCTGGTGCGGCCAATGAATGGAAAAACAGCAACAGAACGTCTGCGGAAGATTCTGGATGAACCTGTTAGTACTCAACTTACAAATTTTGTCTTTTTCCAGATAATTGGGAGAGGGAGACATACACATTGATCATATATATACACATGATCATTAGCCTTGTTAACATCATGCGACATTAATTATTCTAATTTCATAACAATTTTAATTACTAGCATGTAAAATATTCTCAAATTTAATTGAGTGGTCTAAAATTAATTGATGTTTGCTGATTTTTATTGCTCTATAAAAATATATTTTAATCTATTTAAATATTAATATTTTTGCATCATTTGCTTCAAATAGATGATGAAATTTGTCTGGGTATTTAGGTACTGGTTCTGTTAATCAATGCTTCTTTAGTACGATTTCTGCAGAGAAAATAATGACCACAGAATTCAGAAAATTCATCTGTCCTTAGTCTTTAATCTCTGCGCCATTTCGGCAGGTGTACTGTCATTTATCTGTCATTGCTCAGTGACAACTCTGCGCTATTTCTGCAGATTTACGATCATTTATCTATCATTATTCATTGATAACTCTTCGCTATTTCTGCAGGTTTACGACCACCTCAGATCAATCGATGCGGATTTTTACGATAAAGTGGTAGCAGTGTCAGGAGACATCCAGGAAGAAGGATTGGGATTGGATGAGTCGCAGCAGAAACTTCTGGAAGAAAACGTTGAAATTGTTTTCCACTCTGCCGCCACTGTCAGATTCGACGAACCCCTCAGGTATGCCGATGTGTTGTTTATACTGCAGAATTAATGATATAGTAAATATTTGGGATGAGCCAATATTTAATAATAATAATAAAGGTTTAATGTCCGTTTCCTCATCCAGTGATGATGTCAGGGACGTCCCCAACAGCGCACATCTCTAGAGATCAAATCACCCAAACCAATCTGCAAAAGAAATGCGCTGAGGAGAAGTAAGGTCCTAAACGAAAGCCAGTCCGGTGATCAAGAATGGTCAGGGTAGATTGACTATATATTGATTTACAATAACATATCAATTGGTAAGGTGTTCAACTTCGAATCATTAGCTGTGTGGTTCAAATCAGGGCTCACCCAGTCAATGATGTGCTTTGAGACAGAAAACAGACACTAAATAAGGCTTTAGACTGTTACTGTTAGTTCCTCTCTGTTTCAAATTATTAGCACTGGACGATTTCGTGACATAAACTTTTTGCTATATTTCACTTTCTAAGTCCTATCTTGCTTATCAAAGTCATATCTTTCTTATCAGAGTCCTATATTTCTTATCAAAGTCCTATCTTTCTTATCAAAGTCCTATCTTTAAAATATTTAGAACAGTAGCTGAGTATTGATCTCAGTTACTCCAGGCTGTGTGTGTTTAATGGAATGGTAGATTAACAGAGTGGTAGTTTATCAGAGTGTTAGTTTATCAGAGTGGCAGTTTATCAGAGTAATAGTTTATCAGAGTGGTAGTTTATCAGAGTGTTAGTTTATCAGAGTGTTAGTTTATCAGAGTGGTAGTTTATCAGAATGGTAGTTTTTCAGAATAGTAGTTTATGAGAGTGGTAGTTTATGAGAGTGGTAGTTTATGAGAGTGGTAGTTTATGAGAGTGGTAGTTTATGAGAGTGGTAGTGTATGAGAGTGGTAGTTTATCAGAGTGGTAGTTTATCAGAGTGGTAGTTTATCAGAGTGGTAGTATATCAGAATGGTATTCATAAGATAAACCATGTGCTCTATATAAATTGCTGAATCGATTAAACATACCCACACTAATAGTGATTGACACCATCACCCATGATCATTTAACTGCAATAGATCCTAAGTTTGCTAATATATTATGACCTTAGAGAATTTTGATTTCTTCGGGGTTAGAAACTGACAGACAATCTGACAGAGATTTTGTGGGCAGCTGATGAAATACTTGTGTAAATTGACTAAACTGTTCCACATAGTTGAAACATTGTTGGGCTGTGTTACGTGGTTTGTGGTCTGAAGCAGCAATGCTGAGTGAATGATGTTGTTTAAACTTGCATTGATTATTTTTAAGGCTGACTGATGTATTTTTTGGTTGGGCTAGCTGAAGCACTGCCTATAGGCTAGTTGACAGCTGACTGACAGTGTAGCACTGATATAGGCTGGTCTCATTGATAGCGGGTTATGAACTGATGTGGACTAGATTCAGTGCAGTCAATTTATTGATGCTCTTAACCTTGACCCCACAGATCTGCCTGCATTTCTCTCCTAAGTCTCATGTGTATGTTAATCATTAGCTTGAGCCATTGAGGAAAGAGAGAGGGCGATTTGAGAGGGTGGGGGAGTCAGAGGATAGTTCAAATTTAAAGTATATAATACATTTATAAGTAAATCGATTCGTTCTTTAGTATTTTTACGTTTATTTATACTTTTTTGGTATGTATAATACATTGTTTGCAAGACAATAACCTGCCAGTAGGCAGTGCACTAAGAGAGAGAGAGAGAGAGTATGCATGTATGAGTCAGAAGATACAGTAGGTCCATGGTTCAGTTAATACTCCTCTCTGATGTATTCATTTAAAAAAGCTGGTAAAGCTAAGGTTAACGACAGTTTCCTCATTCGAAAGTGACGTCAGAGTCGGTCGAGCCCAGGATTTGAACCCCGCACATACTGATCCGCAGTCGAATGTCTTACCGACATCGCCACTGGCTCCAGCCAACGATAGGAGTTGTGACTAAGAAAACGGACCGGCTTTGTAAGGCGTTGGTTGCGATATAACTAAAAAAAATGCTTCTTTGGGGCCTCAATAGTTCTTGAATCTTGAATTTTTTAATGAAAAAAACCTAGGCCGTCACACCTGGCGCCAAAGCAGAATGAAAATAATTAGGCCTTTATTGAAAAATAATAATTTATTATTAAATTGTAATTTGGAATTTGTAAAATATGCATGTAAATCTGCTTTCTCGTTTTGATAAACGATTGACCTCTAACAAGACTTTTCCAATTCCACTGCAGCAAGTTTGACTGGTGTTAGACTTTAATATCTCACACATGATTTGTCAATTTATTTTTATTTCTCTGCACAAAAGTCGCCACCCTCTTTTACTCTTTTTAAAAAATAAAAATCCTATGCTACAACTGCTGTAGCAGGTCATGATATTTGCCAGACTGGTGATTGTAATTTGCAACGGCTCACCATTGAAGACTTGTGCTAATCTCTGATCTCATGTCATATATCTGGGTTATAAGCCTGAAATGCTTGTGGTTTTAAATCTTTGATCATCTTCTTCTTCTTTTTATTCATCTTCCCTTGAATCCCAGTTTAACTAGGATCAGGATTGGATAATTGTGTAGCAGTTTCTAGAGCCTAGGCGCTCATCTATCAAATGCCCTCTCTGACATTGGTTTGGATCTTAGTCGGCTTTTACGACATGTGCAGTCCACGGTTGGTCTCTTCTTCAGCAACCCGGACGTAACACGGGTATTTTAAGAATGCTAAATTCAATATATATTGTCATTAATCTATGTTTAGAGGAGTAATTGAAAAGTGAAAGTACGTTTTTCAGATACTTTAATTGACTGCAGTTTTGGAATACTAAATTTAAATAAGTTGTTGCACAAAAGTTTTAGTAGGCCTAATTGAAAAATGTTAAAATTTAGTAACCAATCTGAGCTGAATAATGTGATTATAATATAATAATGTGATTGCGCAAAAGGGTAATTAGGTGTATGTAGAAACAGGTTAAATATTGGCAGTGTCATGGCGTGTAACTTTCCAGATACCTTTCGCTCTGTCTCTCATTCTCTCTTAGTGCACTGCCTACTGGCAGGTCCGTGGTATATAACGCCTCTACTCTTCTCTCTCTGTCTCTCTCTTAGTGCACTGTCTACTGGCAGGTCCATGGTATATAACGCCTCATCTCTATCTACCGTTTTCCTCATCATGTTCGCATACGAGTGGATCTTTAAATAATCTAACATTCCTTTTGTTATATCAATTATTTCTATCGGCTGTATTTTCTATTTTCTACTTCACAATGACCTAGTACAAAACGGACATAAGGGCCCGAAGGTTCTGGCATATGCTCCATGTAGCGATAAGACGAATGCAGCAATATCATGGAACAATATCTGAGTGTTGAACAAAAAACAATAAAACTAAGGTTAACTTCAGTTTCCTCACTCGAAAGCGATGTCAGTGACGGGCGAGGCCAGGATTTGAAACCCGCACATACTGATCCGCGGTCGAATGTCTTACCGATTTCGCCACGGGCTCCAGCCAATTGAAAAAAGCAACAATAACAACCCTTGAATGTTGTTGTTGTTGCAGTTGTAATGTTACGTCAATTTTATTGAAATCAGAGTATTAAAATTTCTCCGTCTTACGGACTAATATTAGATTATGTATATGCATAAGATAGGTCGAGTACCGGCGAGAGCTGCGTGTTTTATTAACTCTTGAGTTGACGTAGATAATACGCATTTTACTTTCTCGTGCATAGGTATACAAGCTTTAAGCCTGTTTCATTGTAGACATGAATTGCAGGCTTTAGGTAATACACTCTCTCGAGTGGCATTCAACCTTGATTGAAGAACTGGGCTTCCTTTAATTGAGGAATTATAGATTTTGGAATGGGACTTCCTTTAATTCTAGAACTATAGATTTTCGAATGGGGCTTTCTTTAATTATAGAATTTTAGATTTTGGAGTGGGACACCGTAAATCTGTGATCTTTATTAAAACCTATCTGTGATCTTTATTTATAAAAACCGGGTAACGTCTGTTTCTCTACCGGAAGGTATACAATCTGAGACGCCCTATCTGAAATTAGAACCTATGATCTCTTGCTTCTCTGACAAGCCTGCTTCCAACTCAACCAACTGCTGCTAGCTCAACCCTGTGGGAGTCCAAGGCTCATATTTCTAATCGCGGTCTGCTTTCGCGCTCTTGGGAAGCATTCCATTGATCAGCGAGTGGGCACTAATAGTGTAGAATTGTACATGTAATGTCAGAGTTGTGTATTAGAGTTGTGCTGTGAACAACTCAGACTCTTTAGGCCCTTGCACAAATCCCAGGTCTGTGTACAAATCCCAGGGTTGTGTACAAATCCCAGGTCTGTGTACAAATCCCAGGCCTGTGTACAAATCCCAGGTTTGTGTACAAATCCCAGGGTTGTGTACAAATCCCAGGGTTGTGTACAAATCCCAGGGTTGTGTACAAATCCCAGGTCTGTGTACAAATCTCAGGGTTGTGTACAAATCCCAGGCCTGTGTACAAATCCCAGGCCTGTGTACAAATCCCAGGTCTGTGTACAAATCCCAGGGTTGTATACAAATCCCAGGTCTGTGTACAAATCCCAGGTTTGTGTACAAATCCCTAGATTGTGTACAAATCCCAGGGTTGTGTACAAATCCCAGGCCTGTGTACTAATCCCTGGCCTGTGTACAAACCAGTACAGACCAGGTCTGTGTATACTCCAGCGAATTCGCCATCAGCGATGTCAGTAAGATATTCGACCGCAGATCAGTATGTGCAGGGCTCAAATCCTGGTCTCTCCCGTCACTGAGATCGCTTTCGAGTGATGAAACTGCCGTTAACATTAGCTTTACCAGCTTTTACAAATCCCAGGCCTGTATACAAATCCCAGGATTGTGTACAAATCCCAAGGTTGTGTACAAATCCCAGGTCTGTGTACAAATCTCAGGGTTGTGTACAAATCCCAGGTCTGTGTACAAATCCCAGGCCTGTGTACAAATGCAAGGCCTGTGTACTAATCCCAGGCCTGTGTACAAATCCCAGGCCTGTGTACTAATCCCAGGCCTGTGTACAAATCCCAGGCCTGTGTACTAATCCCAGGTCTGTGTACAAATCCCAGGCCTGTGTACTAATCCCAGGCCTGTGTACAAATCCTGGTCTCTCCCGTCACTGAGATCGCTTTCGGGTGATGAAACTGCCGTTAACATTAGCTTTACCAGCTTTTACAAATCCCGGGCCTGTATACAAATTCTGAGCTGACCGATGAAAGACGTCCAGCACTAACTACAGATTTCTATTTTTAACTGAAGTATTTTGTGAAGTATTTTGACGTATTTTAATCTTGACGGATGCCCGACGTGCAGTATCAGACTGTAAAGTACTGCTGTACTAACACAAGCATTATTGTGTATGACTGTGTTAATACTGAGATAGCGACGTGTCCTACGAGATAATGTTTGATAAATCATCGACGCCGCCATTACTAGTACTCTATAGAGTCCTATATAGCGACCAGATGTGTGTCTGCTTAAACTAGGGCTTCTCATGAGGCGTTATCAGTGCACTTACTGGTTGATAGATTGGTAAAATGATCACTTCAATGATTGGTGAAATCAATTTTAAATCAATCAATCAGTCTTAGAGATTGATTTATAAGTGGTTGATTTACTGATGGACTGATTGCCTAGTTGATTGATTGGTTAATTGCGCGATTAAATGTGATTGTTTGGTTGATTGATTATTTGATTGATTTGTTCATTGAATGGGTATTCCTCCCATCATAAGGAAATACCATTATATGCGGATTTCAAAATCGCTTCTTGAGCTGAATGCACGATCAGTGACAGGCACAGCTTGCATAATTTGTTTGTAAGTTTAGAAACCTACCAATATACATTTTACCAAATTTAAGAACTTCTATCCGAGAGAAATAAATAGCGTACAAGGTCCCAGATAATGGCTATCCTTACCGTATTGTGTACGCTCATCTAAGACCTTTAACTTTTTTAACTATTCAATACTCAACGAAAGTCTCTACATCTCAGACTTTGACTTGCAGGAATCCTAGTCTCCGACTTTAAGTAACTATTCGCGCCTAAAGACTAAATAGATTATAAACAATTACTCTTCGGCCTACTAGCTGGTAGGCCGAATCACTAGCTAATAGTTATCACTAGATACTAATTTGCACTGGCTACTAGTTAGCACTAGCTACTAGTTAGCACTAGCTACTAGTTAGCACTAGCTACTAGGTAGCACTAGCTACTAGGTAGCACTAGCTACTGGGTAGCACTAGCTACTAGGTAGCACTAGCTACTAGGTAGCACTAGCTACTAGGTAGCACTAGCTACTAGGTAGCACTAGCTACTAGGTAGCACTAGCTACTAGGTAGCACTAGCTACTAGGTAGCACTAGCTACTAGTTAGCACTAGCTACTAGGTAGCACTAGCTACTAGTTAGCACAGCTACTAGTTAACACTAGCTACTAGTTAGCACTAGCTACTAAGTAACACTAGCTACTTGGTAGCACTAGCTACTAGTTAACGCTAGGCTAAGATTATAACTAGTAATATCCTCACGTAGCCATCAGTTACTTATGCTTTGTAGCAATAGGCTACGCCACTTTTTAATCCTGTTTGTCAATTAGAGCTCTCTGTTCATTAGCATAACTTAACCAAGTCGATCATTACATTGGCATTTGACTCAATGCGCACATCTAACATAAATTATCCTAACATAGCATATTCATTTAGTGAAATGGAAATCTGACGCAACACTGGAATATTACGCAGTTATGCAAATATAAATGCTCATAGTTGTAACCACTGCTAGGGGACTTATAACGCATTGACCGATGATATAATTTGGGACAGAGAGGAGTAGAGAAGTTCTATTCGTATCCCGACCCTGGTTAAACTGAGATTTAAGGGAGGAAGAAGAAGATGAAGATGAGTAGTAACTGATCTGTTTAAAACATTGAAAGCTGATATGTGTGTTGAAGTAACGCTAAAGCGCCCAAAAAATAGCAGGACGCTTGAAAATCTGCAAATAGCATTCTTGAGTTAGTGGTTGCCAGAGTAATTATATTGAGAATTTCATGTGACACGCAGTAGATTAGAACCTGAAGTATTGTAGTATACTGTACACGGTGATGCATGTGTTATGCGTGGTATTCTATTAAATATTGTATTGTATTGTATTGTGTATCGTATTGTGCATTGTATCCACAGACATGCAGTTCAAATTGTAGTATACTGTACACTCCATTGTATTTATTATGTGTTGTATTGTATGTTGTATTGTATGATCTATGTATTTTATTATATTGTGTATCGTATTGTGTGATGTAGCCACAGACACGCAGTAGATTTGAACGTGATGTATTGTATTTTATTGTATCGTATTGTGTATCGTATTGTGCAGACACGCAGTAGATTTGAACGTGCTTGGGGTGAAGAGAATGATACAGGTCTGCAGAAGGTTCAGGAAGCTCGAGGCATTCATACACGTATCCACAGCATACGCTAACTGTGACCGTTCATACATAGAGGAGAAGGTCTACCCAACCTGTGTGGAGCCTCAACAGCTGCTTGATGCCATGGAGTGAGTGACTCTTTCCATTCATTTAACTAATCACTTTCATCATCATCATCATCTTCCCTTGAATCCCAATTTAACTAGGATCGGGATATTTAAAAACATTTTTAATGTTGTATATAGTATGGTATGTACTGTGCATTAACTTATTGTATTTTTAACTGCATGTATTGCATGTTATTGAAACATAATCATCTTCCCTTGAATCTCAGTTTAACTAGGGTCGGGATACGAATAGACTGTCTCAAAACCTTTATGTCCTACAACATATCATCCATCAGTCAAACCCCTATTTGAGACTTTTCCATTCGCTTAAAATTTTGTAGAAATTAATTACGTTAATTTAATTTAATTATCCCATCTGTATTGTATATCTTTATTTAGCCACTGGGGCAAACAACATACAGCCATTGCACTGTTTATAATCACAGAAACTTGTATTGTATCATGTATTGTATTGTGCTAATTTCATACACGTTAATTACCATACCTGTATTAGTTACCCCACCTGTACTAATTAACTCACCTGAGATGCTGGCTAAGATAGAAGTAAAGCTCTGTTGTTTGATTTATTGATTGATTGCTTGATTGATTGATTGATTGATTGATTTATTGATTGATTGATTGATCAGGTGGTTGGATGACGACATGCTAGCTAAGATAGGCGTAAAGCTGTTGGGAGACAAGCCTAACACATACACGTACACGAAGCACCTGGGAGAGATACTGTTGACGACAGAGGGCGCGGATCTGCCTGTAGCCATCATTAGACCCTCCATAGTGACTGCAGCCTGGCGGGAGCCCGTGCCTGGCTGGATAGACAGCATCAATGGACCCAGTGGCCTCTATATCGCGGTACTTGATTATTGATATTGAATGTCTCAATAGCTTAGGGGTAACGTCATGAAGTTTTAAATGACAGATCCTGAGGTGAATTGAACCCTCGTGGGTTCGAATCCCAGCCGCGCTGATCTGAGAGTAAAATATTGGACATTCACGGGACTGGTTGCACGGAAAATGGACTAAATTACCTAATGGTTTAAACATGTGGTATTAAATGTGATATATATCAACTTAGTTAATCATTTCACTATAATGCTTATTTACTTTACTTTTTACTTATCTGTCGTTAATTTAAATCCTGTTTGCAAGGATACGATAAACACCCGTATTATGCGTAATATAGTTGCTATAAAATGCATGTGTCGTTCTACTGGGTTGTTTGTGGATGATCTCTCTTTGCCTATTGTTGATTGTTGTATACAATCTCGAGACTGCAATCATTCTCAGAGATGAGTAACAAAACCTTTCTGATGGTAGCTCGAGTGTGTCGAGCTTTTTTGAAGAGCAGCCTTGTGCTTCTGAACCTTTACGTTTAACACGCTACAATCCCAACCGTAATACATCTCTTTTTGGTGTTGTTATTAAATAAAAGAAAATATATAAAAATAGATAGCTGGGTGATAATGGACGGATGGACCCTGTTGATTTATTGATTGAGTGATATATTCGTTGATTGACTGATCTCCTGATTCACTGACTGACTAACCGATTGATGCAGTGATTGATTGATTGATTTATTAATTGATTGATTAACTAACTGATTGATTGATTGATCATAGGCTGGTAAGGGACTGCTGAGATCGATGATAGCCGATGGCAGAGTGGTCGCAGACTTGGTGCCCGTGGACCTGCCTATCAACATGATGATAGCGCTCGCCTGGTTCCGTGGCTCAGTCATCAGGGACTCCCCCGGCACAGCGCCCTGGGTGTTCCACATGACCACCGGCGGCCTCAACCCTTTTACCTGGGGCGAGTTAGGTAAATAGTGGTGTTTATTATATCCAAATGGTTTTAATAGGTAAATTGTGGTGTTTATTATATCTGAATAGTTTTAATAGGTAAATTGTGGTGTTTATTATATCTAAATAGTTTTAATAGGGAAATTGTAGAGTTTATTATATCTAAATAGTTTTAATAGGGAAATTGTAGAGTTTATTAGATCTAAATAGTTTTAATAGGGAAATTGTAGAGTTTATTAGATCTAAATAGTTTTAATAGGGAAATTGTAGAGTTTATTAGATCTAAATAGTTTTAATAGGTAAATTGTGGAGTTTATTATATCTAAATAGTTCTTTATTTTTTTGTGTGCACAAGTTCACCTATTATCATTACTTATCTTATTTTTCTTTAAGTTTACTATTGTTCAAATTTAGTTTGTTTTTTTCCTGTTGCGTTTGCTTGTTTGGATGTGAACTGTACAGGGTTCAATGACAATTTTTTTCTGTTCTTATTGAATTGAATTGTTTACGACAATCTCAATGAAAATTTAGTGAAAGCTTTAATGTTTTTTATGACACTTTCTGATCAGATAAAATGTTCTATGGTTCACAAATTCTATAAGCAAACAAGTCTTTTCTTGCGTTAATTCGCCTGACATCAATTTAAGTTTACAAAAATGTTCGCATTGATTTAATAGTATTTCTTTAAAAAAATTTTAATTAAAACTAGCAGGATGTTTATTTGAGTTTACTGTCAAGTTCAGAAGCCTTGCGGTATTTGATTCAAATTGCTGTATACATAATATATATAACTCCTCTCTGTCCCACACCAAGTCATCAGTCAATGCGCTACAAGTCCCCTATCAGTACTTACTAATATGCTTTATATTTGTATAGCAGTGTAATATACTGTATATATAATATGTTTTACTCTGTACAGAGAACTGTGTGCTGAGTTATTTCAAACAGAATCCCCTTGAGTCTTGCTTTAGACGTCCTAAAGACAGCATTCTGACTACCAACAGGTATCTACATGACATTATCAATCAATAAATCAATCAAGCAAACTGTTTTAGACGTCCTAAAGACAGCATTCTGACTACCAACAGGTATCTATATGACATTATCAATCAATAAACCAAACTGCTTTAGAAGACGTCCAACAATACAGCATTCTTGCTACGATGAGGTATCTATGATGCCAGTAACGATTATTCAAACAATCAGCTAGTCAGTTGAAGTTAATGCTATTCTACTAATCCATTCACATAGTATACTTTTAGTTGTTGGACTTGTATAATATTAATACAAGAAATATGTGGCACTCTAATGATGTTGTTGTTGTTGTTGTTGTTACACGCAGTTTTCTGCACGACTGCTGGATACTGGTGAGTCATCTACTGCCGGCCTACGCCGCTGACGCCGGCTTTCTCATGATTGGCAAGAAACCGAGGTAATGGTAACACTGCATCTCTGTAGTGGTAGCACGGTTTCTTTGTAGTGGTAACATTGTGGTAGTAGCTTCTTCATGGTGGTAACAGTCGTGGCCGAGTGGTTAAGGTGATTGACTAGAAATCGATTTGGCTCTGCTTGCACAGGTTCGAATCCTGTCGACTGTGAAATATTCTTTTTTCTATGTTGTCATGGACAACAGTAGCACTCTAATGGTATTTTTGTTGCTATCATGGTTTCTTTATAGTGGCAGCATTGTTTTTTTGTAGTGGTGACTTGACTTCATTGTAACAGTAACACGGCTTCTTTGTGGATGCTTTCTATTATCTAAGTTTAATGATTAATATTAATTAAATTTAATTAATTTAATTAATTGTTTAAATTAACATTATGCCTCTTAAGGTAATGTAATTTGATAAGATATTGTAGTGGACACTGTTAATATCAATAAAATACTGAAATTTGTATTAATTAATTACACGTATAAACAAGATGTATGCTTATTTGCAACTGTGTCAGATTTAGGTTGAGTAATTTGTAGTTGTTACATTATATGACAATAATCTGAATGAATGTGTACCACGCTTGTTTGGAGTTCAGTAGCTAAATTTGTTTTAATTTCTGAAATGAGGAGGTTTTAATCGGGCTTTTTATGACAGAATGGTGAGGACGTACACGAAGCTGCACAAGTCGATGGAGATACTGGAAATATTGATATTATATTATCTTATTGATATCATAGAATAGTGAGGACATACACAAAGCTGCACAAGTCGATGGAGATACTCTTCTGATAGTGCTGAATGTTGTCATTTATGACTGTAGCACTCTAATTGTTATTATTATTATTATTATGATAGAATGGTGAGGACTTACACAAAGCTGCACAAGTCGATGGAGATATTGGAGTACTTCACGACGAGATCCTGGGAGTGGACTCACGCCCATCTCGACCTGCTCAGATCTCACATGAGTGCTGACGATCAGAAGGTTTGTGTGCGTGTGTGTGTGTGTGCGTGGGTGTGTGTGCATGCATACGAGTGAGTCTGTGTGCGTGTGTGTGTGTGCGTTTATGTGTCTGTGTCTGCAAGAGACATCCCTGACATTGCCTTATGGCGAGGAACCGGACGGTAAATTCTTATTGATTGATTGTGTGTATGCGTGTTAGGCATGCCAGCATTTGGTGATCCAACAAAACGGCAATTAAAGTTATTCACCCAATTAATCATTGATTAACTGGGTGATTAACTGGGTGATTAACTGGGTGATTGATTGACTGACTGAACGACTGACTGGTTGATTTACTCGCTGATTGAATGATTGATTTTTGGACTGATTGATTAATTGATTGATTGATTAATTAATTCATTCTTTTATTTATTGACTAATTGGTTGATTCTTTGATTGATTTACTAATTGATTGGTTGACTGATTAATTGTTTGATTTATTTATTGATTGATTGATTGGCTGAATGCAGACGTTCTACTTTGACCCGCGCACACTGCACTGGCCCACGTACATGCAGAACTACTGTCTGGACAAATTGATTGATTGATTGATTGATTGATTGATTGATCGATTGATTGATTGATTGATATAATTGATTGATTGGTTGAATGCAGACGTTCTACTTTGACCCACGCACGCTGCACTGGCCCACGTACATGCAGAACTACTGTCTGGGCACCAAGAAGTTTATCCTCAAGGAGGATTTGGCGGGACTGCCTGCTGCCCGTGCCCACCTCAAGATGTGCGTAAACACTTAACTCTCGTCCATGAAGACATCTGTAGCTTTAGAGCTGCTAAAGCTCAGGTTAACGTCAGTTTCCTCACTCGAAAGCGATGTCAGTGACGAGCTAGCACAGGATTGGAACCCTGCACATACTGATCCATGTGCGGGCTCTTTCAATTTATTATATCAATATAGTAATTTTATATCGTTTAGTTTACCTATCTGTATTAGCTATGTGTTAATGAATTTTTAATAAATTAATTATGAAAAAATTATCAGATTGTATGATAGAGAGACTGACTGATTACAGATTGTCTGACGGTCAGACAGATTGTCAAAGAGATTGACTGACAGACAGATTGACTGACAGACAGATTGATTGACTGATTGCTATAACGCAGGCTACGTAACATACGCTACGGATTCAACACGGCTCTGCTCGTAATCCTGTGGATTGATTGATTGATTGATTGCTATAGGCTACGTAACATACGCTACGGATTCAACACGGCTCTGCTCGTAATCCTGTGGATTGATTGATTGATTGATTGACTGATTGATTGATTGATTGATTGCTATAGGCTACGTAACATACGCTACGGATTCAACACGGCGCTGCTCGTTATCCTGTGGATTGATTGATTGATTGATTGATTGATTGCTGTAGGCTATGTAACATACGCTACGGATTCAACACGGCTTTGCTCGTAATCCTGTGGATTGATTGATTGATTGATTTCTATAGGCTATGTAACATACGCTACGGATTCAACACGGCTCTGCTCGTAATCCTGTGCATTGATTGATTGATTGATTGATTGATTGCTGTAGGCTACGTAACATACGCTATGGATTCAACACGGCTCTGCTCGTTATCCTATGGCGTCTGCTCATCGCTAACTCTAACCTCGCGCGTAACTCCTGGTTCTTCGTCATGGGCCTCGTTTTCAAATTCGTGCGATTCTTTAGACTGACGAGCACGCTCTCTAACCACTCTGCCACGGCTGCTGCAGCGATCACCGCCAAGTAAACAGGATCAAATCGTCGGCTGGTCTCAATATTCCACTTAAATTATCTTTATGCGATCGTCGGTGACTTTGGCTTAATTTAGAATCGGAACATTATTGGGTGATCTTATTGCTTGATCTTGTTGCTTGATCTTGTTGATGGATCTTGTTGCTTGATCTTGTTGCTTGATCTTGTTGCAAGATCTTGTTGCAAGATCTTGTTGCGAGATCTTATTACAAGATCTTTTTGCTTGATCTTGTTGCTTGATCTTGCTCTGTACGACATTGGCTGAGTGTCTAGTGGGAGTTTTGAGTTGAACATTAGTATAAGCCGTTCTCAGTTGATTTCTAGACTTGGCGTTTACTATTGGCTAAGATGCTGTTATGCATGGGTGAGCGACATTTAGAATGTTTTAATGGCGTAGTGGTAACGTCATGAAGTTTTAAACGACAGATCCTGAGGCTACATTGTCTTTTTCTCTCTGAACTAACTGCTGGTAGTTCTTGTGGGCGTAGATTTGCTATGTCGTCTTCTGCATATAAAGCTTATCATAAACCAATCTGACTCCTGAGTTTCACTGTAGTTTGAATATATACATTTAATTTGAGTTGTGTAAAGAACACCCTTTTATTTAGCAGCTGATTTTAATTTAATTTGTGTAATTTGCTATGTAAACGTTTTAGGGGAACGTTAAACTTATATTTTTCCCGCATTTTGTGGTTCTGCAAAATTATTGATACAAATTCATAATCACAGTGCGCTGTGTCTCTCTTTAGCGAGCACTCATCTTTTGCGACATGTAGCAATCTCTGCTAATGACAACTTTCTATCGCATGCAAGCATTCAAACGCCCTGTAGTGACACTTTAATACGGTTATTATGTTCTACCTATACCATTAGACTCGCTGCAATGCTTTATAGTAGATTAACAGTTGTGTCTGATGTCATTCTTACGTAGTACAGGCGTTCAGTTCTCATGATAGTGGCTTTCTATTATGATTTTATTGGCTGTTGTTGAAGCGGTATCGGTGAATTCCATAGTAATATCTTTTTCGTTTTTAATTTATTCTCTGGTTCTTTTTATTTAAGTCCATCTACTGTTTGCAATATACATTTGTAAGAAACAAGTATTTCTTTATGGTTTAAATGTTGTTGCTAAATTTTCCATTACTGTAAGTTATTCATTTTTATCAGAGTCACCGGCACAAAATCTAAATTGAGAATAATAAAATTTTAACTTAACGCCTGTTTCCTCATACAAGGATGATGTCAGGGACGTCCTGCCATCACATGTCACCACAAATCGATTCACCCCAAACGATCTGAAAAAACACGTGCTGAAGAGAAAGAAACGAGATCCTAAACGATGCCGTTCCGTTGAGCAAAAACTTCTGGTAAATTTCTGTTCTGCTCTTACTTATTAAGCGCTCTTCGCTAAGTTGACTATACTATCTTTATGTTTTATGTCACGTTGAACGCTTCGCCGTTTTAGGTCTGATTTAACGTCAGTTTCGTCGCTCAGAGGCATCATCAGCGATGTGCTATGACGAAACTTGAACCTCGCTGGTGTGGCATTTGTTCCGAGCATGTCGGTCGCTTAGCCGTTAGGCTGTTGTTGTTGTTAACAGAATGTTTTTTTATTTCTATTCCGACGATCATATCTGCTAAAGCCAAAGCCACATTTGATGTCAGTGTTTTGCCATGAAGCAGAAATTATACGATGTGTACAAATATAAACACTGTCGTTTTTGATAATCATACAACCGGTTACAGCTAGCTGCAACCCGTTACAACTGGCTACAACCGGTTGCAGTTGTTTACAACCGGTTACAGTTGCAATGATTATGACTATTTAATCTTAGCTAAATACTTCTACGCCGATGTTATTTAACTGCCAGATTTAGTTGTAAGCATTTTTGCTTTTCCTGAATTAGTTGGTTAAATTTAATCGCTACGGGTGGAGCTGTTGAACGCGATGTGGTAACACTATTAAACGGTAGCTGCTATGTGGTAAAGCTTAACTTATAACTTATAATTGATGTAGATAGGGGATTCTATTTAATTATAAGAATCTCTGAAATTTTGCATGTCTAACTTGTAATGAAGTAATACAAGAGTTTCTTTAAAACTAAACGTTTTGATATTGTGTGATTTTATGCTGGAAAGGACAGTAGCACTCTAATTGTTGCTATGTCAACAATTAGAGTGCTACTGTCGTCCATGACAACGTCGAGCACTTACGAGACAAATCTAAGCCGAGTGAGCAAAAGGAAGGTCCAAAACGGTACAAATTCCAAAATCCAAAAAATCAATCCAAAGATAAAGGAAATTAAAGAAAAGGAAGTTTGCGTGTTGGTCGTGACACATGGACACCGGATGGAAAAGATAGGTCTTCAACTGCCTATGGAACTGCCTATAGGAAAGCAAAGGCTGATGTGATAACATATATTCGTATCACGATGCGATGAGAAAGCCAGAGGATATAAGTATTGCGGAATATATATAGTGCTATGGATCTGCCATTAGACGTTGTAAGATTTCTTAAAGTTACTAGTGATTACCAATATAAAAGTAGAAGCAAAGCTTGATTTAGAATTGTAATCCAAGGCCATCGTAATATTGAGGGAGACCTTGCCATCTGTCTATTATAAAATATCTTGTAACAGCCTCTATCTCTGATCATATTTGTACTCTCAGTTTCTCCACATTCCGTACACCCACTCACACACAAACACATACACACACTCACACATATATCGTTATTATTTTAACCATTAATTCGAACATTATTGACCTTTCTGGAATAGATAGTCGCTAAGTCATAGTCTTATTCTGATTGGTTGATTTGTGTTGTACGAGAGCCTATCATTTACTTGCTGTCGAATGATCAGTTTGCAAATGTTCTGGAGGTAACTCATTGGCTGATAGATAATTAGATTGTGCCAGATTGTCTGGCGACACCGTGTCTCCTCGACTCCTATTGGGCCATTTACAATGTACTGGTCTACGATTGGCACATTTAAATTCTGTTTGATTCCTATTGGTCAATTCAAAATTCATTAGCCGATCTGTTGAGTTTTCTACCGCGTTTTTAATTTCCCCAACAAATGCTGAATTCTCATTGGTCGGAGATTGACCGCATTCGTCGGGAATGTCGTACTGATGTTCATGATCTCCGGATTGAAGTCCTGTTTGAGCACTTCCGGATTGTTCTCCAGCTTCAATCCAATGCTTTCCCGACTTACCTATCTCCATCCACGGTCTTGTTTGTTTGAAAATTAAATCGGATTGCACTAAAGATGGCTCTTGGGCCGCGTAGTGCAGATTAAAGTCATCTGCTGGAAATCGTCCATCCAGCTGTAAAGTCCTTTCTTGAATAGCTACTGTCTGACTCTCATCGTAGACCTCTGGCCAGTATGATGCGCCATTGGCTGGAAGTAACTGAGATTCGACGAGACTGTCGTTCACTGGATAAGAGGGGTCTGGAGGTAAAGGTCGTTCCCATATGTGTGTGTAACCGTCTCTATCCGTCATCCTACTTCCCCTATTGTCGCTCGCCAGTTCTCTGCCGTTGTAAGACTTCTTGTGATTGGTTAAAGATTTTTGTTTTAAAAGAGCTGATTGGTTGCGTTGAGTGGACCTGGTTCTTTCCGTTTGATGACGTCTGAAATATGCCACAGCAACAAAATTGCTATTAATAAAAAAGATAGTTTTGCGTAGATTAAATCTATACAGGTATTATTGTACAAAACAAAAGATAGTATGTTGCTATGATAATTCATATTGTCATGAAAACTTCGCAGATATTAAGAGTTACAGAAGCTGCACTGAATGTCATTTGAATGTCTCAATAGCGTAGGGGTAACGTCATGAAATTTTAAATGACAGATCCTGAGGTGAATTGAACTCTCGCGGGTTCGAATCCTAGCCGCACTGATCTGAGAGTAAATCTCATACATTCACAGGACTGGTTATACGGAAAATGGTCTACATTGCCTAACGGTTTAAACATGTGGTATTAAAGGTGATAGATATCAACACAGTTGATCATTTCACTACATATGCGTGTTTTACTTTTTACTTTACTGCAAATCAAGAGATACTGAGTTATAATAAACGTTGAGGATGACCTTTTGACCATAGTGAGACCAACAATCAGAACCAGTATACCCACGAACAGCGCCACCAAACTTATCACCATCAGCGACAGACCTGCAACAAAACAAAATTAAGCATTTAATTTTAAAAGCCAAAAAACCTATTATTAATGTCAGTTTCCTCACTCGGAAGCGATGTCAGTGACGGGCGAGCCCAGGATTGGAACCCTGCACATATCCGCGGTCGAATATCTTACCGACATTGCCACTGGCTCCAGCTGAATTTAGGAATTTATTTAATAACTTCCGCATGCTAGAGTAATCTCGCTGGATTATCTAGAGATAGGTTGTGGACTCTCCACGGGTAGGAATCACAACTGTACTGAGTTAGGATTTGGACTGGTTTTCTGAAAATTGGATTTCGCATAGTTTCTGGGTCTTTTATTTTTTTCTTGTAGGTTTAGATATAATCAAATAGTGCTCGATGTTGTCACTGATTGTTGCTGTTGCTGCATCAACGTCCATAGCTCATATATAAATATATAAATAAATAAATAAATAAATATATATATATATATATGCAGTATATATATATATATACATGTATATATATATATATATACATGTATATATATATATATATATATATATATATATATATATATATATATATATATATATATATATATATATATATATCTGTAATATATATTATATATATATATATATATATTATATATATATATATTATATATATATGTCAAACTGGAGAACGTGACTATACGGATTTTGGCGAGCACCATTTATGGACCACCCACACTCTGCACATTGGTTTCGATTTGTTTCCATAGTGATCTATGTTGTCATGGACAACAGCAGCTCTCTAATCGTATTGGTGTTGTTGTTGTGAATGAGCTTCTTAGAGATTGAACTAGATGGTTTTTATGGTGACAGAAACGGAAGGAATGGGTCAGACAAAGAAATTTATGAACTTATTAACTTGATAATTAATTAATTTAACGAACGTAGGCCCACATGTAAAAATAATTAACACTTAATAATTAACACTTATTAACACTTAAGTCTAATAACTTATGTAAATTAACGTGATTATATGTTTTATCGGTGACCAGCAAGATAGGGATATGCCCTCACTGGTGGCCGATATGCTGGTAGCTATTTGATTCCTATGCCTTGAGCACATCTGCACACCTGTGTTTATTTTAAGTGCACTTTTCTAGTTTTGTGTTACAATGGTCTACACTATGTTGAATCTGTATTTGTGATCTGTAATTGTCAATAAATTAAAACATTGAGTCTCTCTCTGTCTAATAATTAAATTAATGACCTTACTCTCAATTTACGCTTAACGGAGAATAAATTTTAAGATACTAATGTTCCAGTAAATGAAACAACGATGCCAGTCGTTAATAACTAAGAAACGCAAAGCAGGTTGAGTCAAACCGTTGGGGATATAGCGACCACCAAGACGTATTCCAGCACTGAGGACCCCTCTCCACGTAGCGCTGTCTGAAACATACAATACAATACCATATCATGAAATACCAGGCAATACAATACAATACCAGGCAATGCGATACAATACAAGGCAATACAATACCAGACAATATAATACAATACCGGCAATACAATAAAATACCAGGCAATAAATACAATACCAGGCAATACAATACAATTCGAGGCAATACAATAACAGGCAATACAGTACAATTTGAAGAAATACAATACAATGCCAGGCAATGCAATACAGTACAATAAGGCCTCCACTCTTCTCTGTCTTCCGTTTTCCTCTTTTTCGTTGTCCGCATATGCTTGGATCTTTAAATCATCTAACATACCTAATCTCGGCCTACCTCTGCCTCTATTTCCTTCCATTCTACCTTATGTGACCTTTTTAGTAGACTTTCCCCTTTACAATGTAATCTGCGCTTAGAATGGTAATCTACGCTTGATAAAAAGCTAAGACCAAGTTAAACGCCAGTTTTCTGTCTCGAATAGCATGTCAGTGACGGGAGAGAACTGGTTTTGATCCCTGCACCTAATGATCATCAAATATCAGAGAGAGAGAGAGAGAGAGAGAAAACCATGATCATTCATCTGTAACTGAATCAAAATATACACAAATCACATACAGAATACAAATAAAACGATCAAACAAACTTGAACTGAATACAAACAACTTGACAACATGCTTTTCAAATTTCCCTTAATTTGTTAATTTCGAGTATATAATCTATAATACACGCATATTACATGCCCATGGTTAAAAATTAAAAAAAATTAATAAAAACAAAATTAACAAAAAAATTTTAAAAAATTTTAAAAATTTTTTTAAAAAATTAACAAAATTACAAGCACTATTCAATAGAATGTGATAATCATTACCCAGGCAGTTAACCACCTCCTCCCCTTCCCATTCTCTCCCCACACAAGTTTTCTTCCACAGCACCCCTTCCGTCCAGTTACACCCCCCTCGAGCACTCTCCCCCACTCTTTCTAGCCACGCACCTTGACCTAGGTCCACCCGGGGGTCAGCACACCCTATAGCTGATTAAATATGTAAAAATTACAAACGTTATATACAGTAGTTACAGTTCCCGTGTTGTACCCGGGTTGCTGGAAGAATTCAACAACAGGTGACTGCACGTGTCGTAAAAAGGCGACTGAAGCATTAAGATCAATACCAATGTCAGAAAGGTCATTCGGTTGGTGAGCGCCTAGGCTCCAGAGATTGCTACAAAAAGTTTTAACGAATGGAAAAGTCTCAAATAGGGAATTGACTGATGATATGGTGTAGGACAGAGAGGATTTGAGACAGTCTATTTGTATCCCGACCCTGGTTAAACTGGGATTCAAGGGACGATGATGATGATGATGATGACGATATACAGTAGTTAAAGTGGGAATAGCGACTTAGTGGATCCGTCAAAAGATTTTGGGCCCCTTCCCCCTATATAGGGCCCCTAATATCTAACATGGGCCAAAGCATGGAAACTCACTTCAGAAAATGAGAGTCGGTGAAGTTCCTCTGCGCCCCCCCCCCCACTTTAACCACTGATTATGTAGTAGTTATAGAAATTATACTAATTCAGACTGTTGAATATTACTAGCTACCATTTTATCGGTCAAAGAGCTGTAGGTAGTCACTTTTATTGGCCCTACTGCTATCTTTTTCTTCATAGAGGGAAAGAGAGAGGGACAGCGAGAGAGCGAAAGAGAGAGAGGGAGAGAGAGAGAAGCTAGAGACAGAGACAGAGAGAGTGAGAGAGAGAGCGAGAGAGAGAGCGAGAGAGAGAGCGAGAGAGAGAGCGAGTAGGAGAGAAGAGAGAGAGAGACAGAGAGAGACAGAGAGAGACAGAGAGAGACAGAGAGAGACAGAGAGAGACAGAGAGAGACAGAGAGAGACAGAGAGAGACAGAGAGAGACAGAGAGAGACAGAGAGAGACGATAGAGAAGAGAGAACGAGAAAGAGAGAGAGAGATCGCGCGCGAGAGAGAGAGTGAGAGAGAAAGAGAGAGAGAGAGAGAGAGAGAGAGAGAGTGAGAGACAGAGAGAGTTACAGTGATACTATACCGTGGTAGTGAAAGAGATATTGTCTGGTAGACTCGGACTGGTCTGCACGCAGTAACCTCAGCTCCACAGTGCTTCCCAGTGACGTGTACACGTGACGTAGTCTCTCTCTGTGACCACACACTGTCGCCGTTCTACCTCCTGACTCCCTGATAGTGGCGTACACCTAGTCAATCAATCAATCAATCCATCAATCAATCAGTCATCAGTGACGTGTGCACGTGACGTAATCTCTCTCTGTGACCACACACTGTGGCAGTCCTACCTCCTGATTCCCTGATAGTAGTGTACACCTAGTCAATCAATCAATCAATCAATAAATCAATCAATCAACCAATCAATCAATCAGTCAATCAATCAATCATTCAATAAGTCAGTCAATCAATCAATCATTCAATCAAGCAAACAATCAATCACTCGATCAATAAATAATAACTTTGATAAAAAAATAACATAATATAACATAACGTAACGTGACGTAGCATAATATAGCATAACAACAACTACAGTGCTACAGTCAACCATGAAAATATCTAGCACTATTAAGACAAACCCAATCATGAAAGCTAAAAGAACATCCAAAACGATGCAGATTCGATAACCAGAAAACTAGTCTATAGATAAAGAAATTAGAGAAAAGGAACGATCACCTACATGACACTCGGATGATATTTGGCTCTGAAGTGATTGCTCAGTGCTATCCACGAAGAAGTCCACCAGAGTGACGTTGATCCGCTGACCACTGAGGACCTTTATGATCCAGGGGCAATCCGTAAACCCGCAGCCAGTCTCAGAGGCGACTAAGCTAGATATAAAACCTGAGGTCTGTGTTAGGAGTGGTGGCGCTTTACAGTGACTACGGCATGATTCTGTGGGCGTTAGAACTGTTAGAGCATCAATCAATCACTAATTCAATCAATCAGTCACTCAAATCAATCAATCCCTCAATACTATCAATCAATCAATCCACCAATACTATCAATCAATCAATCAATCCACCAATACAATCAATCAATCAACCAATCAAATATATAGCTAAATAATTCCCTCACTCCAATCAATCAACCAATCAATCAAGTAATAAATCAATTGTCAGGTAGTTAGTCTAATAAATCAATCAAATATATTTATCTGACTATAAAATCCAATCCATTCGCTTTGGTTTTATCGATTATATTACATATGAGTAGTTTAAAGTAAATTTCTGTCGTCTGAAAAAGATTCTCAAGCATGTTGTCTTTGTAAATAAAATCTTATGAACAGAGCATTAAAGAATCCTATCAAATCTTATATCAAATCTTTTTAAATTGCATCAAATCTTTTTAAATTGCATCAAATCTTTTTAAATTGCATCAAATCTTTTTAAATTGCATCAAATCTTTTTAAATTGCATCAAATCTTTTTAAATTGCATCAAATCTTTTTAAATTGCATCAAATCTTTTTTAATTGCATCAAATCTTTTTAAATTGCATCAAATCTTTTTAAATTGCATCAAATCTTTTTAAATTGCATCAAATCTTT
>CAJHZI010000209.1:200000-212500 GCA_905160935.1 Enchytraeus crypticus | reverse complement strand
GACGCCTAACCTTTAAGACACCTGTAGGACGCCTCCAGGTAGGACTTGAGTTCCACCAGACACTTCTGTCTCTCCGCTAGGTCCTCATCAGGCATCCTTATCTCACAGGATCGAAGTCCTGAGCACTTCCGGTCTAGCAGGTCAAGGACATTGGCTGAACAGCCTACGTAGCCAAGGTCAGCGACCACGCACGTGCCCACGCGCATGCGCCCGTAGCGTGCCTCGCGCATGACGATCACGTGATCTGAGGTGAAGGTCGAATCTGAAGGACACGTGGCGTTGAACCACTGGAAGTCACAGAAATCGCCTCCTTCTGGAAAATTTATCAATTCATCATCATCATCGTCATCGTGGTCGTCATCACCATCACCATCATCATCATCATGAGCATCATCATGAGCATCATCATCATCATCATCATTATCATCATCATCATTAGTCAAGCCAATATTTTTCATGTTCTTCTTAATTACCGCATCAAACGTCAATCGTGGTCTACCTCTCCCTAGCCAAAAATCGATCAAATAATTAAATAATTTTAAATTTGAATAATTCACTAATAAAACACGACTATTGGCGCATCGTTAGACTGAAATGAACAAACACACACACACACAGCAAGATAACCACATATACCTAATTACACATGCACACAGTACAACCACACATAACTAGTGACACTAGCAAACAGACAAGACAATCTATCACACATAGGCTACGTAATCACAAACACACACAAACACTCACACAATAAGACAACCACAAATACCTAGTGACACTCACACACACACATCTCTTGTGACACTCACACACACAAGACAATCTATCACACATAGGATTACCTACTCACACACACACACACAAAACCACACATAATAAGACAACCACACACACCTAGTGACACACACACATACACCTAGTGACACACACACACACACACTAGTGACACACACACCTAGTTACACACACACACATCTAGTGTCACTCACACACGGCATTAGACGGAGACGGAATTGTTAATGTAATTACTTGGACTCGACAGAGCTGATCTCGCATCTGTTTTACATCGTCAGATGATTGACGGAAGAAACTGACGGTAAATGATATTAGACGGAAATGAATTCGCCGGCACACTCTATACTCAACTCTCCACTCTCTACTTTCCATCTATGAGTGACGAGATGATAGTCCTATACTCTGGCTGGAGCCAGTGGCGAGGTCGGTAAGGTACTCGACCGCGGATCAGTACGTGCGGGCTCAAATCCTGGGCTCACCCATCACTGGCATCGCTTTCGAGTGAGAAAACTGACGTTAACATTAGCTTTACCAGCTTTTTACACAGCTACCACAAGACAGGGTAGTCCTATACACAGCTACCACAATATAGACGCCAGCAGAGAGCGCGTGGAAATGGTGGGGGAAGGAATAGAGTCTAAGAGACTGGCTATGTAATAAAACTAAAGATATTTTCACTGTATATAAATATTTGGAAATGTGGATTTGGAGAAGAATGGAGAGGATTAGCTGAAATCAAATGGTTACAAATGAGGAAGTTCTGGAGAGAGTTTGTTCAGATAGACAGTTGATAAATATATCAAGAAATAGGAAGAAGAGTTGGATAGGACACATTCTATGGTCTATTAAAAGAGGTCATAGAAGGTAGAATGGAAGGAAAAAGAGGCAGGGGCTGGCCGAAATTATGTAAGTTAGATGATTTAAAGACACACTCATGTGGAAATGAAGAGGAAAGAGGAAGACAGAGAAGAGTGGAGGCGATTTATAGCATGGACCTACCAGTAGGCAGTGCACTAAGAGGGAGAGAGAGAGATTTTAACTGTAATTTCTGGCCTTAGCAACTTTGTAATTGTAAGTAATTTAAAATCATCCCGGTTACTTTGTTATCCTAAAGTTATTCCGTATGATAACGTGGAAGGAGAAACATTGCAGTCGTCGCTGTATGGAATATGATGAGTTTAGCTGACAATTCTTAATTAACGAAACAACGACGAGCTAATTACACGTCTCAGCTGATCACATTATGAGTGTGATAGGGGTAGCAAGAGTACAACAAAAAGTAAACACGCATTATAGTGAAATTATCAACTACGTTAATATCTATCACTTTTAAAACCACACATTTAAGCCGTTAGGCAATTTAGTCAATTTTCCGAAAAACCATAAAAAGATTTGTGAAGAGATTAATCTCTTCACAAACGGCCACGCATAAGCAAATCACAATGTAGCCTATAGCGTAGAAAAAGTCTGATTTCAGAGGTGGTTGTAAATTTTTCAATAATCAACCACAAGATAGCCACACCAAAAAGTAGCCACACCATAAAGTAGCCACACCATAAAGTAGCCACATCATAAAGTAATCACACCATAAAGTAGCCACACTATAAGTTCCCACACCATAAAGTAGCCACACCATAAAGTAACCACATCATAAAGTAGCCAAACCATAAAGTAGCTACACTATAAGTTTTCACATCATAAAATAGCCACACCATAAAGTAGCCACATCATAAAGTACCCACACCATAAAGTAATCACACCATAAAGTAATCACACCATAAAGTAATCACACCATAAAGTAATCACACCATAAAGTAGCCACACTATAAGTTCCCACATCATAAAGTAGCCACACCATAAAGTAGCCACACCATAAAGTAATCACACCATAAAGTAATCACACAATAAAGTAGCCATACCATAAAGTAGCCACACCATAAAGTAGCCTATTGGAAAAGTCTGACATCTGAGGTGGTATATCTCCAATAGGCTCTGCCACAATACAGAATGCTCCATGATATGATGACAGGATCAGTTCTGTAGTCCTTCATCTGAGGGACCGGAAATCCTGAAGCACTGGATCAACAGAGAGCCGGTGGGGAGGGGTGATCATTTGGAGGTGAAGAGGGGGAGGGTCGTGGTGAGATCAGGGGGTTGCTTTCAGCGAGAGATTTAAGGGTGATATATAGAGAGAAATAGCTAGTGTGAGAGAGAGAAGAGAGAGGGGAAGGGAAAGAGAAAAAGCTGGTAAAGCAAATGTGAAGGTCAGTTTCCTCACTCGAAAGCGATGTCAGTGACGGGCGAGCCCAAGATTTAAACCTCGCACATACTGATCCGCGGTCGAGTATCTTACCGACTTCGCCACTGGCTCCAGCCAGTGGCGAAGTCGGGGTAAGATACTCGACCGAAGTCGGCAAGATACTCGACCGAAGAAGAAAGAGAGAGAGATTAAGATAGGGAAAGTTAGAGAGAGAGAGAGAGAGAGAAAGACTGACAGAGCGATAGAGAGAGAGAGAGTGAGTGAGAGAGAGAGAGAGATCAGTGGATAAAATGGTTGGCAGATATATTGTTTGATTAAACGATTAATTAAAATCATCTCTTGAATTGAAGATTTTCGAATTAGGTCCTCAGATAAATCGGGAGTTTGGAATAACCTGTGATATTTTAGGTTGAGGAAGGCAACGTCAGAAGCCATATCACATAGCCACATCAGAAAGCCACATCAGAAGTCATACTTTCCCCAAACTTTAGGCTACATAAGGTATAGATAAGGCGTTGACTTTGTGGAGGGATTAACTTGTTGATCTAAGGAGTATGTTGATCTTATTGAGCGAGAAAGCAGACTTTGAGTATGAATATGTTTACTTGGTTTAGTTGCTCGTCAATTATCGAAGTTAAGCTGCATCGACCTCGGATAATACTTTGTAGGTGACCACCTTGGAAGACTGATTGTTGGTAAAAGCTTAGAAAGGAAAAAATCCCAGGGTAATGGAAGGTTATTCTTAAATCCGCGCCGGCTGCAATTGATGCGCCATTAAAAGGCAACGATTAGTAATAACCATGGAGAGGAAGGAGGAAATGAGTCTTAAACAAGCATCTGCGCTTCCTGACCCAGTGTGCCGTTATGTTTTATGTTATGTACCTTGAACCTGCCACTTGTCAGTGCACTAAAGAGAGAGAAGAGAGAGATCATTTATTACATTTTGTTACATTATTTATTACATTATGTTATATTATATAACTTCACTTAAGAAGAGAAAAGAGATTGCAGGTTAAAAAAGTTGCAGCTTGTTAATTTTGTTCTACGGGGTTATTGCATGGCTCAATATAACAGTGAAATAGGGCTGGAATTTTCATCGACCACATCGATGGAGGGGGGGTGAGGTTTGGGAAGTATTTGGGAGGGATAAAGTTTGTCGACTGTGCTGATAAGGGAGATCGACGAAAAGTAAATTAATTTCTGCCCATTACGTCAACTTGTGCCCCTACTTGTACGTCTCATCCTTGACTTGCTTGTCTGGCTGCGTATCTGTCTGTATGTTTATACACTGAACTCGTGTCTCTGATTGTAAACAAAGCAGACCTATTTGAACAGTCTCTCTCTCTCTCTCTCTCTCTCTCTCTCTTAGTGCACTGCCTACTGGCAGGTCCATGGTATATAACTTCTCGTGTTCGTATTTGAACAGTATCTTCATAAAACTGCGTAAAACTTATGATTCAATAAAGTTCATTTTTAGATTAAATAACAATAAAAGCAACCAGGGTCAGAAATCATAAGGATGCTTGTTTAATACACGTTATATGAAACATATAATATATATATACTGTATATATATATATATATATATATATATATATATACTGTATATATATATATATATATATATATATATATATATATATATATACATGTATATTTATATACATGTATATATAGGAAAAAGAGACAGGGGCAGGCCGAGATTAGGTATGTTAGATGATTTAAAGTTTCAGCCATATGTCGAAATGAAGAGGAAGGCGGAAGACAAAGAAGAGTGGAGGCGTTATATACCATGGACCTGCCAGTAGGCAGTGCACTAAGATATATATATATATATATATATATATATATATATATATATATATAGAGAGAGAGAGAGAGAGAGAGAGAGAGAGCAAAATCGTATCATATTCAGCAAAAGTCGTTTGCATTTATTATTGAAATTAGTCTTAGATTATTTTCCAATTTGAAGTTGAATCTAAAAATTGTTTTCATTTACTCTTCCGTAGTTTTACTCGGTTAACTAGAAATAGAAATTTCTCTCCAATCTCCTCTGCTAATTTTCGCAGAAATTGGTCGTCGCACGTTTGCCAATATTCGCATAACGAAGACGCAGCAGATATAAACAGAAAATCTCATTAGCAGAACCGCTCAGTCAGGAGCCTATGCTGTATTTATGCTTCAACATTACTGCCAGCAGTTAATCCCTCCTATGATGACTTCCGTTAATTAAATTTTTATTGATCATTAAATAAAAAAGGTAGAATCAGTTTTCTGATGCACTATTCAATGATTTAAGCCAGATAGCGGGTCCAAGGTATAAATTAATCCTTTTTAAACAACGCTACATTTCCTTTCGTTGAGCAAGCCATCGAAGAATTAACCGTACAGTATCGAAAATATATATTCTGTATATATATATATATATATATATATATATATATAATTTTATATATATCCATAATCTGCCATATGTCCATAATCTGCTTCTTATTTCATTATATATATATATATATATATATATATATATATATATATATATATAAAATCAGTCGCAGATTATGAACTTAATTGTTCTTCAGTGAACTAAACGTATATAGGACTCACAGATTTATATATATATATATATATATATATATATATATATATATAATGAAATCAGTCTCAGATTATGGACTCAATTGTTCTCTGCACTGAACTCAACATAAACAGGACTCACTGATATCCGCTCTGAAGTTGATGGACCCGGACTCCTCATCCACGGGAAGACTGAAGGGATCAGGTGCTGGCCGGAAGTCCAAAGAGTTCCCTGGGGTCCAGGCTGATAGCGCCAGTGTCGTTATAAGTGCTACCCAGTACCAGCAAAAATCACAGCCGTGCCCGGTGGAGGAATGGTAACACTGTCTAGTTAAATTTATCCAAAAGTTAACCGATGAATGCATTATTTATCCGGTAATGGCTTCATTCAATCTGTTTTAGGATTAGTAATATATCTTTAATTAATTAATTACAATTAATTAAGTTATTGAGTTTCAATCCTGCGTAAAAGTCATGAAGTCACCATTCACGTGACGACGCTACAGCTGATAGTCGTTTGTTGACCAACAATTCATTGAATACAACGATAAATACAAGAAAAATTGAAAAATGTTACATAATTTAAAGTGACATTTACATG
Organism: Enchytraeus crypticus; assembly: GCA_905160935.1. Taxonomy (NCBI): domain Eukaryota; kingdom Metazoa; phylum Annelida; class Clitellata; order Enchytraeida; family Enchytraeidae; genus Enchytraeus; species Enchytraeus crypticus. The sequence goes on along the minus strand of CAJHZI010000209.1, from coordinate 206,267 downwards.
TATATTGCTATGTACCCAGTAGAAGCTGATGACTACATACTGCTGCAAAACATTTTAACGTTTCATGTCTTCTAATAAGAAAGAAACACATCGAAAACGATTATTTTGTGCTCTTATTGTCAAAGTGCCAGGATCGACGATACAAAAACAGCATTTGTGTGTCAACAAAACTGCGTCCGGCCTTCACCTTCTAGTGTCTGTTTACATACTTCATATTGGCTATATCGTTCAACCTTGACAATGAATCGTCACACTTTTACGAGGAATTTCTTAGATACTTAACTAAAATTCACAGTATAACTAAGGTATAACTAAATGAAGGATAGAGAGAGAGATATCGAGAGAAACAGATATAAATATACCAGTATATGTATATATATATATATATATATATATACTATATGTACAGTATATATATATATATATATATATATATATATATATATATAGAGAGAGAGAGAGAGAGAGAGAGAGAGAGAAAGAGGTGAGAGTGAGATATATATTATATTATTAATATATATATAGATATATAGAGGAGAGAGAGAAAGAGAGAGAGAGAGGAGAGAGAGGGTGAGAGAGATATATATATATTATAAGATATAATATATATATTATATAGAGGAGAGAGAGAGAGAGAGAGAAAGAGAGAGAGAGAGAGAGAGAGAGAGAGAGAGAGAGATAGAAGGTTCTGTATAGATCAATGGAAGCAGTGAGCGAGAACGAAGGATGCAGATATGCGGTGAATTATCAGATAAAAGCGAATAGCGTTGACTGGCTGAATCACTGAAAATCCATTGCTTCAAAATTGCCCCTCTCCCTTCTTCCCTTCCCTCCCCAATCTCCATCTCCTCCCCCTCTTACACCATGCAATAGCTGACAGTAAAAGCTAAAGCTAAGGTTAACGTCAGTTTCCTCACTCGAAAGCGATGTCAGTGACGGGAGAGCCCAGAATTTGAACCCCGCACATACTGATCCGCGGTCGAGTATCTTACCGATGTCGCCACTGGCTGGAACCAGTGATTAAAGGCTAACAACAACAACACTACGATTGAAGTACTACTTTTGTCCATGACAACATCGAACACTATGGAACCAAATCAAAACCGATAAGCAGCATATTGGTGGTTCATAAACGGTGCGAGCCAAAATCAGAGTAATCAGTCCAAGGAATGGTACTGCTAGACCTGCTATAGTGTCAGTTTCCTTCTCGAAAACACATCAGCGACAGGGGAATAACCCTTGATTTGAACCCTGCAACTATTGCACCGCTATCTTACAGCAAACCGAACATGCTACTGGCTGGAGCCATCGCGAAGTCGGTAAAATACTTGATCGCGGATCAGTAGGTGCGGGGTTCAAATCCAGGGCCCGCCCGTCACTGGCATCTCTATCAAGTGAGGAAACTGACGTTAACCTTAGCTCTACCAACTCGGCATCGGCGTCACGGCTGTAGGATTATGGGCGAGCAACAACAACCAAGAGATGAAAGAAGCGGCTTGGAGATATGCCGGTGATGAACGACAACTTGAAATCTTTTAATCATTTCAACAGAAGCTGTCGTCGACCATTGAAACCTCCTCATTACTGCGCTAACAAAGCTTTCTTCATACCTCCTTCTTCTTTTTTCTTCCTTTCTTCTTCTATTCTTCTTTTCATTATTTCTTATTATTTTTTTGTTTTTGTTTTTTAATTTTCGTATTCGTCATCATCGCTGTTGTCGTTTATTAATATAGATCTATTTTCAATGTACTGTCTGTCCTTTTTCCGAATTCTCTTTCTCTCTCTCTCTCTCTCCATCTCTCTCTCTCTCTCTCCATCTCTCTCTCTCTCTCTCTCCATCTCTCTGCTTACGAGTTTTCTTATTTTGTATATAGAATTTATTTCCTTTTAGTGTCTTCATAATTTACATATTATATATACACATAATATCTAAATAGCTCAGTGTCTAAGCGCGTTAAGTAACATCATGCAATTTTATATGGCTGTTTCTGAGGTCCTGGTATCATTTCCCGGTAGAGCTGATCAGAGAGTAAAATCTGGGACATTCGCAGGACTGGTAAAATGGCTAATTGACTAAACTGTCTAATTGCCAAACATTTGATATTAGTAGTGATAGATATCAACGCTATTGATAGTTTCCCTAGAATGCGCGTTATTTTTATTCTGACCATACTTTATATTTTATTCCGTCTTCTCTCTCCCTTCGTTATTTCATCCCTCTTCTCCTCCCTCCCTCTCTCTCCCTCTCTCTATCTCCCTCTCTCTATCTCCTTCTCTCTCACTCTATTTATCTCTCTCTCTCTATCTCCCTCTCTCTATATCTATTTATCTTTCGCTCTCTCTTTCTCTCCCTCTCTCTCTCTTGGCTGCTCTTTATTTAATTTTCTTTTGGTTTAGTTTGCCATTTTGTCTTAACTTCATTCCGAACAATTTTTGTTTGCTTCACCCCCACCCCCTATCTGTCGTCGACAAACAGTGCACAGAGCTTTTGAAAATTATTTTTGTTCAACCCCCTCACCTACCCCACAGCAGTTCTCTCTCTCCCACAGACATACCCTGTGAAACAGTCGAAGCAAAAAATCGAGTCATGAAACGTTACAGTAAAGCTGGTAAAGAAAGCTAAGGTTAACGTCAGTTTCCTCACTCGAAAGCGACGTCAGTGACGGACGAGCCCAGGATTTGAACTCCGAATATGCTGGTCCGCGGTCGAGTGTCATTCCGACTTCGTCACTGGCTCCAGCCATACCGTAATATTAATATATACTTTAAATTACATCTGAAAGTACATATTTTTATGACAATCACTGCACGGTCAGAGATTTTTTACAAATATTTTTGCTCAACCCCCGTTCACTCCAACAGTCATACCCTGTGAAACAGTCGAAACAAAAACTGAGTAATGAAATACTACAGTTTCATTTGAATTTGAAGAAAATGAAGCATTCAAATTGAGATAGCATTCTAAACGAATAACTATGTAGTAAGGACCACGGCAAGACGTCCACTTAACAGTTGCCTAGAGTGAAAATTTATAAATTAAAATCAATTTAAAAAGACAGATAAATCATCCTGCTGCAAATTGTTAAAAATAATGTTTAGACTAGGAGCCAGTGGCGATTTCAGTAAGGTATTCGACCGCGGATCAGTATGTGCGGGTTCAAATTCTGGGCTCGCCAGTCACTGATATCGCTTTCGAGTGAAGAAACTGACGTTAATATTAGCTTTACCAGCTTTTACTAAGTATAATTTATTGTAACATAATCTGTCTTAAGCAGTATATATGAAATAAGGCATTCTGTTTTAATCAATGAATGGATAAAACCTGTCCAAATGTGTCCGTTTTAAACAGGACGAGAACAATACTTTAATCTAATCTAAATTAAGCAATAGAATTTATAATTATCGTATTAAAACTGTGAACTAAATTAAGATTAATTCAGTCTATTTCAAATAAGAGTCTATTGTCTTAAATATATAAATTTAATCTAATATAAATGTTAGTCTATTATCTTAAGGATATAAATTTAATCAATCTTTAAAAATTGACAAAAATTGTATAGTATTATTTACATATATTAAATGAATCAACTTCAAATAGTAATATTATTGGAAATAGATGAAAGTCGGCATGTTAAAAACACAGATTTAATCTAATTCAAGCAATTGACTACGTGGAAAGCTTCTAAATCTCACTTGTTTTCAACAATAGGCCTACTAGCATCATTAAATGTAATCTTTCCCAAATAGACCTGCGATATTCCACTGTAAATGCACGCTTGCCTGACGTGTAGGAGGTCATAGGTTCGAATCCCAGCAAGGCCGCCTCTGGCAAAATCCCTTGTGAAATGAAACACACGTTAAAATTAGCTTTACAGCTTTAGACAATTTTTTAATTATATTAAACTATTTCAGTCTATTTAATAAACTATTTATACTATAATATAATTGTACGATTCAAGTAAACAAAGAATTTGAGAACAAATACTTTGTTCAAATACAAGTACAAATCGTGGGCTGGCCCGTCACTGACATCGCTTTCGAATGCGGAAACTGACGTTAACATTAGCTTTACCAGCATTACAATAGACAAGAACAAAGCCGCGTGGACACAGCTACAGCGTTACAACTATTTATACTATACTATAATTGTACGATTAATATTAAATAAATTAAATTGAATTATTGAAACTAAGTATTTGTGAACAATAGACAAGAACCGAGCCGCGTGAACACAGCTACAGCGTTACAACTATTTTTACTATACTATAATTGTAAGAACAATTGCAATTATTAATTGAATATAACTGTAAGAACGTAGCCGCGTGACTGCGGTTACGAAATGTCAGCTACTGACTGCCTGAACTTCTCGACAGAGCTACATCAACCGATCATCTACAACAACTGATCAGCTACAGCAACCGATCAGCTACAACAACTGATCAGCTACAGCAACTGATCAGCTACAACAACTGATCAGCTACAACAACTGATCAGCTACAACAACTGATCAGCTACAACAACCGATCAGCTACAACAGCTGATCAGCTACAGCAACTGATCAGCTACAGCAACTGATCAGCTACAGCAACTGATCAGCTACAACAACTGATCAGCTACAGCAACTGATCAGCTACAACAACTGATCAGCTACAACAACTGATCAGCTACAACAACTGATCAGCTACAACAACCGATCAGCTACAACAGCTGATCAGCTACAGCAACTGATCAGCTACAACAACTGATCAACAGCCACTGATCAACTACAACAACTGATCAGCTACAACAACTGATCAGCTACAACAACTGATCAGCTGAAGCAACTGATCAGCTGAAGCAACTTTTAAGCTACAGGCACTGTGTATTAGTCGATACCCTGAGCCATTGGACCCAGTGGACCCTGTGGACCCTGTGGACCCAGTGGACCCAGTGGACCCAGTGGACCCTGTGGACTCTGTGGACCCAGTGGACCCAGTGGACCTTGTGGATCCAGTGGACCCTGTGGACTCTGTGGACCCAGTGGATCCAGTGGACCCAGTGGGCTAAAGTGATGTATTGTACACATTTCGAATATATTATTTACAATGTTTTATTATTAGAATTAATACTGAAATATAATTATAAGGTTAATGTAATATTACTGCGTTAAAAATACTGATATGAGGATAGTATTTTGTATTATGCATAATAATATTTATTATTATTTAGTATTTTTAATTCTTATTTCTATATTTTTATGATCACAATTATTACTATTATTTATCGTTTCATAGTATATAGTTGTTGATAGCATTTATTTCTAATATAGAAAATTATTCAACAATGACTTGAAGTTCTACTGATTAAGTGCCCTGATGGTTTAAATGTCTGCTTGCGGATCTATTGTTCTAGGGTCGACGCTGATACGCTTTCAAGTCAAGAAATTGACGTTAAACTTGCCTTTAGCTTTTAACCTCACTGATAAAGAATTAAGGCCAGAAGGGATGACTCATGGATAAACGGAGTATTATTGCGTTTTCTTTTGACTTGACACATTGTTAAAAAAGGTATGAAAGTCTGATAACTATTAAATCTAATAATAGATAGCACAGACACGATCCAGCCAGTGCATTAATAGTTACATAGAAAGCTTTGCTCTATTTAACGTCTCGCATGGGACAGCATTTTTATAAGGTTTGAAGCAGTGAAATTTGCGCAAGTACAGGATTCTGAATAGAATAACGGATGATATATCATACATGTAGAATACATGGTATGTCTATTCAATATGCTTGAACATTAGAGGTTCATAAACAGGACTTGATGGGGGGCGATAGAGATAAAAGCTGGATATATATGCATCATTATATATATATATATATATATATATATATATATATATATATACATACATACATACATACATGTAGAATACATGGTATGTCTATTCAATATGCTTTAACACTAGAGGTTCATAATCAGGACTTGACGAGGGGCAATAAAGATTTTTAAAAAGCAAATATATGTATCTTTATACGTCCGTTTCCTCATACAAGGATGATGTCAGGGACGTCATGCTCCTATTGTTGTGTAATTTGTGCTGCGATGAACAAATAAACGACATAAAACAGAAAAAAATAGATTACCACTCGAGACAACCTTGAGATTAAATGGTTAATATTTTAGAGTGTTTTCATGAAAGTAATTCACAAGACGAAGGACATGGCATAACAATTGTTCATGAAACTCTGTATGTGTGGAGCCAATAATAATAATAGTAATAACCTC
>CAJHZI010000209.1:162500-197500 GCA_905160935.1 Enchytraeus crypticus | reverse complement strand
TTGGTCGAGATGGCTCAAATAAGAAGCGACAGTTTAGTAAAATAAAGCTAAATTGTAAACACGCATTACAGTGAAGCGATCAACTACATGTATGTTGATATCTACCACTTTTAATACCACTTGTTTAAACCGTTAGGCAATTTATACCATTTTTCGTGTAACCAGTCCAGTGAATGTCCGAGATTTTATTCACAGATCAGCGCGGCTGGGGTTCAAACCCGCGAGAATTCAATTCACCTCGGGATCTGTCATTTAAAACTTCATGACGTTACCCCTACGCTATTAAGACATTCAAGTCCGACTGATAAAGAGCCGGAGTCCAAAGCTAAATCATCATCATCATCATCCCCCACCCTTAAATCCCAGTTTAACCAGGGTCCAAAGCTAAATACACTTAAATATATTTAACTAAATATCATGTCACTGCTTTCTGTAGAGATTTCGTTATCTTCTTATGAAGAATCTGTGTTCAAAGAGACATAAAGCCGATAAAGCGTGTACGATAGAAACAAGAAGACCGCGTGTAGACAGCTTTGAAAGTAAACAATCCCCAGGGTGTTGGAGGTTATTCTTAAATCCGCGCCGGCTGCTATTGGAGCGTCAACAAAAGGCAACGATTACTAATAACCATGGAGAGGAATGGAGGAAATAACGAAAACTACAAAAACAGAAACTTAAGAAAGGAAACATTGTAAACACATGCGGTATGTCATGTGGGCAACTATACGGAATAAAAAAATGATATGCAGTTCAATGATGCTCAGTGTTGTCGTTGACGAAAATAACGCTCTAACCGTTGTTGCTTAGGCAGTGAAGGATTTAACACTGTTCGATTTTGAAGAACATAATAAAAATTACTAAACTAATAAAGCAACCAAACATTTAATATATAAGGTAAATAATAAGTAAGCCTAAGTAGGTTCGTAGGCCGAATTAAGAATTTAAGTATGGAAATAATTACGAAATAACGTAAATAACTAAACGTAAACACGCGCTCTAGTGAAACGATCAACTATGTTGATATCTATGACTTTTAATATCGCCTGTTTAATCTGTTAGGCAATTTAATTCATTTTCCGTGTAACCAGTCCAGTGAATGTTCGAGATTTTACTCTCAGACCAGCGCGGCTGGGATTCGAACCCACGATGGTTCAATTCACCTTAGGATCAGTCATTTTAACTTCATAACGTTACCCCTACGCTATTGAGACATTCAAATTAATTCAAACTAATTGACTAACTAATTAACTAAGTAAATTATTAAAATAAGCAAATAAATACGTGGTTGTAGGCGGCGAAGTTCAGTCCAAACGGATTCCTCTCATCTCGTCCACCCGGGGAATGATGTCCCACACCGTTCCAGATCTCACCAGGACTGCAGGGATTTGGGACGCTGTATCCGTTGGGTATCTGATCCCTGTAGTTAGGGAAGGCATCAACGTGGAGAGTCAGGAAGCCCAGGAGATATACACAGCTAGATAGGACCTACAACACGTGTTCAACAAAATCGAAAATAAGATTTGTTTACCATGGATAGGTAGGGGGTCCGACTTAATCTTTGTGACGGTAGCGCGAGTGTGTCGTTCAGTTGAAGGAGATACCTTGCGCTTCTGAACCCTTTAAGTTAAACACACTACAGTACACTTAACAACAGCTTCATCTTAGATTACATTATACAAATTCTTAAGTTAATCAATCAATTAAAAAGCATAGTTATAAAGAAAAAAGCTCCCTGATAAATGCCACAGTAGCGCTAAATGGACAATAAAGGTCAAGTAGCCTGATGGTATAATGCCACATTGAGAACATATGTACGATTAAATATAAAAATTGATAATAATATTGACCATTAAAAAGTCACCACAGAAGTTACATTCCAATTTACAGCAGTGCATAATAAAGTTTTCTTGAAATGTATTGAAACAAAAACTTTAACAAATTCATCGCTCACTTGTTTTGATTATGAGCTAACTACAATGCCGTTGTTAAATGTTTTCATGTTATATCCATGTTATATAAATAAACTAAAAGTATTAAAATATAATTGAGGACTAGAGAACAAATTGCTAGGTAGCCAGGTAGGCCTACAGAATATAAAATAATTGTTCAAATAAGTAATTTCAATGTGTAATTAAGTAGAGTACATTTAAATAAAATAATAATTTTCCAAAATAAATTGTAAGACATTATAAATCTCGGTAAAATTTTCTAGCCCTATGTTACAGTCTGTTTATATGTTCAGTGAAGAAGTAAACAAATAAAAAAAATTGTTAAAACGTTATTAAAAGTTTCTTACCAGAGAATTGACTGAGGACTGTCTGCCCATATTTTTATTGTTTTACTCTCGAAATGGATTCGATCAAAGATTATTTTACGGTTGTTAATTAGTTCAAAATTCCTGTCTGCTAACAATACAATTGAAATGAACAATGAATAGGAATTAATGTCAACTGTTTCACTATGTTAACGTTAACAAACGGCAATGATTACAAATAATCATGGAGGCGAAAAGGAGGAAATAAAGAAAACTACAAAAACAGCAATTAAGAATGGAAGCCATGTAGCACATGCGGTAACTATACGTATAGTTACACATGTGTTTAACTATATGGAATATAAAAAATAGAAAAAGACTTCTCTAAGAAGTATATTCTTAGACTATTTTCAATGTTCCAGAAAAATGCAAGATTACGGATCTGCTCAAACTAAGCTACGCCTCAACACAAAGCATACAATTGTTATAACGATATCCAATTGAACTTAACGTGTTGTGTCCGGAACATTGAAGAATTGATCAACCGTTAACAGCACGTAAGATAAGAAGCTAAGTAAAAAATGAAGAAGGCAACGGGAAGCCATCTCAGAAGCAATTTTTATTCATGGCTATATAAGGTATTCCTTCTGTGAAGGGATTAGCTTAGCTTGTTTATCTATGGTGAGCTGTGAAGGAATTAGCTTGTTAATCTATGGTGTGATGTGAAGAAATTAGCTTGTTGATCTATGGTATGCTCTTTAAAGAGCGTTAATGCAGACTTTGACTATTTATATATACTATTTATATGTAAGATGAACCTGCCGCGTACCAGAACACGATGATGATGATGATGATGATGAATAATTTCTTGAGCTGGTAACGGAGCAAAAAGTGTAATAATCGCATACAGAGAAGCAATTAATAATTGACTAGTGTTTAAATACCTATCTTAAGTTTTCAAGTTCAACAAATACTAATTCTAATAGTAAATTAAAATAATAATAATAATAAATTTAATGGTAACCATGAAAAATGTCAAGTTAATGCTAATTGTTATTGTTGTTCAATTACACTGAGTTAAAATTAAATATAACATAATTATAACGAATGACTATTTGTATTATATTAAATTCTATAACATTAATTATTTAACTATTTAAAACTATTATAGGATAATTAATACTGTCATTACTAGTATTCTAGAACACTTCGTTGATTCTATAAATAGTTTAAAAGTCTAATAAAAATAATTAGCATTTAGTGAAAATTAAAACGACTAACTAATACTATATACTAACTAATTAATAACTAACATATTTTAGTATATTATCATAAAATATTAAATTATAACATTATACTATATTATATTAATAATAATATTATATTAATAACTAAAATAATAACTAATTAATTTAGATAATAATAATAACAATAGTAATAATAATACTACTACTACTACTAATAATAATAATAATAATAATAATAATAAGAATTCTGCTTCATCAAATATTTTAAACAGCTACATGGCCTCGAGTGGCCGGGCGGCGATTCAGCACGTATTGCTTGAATCGTTTTTATCAAACCCCAGGTTCTTTACGCCGGGGTAAAAAAAAATAATAATAATAATTCATATTAATTTAATACAAAATTAAAATAAAGATAATAATTGCACTAATTAATTACTTTACTTGTCAGAATATTATCGTAACTAATTGGTGTTATAATTGCAGTACTTGTCACACCATGTTACGGTTAGCTCATCTATACACGTGATCTCTCACAATACCTGTGTCTGTCAGATCTGATACAACATCTTATTTATATGAGCGATGATGGAGGAAATAACTGCTTGCATTTCTGCAGAGTCACTTATTAGTATCATAGGGTAAGGGTACGAATCTCCTTGTCAGCTCAAACAAAAAATCAATCAATCAGTAAATCGATAAGTCAACCAGTCAATCAATCAAGTAGTCACTGAATCACGAATAAACAATCAGTCAATAAAACTTTTCAAAATTGATTCCATTAACAATCGATAAACCATTTTAGCCAGTAATTCAGCCAATCAATCTATAAACTGATAAAATTTTAAGTATGGCAGGAATTTAAGCCCTGATGTAAAAATTGTCTGTCTGCTTTGCTCCGGCTGCAATAAAACTGGAACTGCCCAATTCACAATGACGGGCGGTAAGGTTGAAGAGTCGACATTGTGTTTGATTTATGTCAGTCAGCAGATTTGGCGTCACGTTTTCATCTATTTTAAGTCTCATTATGTATGTATGTATATATATATATATATATATATATATATATATATATATATATGTATATATATATATAAATATATATATATATAAATATATCTATATATATATATATATATATACTCGTTCAATGCTGGATCCAGTCTTCTTAGCAGGTCTTGATTCTTTTACAAGGTACATCATTATACGCAGGTCTTTGTTAAGTATTTACTATTCGCTCGTTTTTGTGCTCAAATGTAGAAGGTCAAACAGGCTGCAACAAAGGTCAAATTAAAATTATTTAATATCAATTTAGTTGCCCCATCCCCACTTTCATTCGAGGTGCTGAACGGCACAAGTCCTCTAAAGAGCATGCCTGTGATCATTCGAAATTAGAGTTTTTCTGAATGAAAATTAATGTATACATGAGAGTACTTATAATACTGGAAGTAAGGTCAATTTTAGCTTTTAAGGTTTTGGGTTGAGTCAAAGGTTATGTTTAGGATTAGGGTTTATATCTATGGCTATGGTTTATTATTATAAAATAAAGAATGATACTCGGCAACAACAACAACGCCTAACATCTGTGACATACTGTTGATATAATATATTCCTTATAAAGTCTGATACACACATGACCACCGCATGTGCTTACAAAGTTTCTTTTCTTGGCTGCTGTTTTTCTAGTTTTCGTTATTTCCTCCTTTTCTCTCCATGGTTATTAGTAATCGTTGCCTTTCGCTGCTGTTGTAGCCAGCTGGAGTATACAGATCACGGTGTGTAGGTGCTTTGTGGTAAAACACAGTGAATACTGAGAGTCAACTATTACCATAATAGTTACTGATAGTTTAAAAACATAGCCACAGAGAAACTGTTATATATATATATATATATATATATATATATATATATATATATATATATAACAGAGAAACTGTTATATATATATATATATAGAGAGAGAGAGAAACAGAGACAGAGAAACAGAGAAACTGTTATATATATATATATATATATATATATATATATATATATATATATAACAGTTTCTCTGTGGCTATGTTTTTAAACTATCAGTAACTATTATGGTAATAGTTGACTCTCAGTATTCACTGTGTAGATATACGTAGATATAATAATTGTGCCATTGTATAATTCAATCATTGGCTTAACCAGTGGTTTGTTGGTCAGTTGTTCGACAGCGGATCAGTGGGTGTAGGGTTCAAATCCAGCGCTCACTCCGTCACTAACATTTTATCGAAACAGGAAACTGACGTTAGAATTGGCTTTAGTTATAAAGCTGCAGCTAAACTGTAGAAATATTATTTTAGACCTATTTCAGGAGTTTTTTACATGTGGATATTATTTATATAATAATACTGCTAAGAGTTGCTAATGCTACACTTGAACTAATTATATCGAGTAAAAGAGCATCTAAGTAACTTTTTAGCACAAAATGGAATTTTAATAAATTTCTTGATGGTATATATAGTAAAGATGATATTTACAGTTTTTAAAGTTTCTTCTTGAATTTACTGTCGTTCATAAAAAAATTATATTAAAGTTTCGCCTGCAAAACTAAATATTTTCAAAGTATGGTTATTATATTATACAGTGTAGAATGAACTTCAAATACAAATCTAAATAGGCCAACATTCACTATGATTTATGTCTAACCGTTGGATAGACAGAGATTACTTTCTAATCTTACGGAGGATAAAAACTCAGTCCCGTTTAATGACAATTTCTTGCCTCTAATGTAGGGCATTGATGGACAACAACACAGTATTTGAACCCTGCACCTACTGACCCGCAGTCATTCGTCTTATCGACATGTCACCCGTTTAGTCTTGAGTTGAAATATTAACAGAAACATTTCATCTTCAACAAATGATTAAAAATTACCACCACAGAAATCCCAGCAGAAACGTTAAATGATAACTGAACAGTAAATTACAACAACAAGGAAAGTCACCGGAAAGACGTCCCTGACATTGCCTTATGGCGAGGAACCGGGCGTTAAATTCTGATTGATTGATTGATATAAAGCGCAACAGGTACTGTAAATAAATTAAAAAGTAAAAATCTCGTAGAGCTGATGTTAACGTCAGTTTCCTCACTCGAAAGCTATGTCAGTGACGGGTGAGCCAAAGATTTGAACCCGCACATACTAATCCGCCGGTCGAGTATCTTACCAACATTGTCATTGGCTCAAGCCGATTATAACCAGGCACTAAATAAACAACGACCTGTGCACCATACAAATCAAAATCTACAGTTGATCTTTCATCAATAGGGTCACTAGGACAAAAACTATGGTTAGTGTGGCACTGGTTCTGCTCCATATCAGGGATGCACCGTTACCACCTCCACCAGTTTTCTTGGTGGTAGGTGAAGCAGATGGCTTTGCTGTTGTTGTTGCTCCACCAGCTATGGCCGTGGTGCCACCAGCTACTCCAGTGCTGCCACTAGGTAATCCAGTGGTGCCTCCAGTGGCAGCTGTGCAGGAGGAGGGAAGGAAGGTGTTCTTGGATCTACAGAGAGCAGAGTCTATCGGCTCACATACACCTACAAGATTGGAAAAGTTCTTTACGTAAAAGCTTCAGATTAAAAATTAAACCGGATTAAAATTTAGCATAACGTCTCCGTATTTGTAAAACTAACAACAACTGCTACAGCAAAATCAGATCGGCTATTATCGTCCGCGACAACGTCGAACACGACCACGCAAAACCTGAGCCGATAGGCAAATAATAAGTTCCGGCACATAGTGGTGGATAAATCCCAATGCAGAACAGGATTCCGAAATTACGGATCTCCAGTAATGGATTCAATAAGATCCTTATTCACCAAGCACTACTACAGTTTTAAGAATAAAGCTAAGTTAAACGTCTGTTTCTGTATCGCAAGTGATACTGTCGGAGACCTTGGCCGGGATTCGCACCGATGTTCTTCTGCCCATGACCCAAGCTTCCTATCAATTCGACCATCTAACAAATTTATGATTGATCAATGAGAATTAGGATCGTTAACAATAGTGCTAGATGTTAACCTGGATGAGAATTAGGATCATTAGTAACAGTGCTAGATGTTAACCTGGATGAGAGATGCCAGTTGTGTTGGTAGGAGTTGCTCCAGTTGTCCACACACAGTTCGGATCACCGAGTTCTTTTCCATTACTAAATCCATCTCCATCCGAGTCCATCTGACAAAGAGCCTTAGTCCATGCCTAAAGAGCAATTAATTAATATTTTACCTTCAAACTTTTGTATTCGTTGACATTGTCACAATCTTAGAGGTATAATAGGCCTATTATACCTCTATGGTCATAATAAACAGTAAATACAAACATACTAAACAATAAAATAAGCAAATAAGCAGGAAGAATAAGGTTACCACAAAATGGCCCAAGCTCTGAGTGTGGTAATCAGATCTAAAGTATCAGATAGAGTATCGGATAGTAGATAAAGTATCAGATCTAAAGTATCAGATAGAGTATCGGATATTAGATAAAGTATCAGATCTAAGTATCAGATGTTAAAAGCCTAAAGAGGCCACTCACGATCAGATTTAACGAAAATATCTGACGGTGCCCTCTCACTGTCAGTTCTATCGTCCAATATAACCGACAGATCCATTTGAACAGATAGGCTATATCTGTCAGATATCGGTCAGATATATCTGAACAGATATATATGTCAGATATATCTAAAAGAAGAAGAAGAGATGGATTGGACACATTCTAAGGGGGGAAGGTCTATTAAAAGTGGTCATAGAAGGCAGAATGGAAGGAAAAAGAGGCAGGGGCAGGCCGAGATTAGGTATGTTAGATGATTTAAAGACCCACTCATATGGGGAAATGAAGAGGAAGGCGGAAGACAGAGAAGAGTGGAGGCGTTATGTACCATAGACCTGCCAGTAGGCAGTGCACTAAGAGAGATATATATATATATATATATATATATATATATATATATATATCTAAAAAGATATATCTGTCAGATAAATCTGAACAGATATATCTGTCATCATTTATCTGAACAGATGTAGACTATCTGTCAGATATCTGTCGCAACAATTCGGAATAGGTTGACCAATTAATGAACGAGGTAGCCAAAGTTAGGAAAATTTACGCGGTGGATCGGCCATTTATAAACCAGAATGACGTAAAAATTAAATTGCTAATAAAGTACAATAATTAATATATAGAAAATAAGAAAATAATAGTAATAGAAAGTTAAATATAAACATAAAAATACAGACTAAGCTAAATCGATTAGTTAATGAGCAATTAATTATTATTTATCATTTATTTAGTATTATGTAACATCATCATCATCGTCATGTAACAATTACAATTTATTATCAGTTATATACAGAACATGTAAATGTCAATATAGTACTACACTACATATCATAAAACTAATTACTTACAATTAACTCCTATGTGATCTCGTTAGTTTACGACGAATAAAATAATGAGTATACATGTATATATATATATATAATATCCTGTAACCATTGTAATTATTATTTAATTCTAACAAAATAAATCAATAGACCTACTGTAAACTTATTAAAGCTAGTAAAGCTAAGGTTAACGTCAGTTTCCTCACTCGAAAGCGATGTCAGTGACGGGCGAACCCAGGATTTGAACCCCGCACCATCAGATCCGCGGTCGAGTATCTTACCGACTTCGCCACTGGCTCCCGCCGGAGTTTATTACTATCTAACTAGTTAACTAAATAAACAACTTAATTAAACAATCAATAATAATAACAAAAATAACAACAATTAGAGTGCTATAGTCATCAATGACAACATCGAGCA
Source organism: Enchytraeus crypticus (assembly GCA_905160935.1). Classification (NCBI taxonomy): domain Eukaryota; kingdom Metazoa; phylum Annelida; class Clitellata; order Enchytraeida; family Enchytraeidae; genus Enchytraeus; species Enchytraeus crypticus. Next base: position 188,173 of record CAJHZI010000209.1, on the reverse strand, counting down.
CTCTTGAGAAAAAATCAAGCCGGCGAACAACAAGAAGGTCCAAAAGCGGTGCAAATTCCAAAATTCAGAAAATCAGTCCAGAGTAGAGGGACTAAATGTAAATAATGCATAATACATAATACTAAGTGTTCATAATCCACCAATGGACATGTACAATTTGAATAATAAAATAAAAATAGAGATATACGTGATTGTTTGAGACAAAGTCAAGTCCAAATGGATTCCTGGTACCAGCTCCGCCAGCTGCCTGGTGTCCCACTCCAATCCATTTCTGCCCCGGAGCACATGGATTTGGGACTTCGTATCCGTTGGGTATATTATCTCTGTAATAGCCAAAGGCCTCCACGTGGAATGATAGAAAACACAGGAAAACTACCGAGTACCCGACCACCTACAATAAATAAATGAATATAGGTTAAAATAGATTACAATAAAGTCTGGTTTAACTTCAATTGCTGTATCAAAGGAACATCAGCGACAGAACGACCACTAGCTTGACAATGAATGAATGAATGAATGAATGAATGAATGAATGAATGAATTAATTAATTAATTGATGAATTGATGAATTGATGAATTGATGAATTGATGAATTGATGAATTGATGAATTGATGAATTGATGAATTGATGAATTGATGAATTGATGAATTGATGAATTGATGAATTGATGAATTGATGAATTGATGAATGAATGAATGAATGATTTAATAAATGAATGAATGAATTAATTAATGCGGTATCCACCCCCTATAGAGCACCCTATTATCATTATTAGTATTTTATTATTATCATTATTAGTAGCATCATCATCACACCATGCCATAAATACTAAAATATTTTACTTGTAAATTAGGGTGGCAAAGTTAAAGTTAACGTCAGTTTCCTCACTCGGAAGCGATGTCAGTGACGGGCGAGCCCAGGATTTGAACCCCGCACATACTGATCCGCGGTCTAATAAGTTACCAAATTCGCCGCTGGCTCCAGACAGTGGCGATGTCGGTAAGATACTCGGTAAGTATATGATGTTGACTCAATGCTTAGGAATCATTCACCTTAAGATCAGTGCGTCGATGATAAGAAGAGGTCTGGAAGTTCAAAGGAGTCGTGATCTGGTATTTAACTTCTTATGTATTTACATCGACCCCAATAAACTCTAAACAAGGGTGACGGATGCAACCCGTATTTTGTTATGAACCAGGGTCAAACAAAACGATTGTCAGTCATATAGCCAGTTTTGTCATTCCGTGTTTTCAAGTCGTAATTTATAAACACCGACCTAATATATTTATAGTAAAAGTGTTTGTTCACATTTTATCATCCGCCACAGAATAAATAGAAGACGAGATTCGATTTTTTATTTAGTTCATTCGAGTAGAAAACAAGACCTATTCAATAAAACTTTTCACGGGGATTTAGGCAATAGAGCGCCGTCATGAGAAGGTACGAATGTGCTATTCCAAAATTTTAAATATCCATTTTTTCTAATTATTATGATCAAATTAGGGGTTGGGTTAAATTAGGGATACGTTAAGCCTCAACTTACTTTTAGAATACATCTAAGACCAGAATTATCCTTGATAGGTCTACAGCACCGAGTCTAAAGCTATGGTTCAATGGTTAAGTAGGGATTAATATAGGGTTAAGTAGGCGTTAATATAAGGTTATGGATAAAGTTAGGGATTAATTTAGGGTTAAGGATTAACTTAAGGGTTTGATAGGGTTCAGAGTTAAGTAGGGGTTAATATAAGGTTATGGAGTAAGTTAGGGCTATATTAGGGTTAAGACTTTGGCTTTGATGTCACGTTAAGTTAGGGGCAATAGGTTTAAGGGTTAAGTTAGATGTTACAGGGTTAACATAAGAGTTACGTTAGAGGTTTATAAGATTAGGGATTAAGTTAGGAATTAATCGGGTCAAGTTTTAAAGTTAAAGGTCAAATGTTAGGTTACTGGTTCACAGATTTAAGGGTTAAGTTGATAACGTTACTTAAATATTTAAGAGTGCTCAGTGTCATCTGGATGATCTATGACAATTTATTAATCTTCTGGTAGGTCTAAATCAATTCTTTGCTCTCCCGTCGCTGATGTCATCTGAAGATTTAACCGAACTTTAAGTTTACAAGGGCTATGGCTCTTCCGCAGAACTACGAAACAGGCCCAAGTGACTCAACGTGAAGACAAACTAGGGGCAAAGCTCAAAGTACGAAATGTCACTTACCCCCTCTCCTTCGACCGGCTGGAGCCGGTGGCGAAGTCGGTAAGATACTCGACCGCGGATCAGTATGTGCGGGGTTCAGATTCTAGGCTCGCCCGTCACTGACATCGCCTTCGAGTGAGGAAACTAACGTTAACCTTAGTTCTAGCTCTGTACCTCTTTAAATATAAGTCAATAAAAATTACGTAATAAAAAATAATTTAATTGTAACGAAATAATATTAAAAATTAATTAAATAAATTATGAAAAGTGCGAGATCAAATCAAGGTGAAAACATTAAATCTAGAAAGATAAGTCGATGATATGTTCAATGAACTTTTAATAGAATTAAATGCCATATTAGAAGGAAACTGAATGAGTTTATAGTCCTACCTGAGAATTCAATGCAGCCAGTCTATCCATAGGTTTGAACATTTTGACAATTAAAAAGTTGAACTATTTTCAATTCAGAGGTTTAAAGGATATTCACCTATGAATGCTATTATGTCTGAAGCATTGCAACAATATGAATGTAATCATGTAATGTAATCAAGCAATATAATCATATAATGTATGGTAATCATGTAATGTAATAATCATATAATGTAATCGTGTAATGCAATCCGGTAATATAATCATGTAATTTAAACATGTAATGTAATCATGTAATGTAATTTTGTAGTATAATCATGCAATGTAATCATGTAATGTAATCATATGTAATTATGTAAAGTAATTATGTATTTATTTAAATAGTCTTTTTTACTAGGTTATAAATATCTTACAATTAATACCATAGAAATAAGTATCACGGAAAAGTTCCTCCATCGCAATCATCACAAAACTCACAGTTTTTCCTTTCAAAAATCATTGCAAAAATAAGATGTATGATTAAAGATATTCCTTTAATAATTCCTTTAATGATTTCCTATTTTTCTGGCTGGAGCCAGTGGCGAAGTCGATAAGATACTCGACCGCGGATCAGTAGGTGCGGGGTTCAAATCCTGGGCTCTTCCGTCACTAACATCGCTTTCGAGTGAGAAAACTGACGTTAACCTTAGCTTTAGCTTTAGCTTTAGCTTTAGCTTTAGCTTTAGCTTTAGCTTTAGCTTTAGCTTTAGCTTTAGCTTTAGCTTTAGCTTTAGCTTTAGCTATAGCTGTAGCTTTTAAAGGCCCCATATTTCTGGTGTAGGAATTTCTGCCTTTCTGCCACTTCAAACTCTCTATCTATCAGGAGATGGGAATTTAGATTCTGAACCGTACAAATTTCAGAGCACCAACAACAATGATCAAATTGAGTGTTTCAGTCGTCCGTGAAAATTTCAAAATTTGATCAATGTCAAGCAAAAATAATCGAGTAAATAAAAAAATCCGGAAAAAATTTACTGACGAAGAACTAAAGGAAGATTAACAACGGAGTGTTCCAGAAGATGTCCAGGTGCTCTATGTCATCGTGCAAGATCGGTGAATTGATAATACTTGGCTCTTGGTGAGTGAGTGAGAGCTACAGATGATTGCGAAGCGGAACATCACAGATGTGATTAGTTCTTGTTTAGAGCTGGTGAAATTTGTGATCTCGAAGATGAAATAAGAACGTTTAGGTTTTAATGAGATATGAATAAAGTCCTACGCTAAAAATAAAAATAAAGACGGTAAAACCAAGTTTAGCGTCAGTTTCCTCTCATTATTCAATATCAGTGACGTGGAGAGCTCTGGAGTTAAACCCTACACCTACTGATTCACAATTGAACAACATACTGACATGCTATCTGCCGCTTGCTTTAGAATAAATGAAATTCTTGTTGAAGCAATTGAATAATTTATCATTTATTTTAAAAAAGTATTATTATTTTTAAATAAATGCCCCAAAAAGATTTTTCCAACTAAAGAGTTTTATATCAGTTAGTATTCATATCAAATAAATAAACTTTTAAATGATTTATTAATAAAGCCAAAAAATGAAAGTTGGTTTTGATATTACATTAAATATATGACAGCTTATATATTCTTGGTAAATATAACGACTAAAGCGTTATAATTATGTATGATATTATCTGTTATGTGAGGGTAGAAAAAGCCGTTATTTATGAGTAATCCCTGATCGTGTTTTCTGTATGACGACGCTTTAGATATAATCTCTAATTTATCATCAGTTGAATGGCTTTACCATTTACAAGACTAACCATTAACGACATAGTTATACATGTATCATTAATAATACATGCTCATTCATAATACGCACTTTCCCACCTTTTATAACTACAGCAGTAAAATAACTCTATCCATAACCATCGCTCTGTTACTCGCTCCCTTGGTTCCTTCGCTCTCTCTCTCTCTCTCTCTCTCTCTCTCTCTCTTTCTTAATTTATTGCCCAGTGACAGGTCCATGGCAGATAACCCCTCTACTCTCCATTTTTCTTCCGCTTTCCTCTTCATGTTCACATAGTTATTGGATCTTCAAATCATCCAATACACCTATTTTTTGTCTCACTCTGTATTACCTACGGCCAAAGCGACAAGACATTTATGCATCTATTCTAACGCAATACGAATTTTAAAAATTCTAAGGAATTTTTATATTCTAACGAAAGAAATTAAAATGTAACGAATTTAGCACGGGAGAATGTTATAGGAACAACAAGACTAAATCTTTCAATCATTTTCTCATGGCGATGTTATGGTTTCCTCACAATTCCCCGATCTTTGACTATGAACGAGAACTCAATCGATCTGTTAATTATTCCTCTAGAACATCTGAGCCCTGACATCTCGTGGCGAAACAAAGAAAATGAGAGTGGAGAGGCCAAATGATTTGAATTTATCTATATTTCTTATCTTGAATTCACCATTATCTTGAATTCACTCTTATCTTAATTCATCCTTATCTTGAATTCACCATTATCTTGAATTCACTCTTATCTTAATTCATCCTTATCTTGAATTCACCCTTATCTTGAATTCATCCTTATCTTGAATTCACCCTTATCTTGAATTCATCCTTATCTTGAATTCATCCTTATCTTGAATTCACCCTTAGATTGAATTCACCCTTATCATGAATTCACCCTTATCACCCATCTCAAAGCATGGCTTACAGTCTTTGGCTTGGTGTAATCCGTGAAGATAACGCCTGCACAAAGACTCTAAGTGGACCGCGCTCCTGTACGGTTGTGAAACACGGACGTTAAGGGGGATATCAGGAAACTGGAAGCATTAGAATTATGGCTATGAAGAAGAATGGAGATTATTGAATGGATTAACAAAATTGCTAACGAAGAAATGCGAGTTAGGCTTGGCATAAATAGATATTAGACAAATATCATAAGGAATCGAAAGAACTGGATGGGTCATTTTTTGAGAGGGAATGGTTTACTGAAAGAAGCAAAGAGACCTAAAGGTAAAATGGAGGGGAAAAGGTTTGAGGAAGACTAAGACTTTGGATGCTTGATTATTCGATAACTATGTGGACATGAAGCGAAAGCAGGGGATAGAAATATGTGGAGTGGTATAATTGTGAATTTGTGCAATTATCACAAGTATGTAGAGTGGAGCTTTAATTGCAAAGCTCCTTAAAGCCCATGGTTAAGAGATAAGACATAGTTACACTTATTATTTTTCAGAGTAACATTATTACTAATTAGATTTAGAATACAGTATCTCTTACTATTTTGCCTAATTGAAGATTGTACTGTAATTACTACTACATGTATGTGTAATACTAAATGTGTAATGCAATATGTAATATGTAATGTAATACTAATTGTAATTATCTGCTTAAGTAATTAATTGATTACTTGAAATTATCAACTGTAATGCAATATGTAATATGTAATGTAATACTAAATTGTAATAATCTGCTTAAGTAATTAATTGATTACTTGTAATTAACAACTGTAATGCAATATGTAATATGTAATGTAATGCTAAATTGTAATAATCTGCTTAAGTAATTAATTGATTACTTGTAATTAAAAACTGTAATTGACTTGTAATTGCTACGCCTCTACAAGTCTCTCGTGAGTGGCGCCACTGATGGAAGTTCTGGTTAGTCAACTCTTTATACAGAAGCCTAGCCCATGTATTACCTGGTAGCACTTTGCATGGAGCCTGGAATAACACTGAGGCACGAAGTGACGTGGGTAACTCGATACGCCTCAATCTATTTCTCTAAACTGATCAATCAATCAGCCCAATAATCAGTCGTCGAGTAAATTATTTATTCGTAGAATCGATCATTCATTCATTTATTGGTATAATCAATCAGTCATTTATTTATTCTCTTAATTATACAATCAATCAGGAAATTTATTGTTAACTAAAAATAATAATTAAAATTTAAAATAATAATTTAAAATAATTTATGTCACCCAGTTAGTCAAAGAATATTCTGATGATTTGTAGGCCACGTGATCAGTCATGCAATGAATAACTCGTGCAAAGTCTCTATTAATCTCTCAGGAAATCAATCAATCAATAGATAAATTAATCCATCAAAGACACGAATTCATAAAAAATCAATCAATTGAATTACTACCCCCAAATCTAAATGAACATTTATGACACTAGTTAAAAACTGAAAATCATGACTCAATATCAATAAGGGTGTTCAAATAGAGACTCGAATTAGTCGAGCGATGACATGGTTGATACATCGTCACGTTCTGATCTATTTTAGAAAGTTGACTCAATGCGAAAGTTGAGTAAAGATGACATATCATGATTTTAGGATACTTGCTAAAATAATGTCTCTCGTCTGATCTTATCTTGCGAAGTGCAAAAAGGCAAAGGTTTCGCATCATTTCTGTAGCTCTGTCCTGCGTGTGGATTGGTTTGGATTTGAAACATGGACATTAAGGAAGGAGGATGTCAGGAAACTGGAATCATTCTGGCTGGAGCCAGTGTCGAAGTCGGTAAGACAGTCGACCGCGGATCAGTATGTGCGGGGTTTAAATCCTGGGCTCGTCCGTCAGGTGTATGAAAATACGTATATATATATATATATATATATATACATGTATATATATATACATATATATATACATATGTATATATATACATATATATATATATATATACATATGTATATATATATATACGTATATATATATATATATATATATACATGTATATATATATATACATATATATATACATATGTATATATATATATATATATATATATATATACGTATATATATATATATACGTATATATATATATATATATACATGTATATATATACATATATATATATATATATATACATATGTATATATATATATATATATATATATATATATATATAAAGACAGAGAGAGAGAGAGAGAGAAAGAGAGAGATCATTAATAAAATATCTATGCCAAATTAAATACGAGAGCATCTCTAGATTCAATCCACTAGAAGAATTGATGGATTATCAAGCGTAGTTAATCATTATAGAATGTCAATGCATTGCAATACAACTAAAGTTTAGAAAGGCGATAGCTATAATTTCTACAATTTAGTACATAATATATTATTAATATATATAATATATATTAAATATAACCTAGCACAGAGTGCTGTCTATGATCTTGCCCAGGACCGGTATCAGTGGAGACAGAAGGTAAAAGAGGCTGCACTGGGTCCACAAGGTGACGTCACGCAGAGAAAAGAAGAAAAATATATTATACTATATATATATTTATATATATATATATATATATATATATACATATATGCATGCATGTATATATATGAATATATATATAAATATATATATATATATATATATATATATATATATATATATATTTATATACAGATGTTCATTTATGTATATATATATATATATATATACATGTATATATATATATATATATATATATAGAGAGAGAGAGAGAGAGAGAGAGAGAGAGAGAAAGAGGATAGTGAGAGAGAGAGAGCTAATTTAGTTTTTTCGCACGAGGCTAAGAAGACATTTGGTAGTAAAGATGCGCACAACGTCGAGTTTTAATGTCAACATCAAACCAGATCTTTCATCGAAAACCACGAGACTAAAATCTATTCTTGTACAGTCAATAAAGCTACCAAATGAATTGATGCTCCAGATAAAGGACAGCAAAAAAGAGATTGAGCAATAACATCGATCGGCGCATAAATTCCTTTCTTGATAAAAGTCGGCCAATTGAAACCATGGTTTAAAGTAGCTTAAGATTCAAGCATTTGGCGTTAAAGTGCCAGATATCATCGCATATGTTGATATTGACATACAACGTATTTTACAATCTTACAAGAGTGGGGTCAACAGGTTTGCGCAATCTTTTTCGTGGCGGAATCCTTCAAACTTTTTTTTGTAAGAAGAAAGAACAAGTAGTAAAAAGTTAGAAGAAAATCGTAGATACAGATTGTAAAACTGTGAGCCACACTCCTGTGTTTATGAAATACATGGACATTGAAACGAATTGAGGATATATGGAAATTGGATGAGTTTGAAATTTAGCCAAGGAAAAGAATCGAGATGATCATATTGACACACAAAAATGGTAAAGAAGATGTGATGAATAGAGTTGGCACAATTAGTTAGTTGAAAAATAGGGCCCACGATATGGAATAGAAATAGTACTGGAGAAACAATGTCCTGAGTGAGAATGATTTCCTAAAAGAGGTAATTGCAGGAAGAATGAAAAGAAGGTAAGAGGTAGACCGAGATTTGGGGTGCTAGATGATTTGATAAGTTATTGGTGTGCATATATGATGAGAAAGGCAGATGATAGAAAATGTGGATGAGGTTCATGCCTGGGACCTGCCAATAGGAAGTGCACTAAGATAGAGAGAGAGAGAGGGGAGAGAGAGAGTCAGAGATTTATTCAATCTAAGCTTCAATTGACTGGAAATATCAACCACGTCGATCCCAGACGCAAAGTGCAAGAAGCTCAAATTAAGTAGACAAGAAAAAGCAAAAATAGCAAAAGTCTTTTCTTCTATCCTGACACCATATGCTGAATCCCGACGTCACTGACATCATCCTTGTATGAGGAAACGGACGTTAAACCTTTATTATTATTATTATAATTATTGAGCCTCACATATCCTGCTGGAACCACTGGATTACTGGGATAAGAAGAATATTAAAGACAGAGATTTGGAGAGAAATTTTATTAAAATAATAAATAAAGATTTATTCGTTTATTTATTTAGATAGCTCGATTTGCATAATGCAACAACACTATACTGAGCATCGGCATAGAATATACACGTTATAGGGCAGAGTCAGGGTTAACCTAGGACAGAGACCTAAGATGGAGATATACATGTAGATAGAGAAAGAGAGAAAACAGAAGAGAAAGAGCTACGAGGAGAGAGATGGAAGAGAGGAAGAAAGAGAAAGAGAAGAAGGTACAGAAAGAGAGGAAAATAGATAGAAAATAAGAGAGAAAGAGTAACGACGAGAGAGATAAAGAGAGGAAGAAATAGAATAGTGTAGAGAAAGATGGAGATTGACAGTACACGATTCTGAACTGGATTGGTAAAATGGTTAACAAGTCAGTCATGACTCACGAGGGTTGATCAGAATGACTTGCAACTTTTCGCATAACTCCACAATCTGAAATTCTGTTGCTCGTCAACTTTTCTTTAATTCAGCGAGATTTCGTATAAATCAAACGGCGAGGCCAAACAGTCATTTTTAATAGAAGAACTGAGAATTCATACGTCACGTGACGCTGTTGTGATAAAGCTGATGACAGAAATATATAAAAATGCTTTAAGTTTATCAGGTGCAAGTCAAAAACGTGACGAAAAATTACCTTCACCTTGCATTCGAAAGTGTTTACGGGTAACGCCAATAAGTGCTTGACTGCTTAGTCATCGACGATAGAGTTGATTCATCGCAAACGACTAGTGTTTGCGAGAGGCGACTAGCTCAGATGTGGAAAATTAAATAGGAGAAGATTATCCGAGATAACAGGTTCTGGCATTCATAGGACGCTACTCTTGTTTTCAATCTCCAATTCCTGATTATTTCTTTCTCTACTCGTACAAATAAAGTCAGAGCAGACTAGATTAATCGTAAACTTTTCGTCAGAGACGACTACGCAAAAACTACGAAGCTGTATTTGTTAAGCTAGTGGCTTCATCAATACGTATTAAAGGGATATCTTTTGTGAAACATCCATCAATCGCATTATATGATGCACATTGCTTATTGGGAAAGGAAGAGCTAATGTTAACATCAGTTTCCTCACTCGGAAGCGATGCCAGTGACGGGCGAGATCAGGATTTGAACCCCCGTACATACTGATCCGCGGTCTAGTATCTTACAGACATCGCCACTGGCTCAGGCGAGAAAACAAAATTTAATAGCAAAAATCAAATGCGTCTATAGCTTGTGTAGTCACTCAAGATATAACAGTACATTTATACGTGTATGTAGGCCATTACACTGCGTGTATGTACACGTAGGCCTACTTGTACGGTGAATGTGAAGTACTGCAGTTTTGTGTCTAATTCAATGCGTTTCATGCTCCAATATACACGAACGATTTATGTAGTTAGATTTGATAAAGAGAATCAGGATTTTAAATCATGTGTACTCTTGGTTCAGTTATTACGAGTAAATAAATATAAATTGAACCAAAAATCTGCTAGACCAGACAGAGGGACAGACTGGGAGAAAAAGGAAGAGAAAGAGACAGAGAGAGAGAGAGAATAGAGAGGTACACGAATAGAAAGAGGGAGAATTTAGATATGTGAGAAAAATATAAAATTTGAAAACTGAAGGGAGAGAATAATATTGACAGAAAGAGAGAGAGAGAGAGAAAGAGAGAGAGAGGGGGGACAGATAAAGCAGAGAGATAGAGAGATGAGGTAGGTATTTGTATAAATCATTCCTCGGTCACGTGACGATATATTACAATACAGCAAAGTCTACCTGTCAAGTCTACACAGGCCTAACAATGTGGGAGGGGGACGTACAGCCCCCAGAAATCTCAAGTTTACTAATATATAGCCAATAGTCATGAATGTATTCCACTACCTTTTCATCCAGAAATAGCATTGCTGTCAAATCAAAACCAGAAGGTCTTGTTCCATACTGCTCTGTAAGATTGCAAGACGCGCCAAGATGGGGACAAGTTTGTAAAAGCGTAAAGTCATTCAAAGATTAGCAAAGGCCAATTGGCAATTGCCATCTTGTACTATGAAGCGTTGGCAAAAGTAGAGCACTAATAATAATACTAATACTATTACTAATAAAATTATACTAATAATGAAAATAATAACAATTGTGATAATAATAATAACAATAATAATATTAATAAAAGTAGGCCTAATAATAAAAAATAAAATATAAAACATAATAATAATAAATCATAATAATTGGCCCATTAACTCTCTCGCATCAGACTTTATTGACGAAATAGGCAGGAGGACCAGCGCCATTACTGGTGATAAGCGCGAAAAATCTTTTCTGTGGCAGCGACTGTCTATGCTCTCCAGCGATTCAATGCAGTCTGCTTCAGTGGCACTTTGGCTAAAGCGGCTTCCCAGAGTGCAGAGGAATTATTTTAATCGCTTTTTAAAACTTTTAATTAAATAAAGTCTCTTTTATCTTATTTTTTAGCCCAGGGACCTTTACAGCCCAGGGCATTAAAAAAAATTTAAAAAAATAATAATAATAATAATAAGCATAATAAATAATAACAATAATAATATTAATAAACAGCTAGTTGACCTCCAGTAGCCGGGCAGCGATTCAGCAAGTAGGCCTATTGTTCGAATCGTTTCTATAAAATCCCAGGTTCTTTAAGAAAATAAGAAAATAAGAGTATTGATGAGAGCCTATGTAGCAGATGATAAAATACATAAATCAAATATCAATGTATCAATTAAACAATCAACCAATCAATCAGACAATTAATCAATCAAGCAGTCAGTCAGTAAATCAATCAACCAATTAATCAATAACTACTCCTGAGGTGCTGGGTTTTGAAACTAAATATTGCATCAGAAATATGCAAATTGAACGCATAGATATTTTGCATTTATCTGAAAAATTGCAGATGAATGTCATTCCCCCGAAACGATCATTATTTATTTCTTCGTCGTCATACAGTAATAAGTCAAGCAGAGCGTCGACCTTAGTAAAAAATCATCTAACGAATGGTAGCAAAGCGTGATAAAACCGGTTTAGAGATTTTCTACATCCATTACCTGCCAGAAGAATAGGCGCTATGATATCATAGCCCTCAGTGGAGTCTAGCTGAATTACCTAGGCTTGGGTGTAGCTATGATCCTCTCTTTCTCTCTCTCTCTCTCTCTCTCTCTCTCTCTCTATATATATATATATATATATATATATATATATATATATATATATATGCCGTAATTAAACAACATGATCATAAAGATAAAACTGCTTGATATAATTAAAAAGGTCAACTTTTGATAAATTACATTTAGCAAATTATTATCATAATCTTCTTCATCTTCATTATCATCATCATCATCATCATCTTCATCATGATCATCATCATCATTATCATCGTCATCATTATCATCATCATCATCATCTTCATCATGATCATCATCATCATTATCATCGTCATCATTATCATCATCATCATCATCATCTTCATCATGATCATCATCATCATTATCATCGTCATCATGATCATCATCATCATTATCATCGTCATCGTCATCGTCGTCGTCGTCGTCGTCGTCATCATCATCATCATCAGCAGCAGAATTTACTCCCTGCACTATCCAGAGCGCGTAAACCACTCGAACGTTGTCCTCATTAATGATTTATCTTCAATCAATACGGCCTCCCTTCTAGACAGGAAAAGTTATTAAACAAATTCAAAACAGCTGTATTTCAAAATGATTTAACTTGTATTACATGCTTTATGTTAATGCAAGATTCACTTTACTATCGCATATTTTCTGTTTTAAATTAATTTTGCCATAAATTCAATTTAATTCACAAAATTTCTATATAATATCTCGAGAAATCCAGCTAAACTATCCGAAGATAAATATCGAATTGCAGAAACCAAATTTAAGCAGATTTTCCCAGTCTATACCTGCCTATTTCCTGTTAAAAGAATGTAATTAATATGGTTTCTTAGGGTGTATCACTCTACTGCCGGTGAGACAAAGCTACCAATCAGTCAGCGAGTACAATCATATAAATCTAAGAATTTACACTTGCGTAACCTTTGGTTTGGAATATTAGGTTAAAATTTCTGAGAGGTTCCCGTACTGTGTTTGGGACAGAAGTTAAAGTAGGAATTGAGATCTACAGGGAACGGTCAAAATTTGGCGGGCCCCCTATAATGCTTTTACAGATTTCCTAGTACCTGGTATGGGCCCTTAGCAGGGGAACTCATAAAAATGAGCTAGCGAATATAATGCAAAATAAAGATGAGAACTGCATGAATAAAACACATTTTTCTCAGAATTATAAGAGCTAGGTCTTAAAAAAATTTCCTTTCAGAAACAAATATTTTCTGAGAAAATGGAGAGCTTAAATAAATAAAATTAATTAATTGAAGTACCTTGAACCTGCCACTTGGCAGTGCACTGAAGATATAGGATATAATTTTATGCAGAGGAAATTCTTGAGACACCCGTCGCCATCTCTGATATAAATCAATATTTAATCTCAGCAGAACTAAGAATTACAAATGCTGACTTCAAATAAATTTATTATACCATCGCTGATTTTCTCATCCTCTGTTCGAACAATTGAAAATAGACTTACCGTAAAATGCGCGTGTCGTAAGAGGCGACCGATCAAGTACTGAGACAGACAATGAGAACCCGCATAAGATTTAGCATACTTTTCAGTTATGGCTTAGTTAAGGCTAAGGTAAGGCTAATTTAAGGTTAATTTAAGGCTAGGTTAAAGTTAAGTAAAAAAGCTAAAAGCTAATGCTAACGTCAGTTTCCTCATTCGAAAGCGATGTCAGTGACGGGCGAGCCCAGGATTTCAACCCAGCACATACTGATCCGCGGTCGAGTATCTTACCGACATCGCCACTGGTTCCAGCCTAAGATAAGAGTTAAGGCTAAAATAAGACTAATTTAAGGCTAAGTTAGGGAATTAACTTTTGTGGTTGGATCAACAGAACTGCTGATGAGGGGAATACTCGTACTGAGAGAGAGAGAGAGAGAGAGAGAGAGCAAACTAATATGTGCTTTGGATCGGCTATGTGGCAGAATTTGAGAGACAGAAAAATGCAAATGGTTAAATGCAGCTAAACTAAAAATAAAATAAAATAAACTAAAATGGTTAAATGCAGCTAAACTCAGTAATTCAATCAGCTAATAAAATCAATCAACCTTACGGTAAAAGTCGCGTTAAAAGTTTGCGTTAGCAGCGACGCTAAAATTGTTCAATTCAATTCATTACAAAATTATGTTACACACGACAAAAATGCACTGTACAAAAGAGCAAAACAAAGTTTACAACTGTTCAAGTGAGCCAAAATTTTGAGTAGAGAGCTGAAATTTTGAGTAGAGAGCTAAAATTTTAAGTAGGCAGCTAAAATTTAGAGTAGAGAGCTAAAATTTTGAGTAGAGAGCAAAGCGTTTGAGAGGCTATTTCAAACTCTGAGACGTTTACTCTTTGTTACCTTCCCTCGGTCATTTTCGAAAAGAATACACAAAACGGAGAAAGAGAGCAGCTTTAGTTAACCACGCTACCTCAGAACATTGGAAACAATAGTCAATCGAGGTAATAGGACTATGTAATTAGATTACTAATATGTAATATTAGTAATAGGAAATAGGTAATAGGTAATATGAGAGAAAACACTTTCTGTTCAAATTAAAACACTCCGTTCGAACATCTTGTCAAATAAATATACACGAAGCTCACAAATCAAGGTTACACTAACACTCTAAATACGATTTCGAGAGTCAAATGAAATAGACGGAAGTGAGGGAAGGTCTTCGAATCTACTTTCAGGAATGTGGTTCACCGAAACCTAATCCACCAGAAGCTGTTTAGCGCCACTAAGGAAGCCCCTACAAAGTTTCTTCCTCCCATGAAAAAACTCGCCGTGTTATTCTGCCCCTCGGAGCGAGCCCCGGGAAAGGTGGGATAGGGGCTGGACCCCGAGGTCCTAGTGGACGGCTGGGCCCCGGCGCCCTCCTCCATGGTGGGCTGGGAGGGACGGAAGGTGTCGGGGGTGGTAGACGGGAGAAGAGTGGTGGACGGAAGGCAGTTAGCGGGTAGAAAGTTGTTCTTACCGTGGCAGGCTGAAGCCGTCAAGGGCTCGCAAATACCTGCAGGAAAAATACCATAAATTAATTAACCAATGTCTTCGTCTTCAGTGCTCTGCCAAGTGGCAGGTTCTAGGTACTTATTCATACTCAAAGCCTGCTTTCTCGCTCCATAAGAGCACTCCTTAGATCAACAAGTTAATCCCTTCACAAAGTCTATGCCTTCTCCGTACCTTATGTAGCCAATAGCTTGGAAAAAGTATGGCTTTTGAGGTGGTTTCTCGTTGCCTTCCTCAACGCCATAAATCAATATATTAATTATAAAAACGCCGTAAATCAATCGATAACATATAAACGATAGTTTTTTCAACAGATCGATTCAATCAGATAATCAATAGATCACTATTCTCATGCTAGACAGTCCATTAAAACAATCCATTAATCCATTAAATCCATAATTGTCGATAACTAAGTTCTTTAAAACTTAACAAATCTACTCAAATACTTATAGTGATTACCATGTAGATATAAAAAAATACAACCTCATTTTAAGCAGTCTATATTTTTAAAATCTTTATCGAGCTTAATTAAAGTCTGCTATACAACGAGATAGGAGACTTCATTTTATAGTTTAACATACAAATTGCAACGTGTACAGTGAACCTAGGCGATTATTCGACGAAATTTACTTTTAAACACATTTATTTTTTGTTTTTAGTTTGTATATCATTTTTTCATTAAGTTTTATGGACATAAAAACTTATATGTTTTATGTACTGGCTGGAACTAGTGCCGATATTGGTAAGATACTCGACCGCGGATCAGTAGGTGCTGGGCTCAAATCCTGTGCTCTCCCGTCACTGACATCGCCTTTGGGTGAGGAAACTGATGCTAACATTAGCTTTAGCTTTTACATACTTTTGAGTCTCGGCAGGTCTTTGTACATACATCTCTAGAATTGGACCTGCCGTCTGCCAGGTTTCAAGCACTTGGACAGATACCTGGGTGAGAGAGGTTGGTGGTTTTTGACGGGGTGGCGCCCTCTGTCCACTGACAGGCTGGATCCCCTAACTCCATCCCATTAGTCATCCCGTCTCCATCCGAGTCCTTCTGACATAGCTCCACCGTCCATATCTATCAATCAGTCAATCAATCAATCAGTCAATCGATCAGTCAATCAATCGATAAATCAATCAATCAGTCAATCAGTGTAATTATATGAATATCTTAAGCGCTAAACTCGCAACCCGCTATCAGACGTGCCTTTATTAAAGGAAGCCCCTATCAAAAAGGAAGCCCCAATCGTAAAGGAAGCCCCTATCATATAAGAAACCCCTACCATAAAGGAAGCCCCTATCATAAAGGAAGCCCCAATCGTAAAGGAAGCTCATGTCATAAAGGAAGCCCCTGTCATAAAGGAACCTCTTGTCATAAAGGAAGCCCTTGTCTACTGGCACACCTGAGCGACTTCTCGCGGTTGATTAGATCGCGCCGTTGTTTATTTAAGAATATTCCACACGTTCTGTTCATTTTTTATATTTTATTACTTATTTTGACTTAAAGAACAGCCCATTTATTAGCGTGCTAGGTACTGTTGTTCGCGAAAGTATCGAGAACTGTGGATCAAATCCAAACCGATAAGCAGAGTGGGGATCTAATAAACGATGGGAACTATAATCAGAGAAACCAGTCCAAGGAATTGTATCAGAGGAATGATGGTTAAAGAGCTGGTAAAGCTAAGGTTAACGTCAGTTCCTCACTCGAAAGCGACGTCAGTGACGGGAAAGCCCAGGATTTGAACCCCGCATATACTGAACCGAGGTCGAGTATCTTACCGACGTCGCCACTGGCTCAAGCCAATTAACTTGATGGTCTCGATTCATGTAGCCTACATTGGGTGACTGCTTCTTGACCAACATTGGCGCTTTCGTGCAAACAGATGCACGAGTCGGATTAAAATTACAAATGAAAAAAGTTATGACCTCCATTAATAGACCTTCCTCCCCCCCCCCCCTACGACGTGTCCTATCCAACTCTTCTTCCTAGTTCATAATACATTTATCAACTGTCTATCCACGCCAACTCTCTCCAGAACTTCCTCATTTGTAACCTGAGGAAGTTCTGGAGAAAGTTGGTACGATGGATCTTAACCAACAGTAAATAAGTAAGAACATCCCTACACTGATTGCTAATTTCGTGACGAAGGAATGGAACGTCATCGAAACACTACCAATCAAAAAAGCGGGTTTAAGAAGCAGAAACTGGGTCAATAGCAGCAGAATAGTGGACTCATTAGTAAAGTTAAGGTCACAATTCAAACCCAACCACGACTCTTGATATATTTAGAGCAGCGGAACTAAATGTGACTCATAGCGGATCAAGTATTATTCAGGATCATCAGTAATGAGTGGGATCAAGTGGCACGGATCACTATGTGGACCCTAGTGAACATGGATCAAGTGGCATGGATCACTATATATTGGATAGTAAGCTAGATTTAGATAAATCTGATTATAGGATTATGTTAATATAAAAAATAAATATGCAATTCAGAATGATGACTCTATTGGTAAAATAACATATAAACTTTGGACTTATTTTGAAGGTATATTGGCCCAATTAGATTATTGAAAACCGATCCTAAGATAAACGGCGATTTTAGTTTACATTTCTCTATTTGCAGACTCTTTAGTGGTTAATCCGTAATTTCAGTCATCTTTTTTTATTATTTCTCATTTCTTATTCTGTTTATACTGCCACGTGTTTTGGTGAATAAAGATCATATATATCTACGCGTTTTAGAAACCTGTTGAGTAATTGGGCCGAATTAAATTCCAGTGAAATTGTAGGAAAACTCTTACGTGAACGACTCAAAGCTTTGATGTTGGCTGAGTCAATAAGTTAACGTATCGATAGACAGCTTTGAGAAGGAAGAGAAAGCAAGGGAAAAGAGTTAGAGGAAGACCGAGACAAGGGATAGTGGATGATCTGATAAGAAATTCATATATAGTGATGAAAGGGAAGTCTGAGAATAGAATTTGGTGGAAGAGTTATATGTCATGGACCTACCGTTAGGCAGTGCACTACAAGAAGAAATATCTTTACTGAGAAGCAGTAGATATGCCTGGTTCAAATCCAGCGCTCGATTCGTCACTTTCAAGTGAGAAAAACTGATGTTTAAAACTACGATTAAAAAGCTGTTAAGGCTAATGTTAACGTTAGTTTCCTCACTCGAAAGCGATGTCAGTGACGGGCGAGCCCAGGATTTGACCCCCGCACATACTAATCCGCGGTCGAATATCTTACCGACATCGCCACTGGCTACAGCTTAAATGTATATGAAGTAACAATTTCTAGCAACTTAAATCTTTCAGCTTTAACAATTGAGAAAAGCTCTTGGATAGTCATTACATGTAGTGTTATTTGCAATAAATCTATATGAAAAATTCCGATTTAATTATTTTTTAAAGTTAGAGGAAGCCCCGTCACGACGAGGTCACGTGACAATAACAACAACACGTGACTCAGCTCACGCATAGAAACTAAACCAAGGTGCAGGTGCTTTATTAATGGACCCAATAAACAATTTCGTGACGGTTGACAGGTCAACTTTGTATGGTTGACAGGTAAACTTTGTATAGCAATGTAACAGGAAACTCAATGAACAATATTCCAAATAACAATTGAATGTATCTATGGACGTGACACGGTGAAGACAATTAGCTCTAAATATGTATTGTCACTTCTAGCAACAATTCCTTCCTCTCTCTCTCACTCTCTCTCTCTCTCTCTCTAGTGTTCTGCCAAGTGGCAGGTCCAAGGTACATATTCATACTCAGAGACAGTTTTCGCGCTCCAATAAGAGCACTCCATAGATCAAGTTGATTCCTCCACCAAAGACTATGCCGTATCCACGGCCTAAATAGCCCTACAGTTTGGAAATAATTGATATGGCTTCTTAGGTGGTTTCCGTTGCCTTCCTCAGTGCTCAGTCGCCCCTTACGACTTGTACAGTTTACGGTTGGTCTATTCTTCAGCGTCCCGGACACTTAACGCAAATCGTAGACATTCTAACAATATAGGTCACATAAATCTAACAATATAAATTATTCGATCAATGTAAGTAGGAGTCAATGCAACAAATTACAGAGCTTTACATTTATTGACGAGATTTTCTTCGATAAATTTAGAATTAATCCTTTGCTATTCCTGTTGCAAACAGGATTGTTGGGTTAAACAGGATTGTTTTCTCAGGGAATGACGCCCCTGCCCAGTAAATGTTAGTCGAAGCTGAGGAAGGCATGGGGGCCCACCTCGTCATAAGCAAAATCCCCCAAGAATAATGGTATATCAAAATGAACCTCACAGATGAATTAAGATCCACTCATACGTGGACATGAAGAGGAAAGCGGAAGGTAGAGATGAGTGGAGGTGTTATATACCATGGACCTGCCAATAGGCAGTCCACAAAGAGAGAGAGAGAGAGAGAGAGAGACAGATTCCTGTAGTAGGCCTACATAATATACTTTGGACTGATTTTCTGGATATTGAAATTTGCACCGTTGATGGACTTTCCTTTTTGCTCGCCGTCTTGATTTTGTCTCAATGGTGCCCGATGTTGTCATTGATGACTGTAGCACTCTAAATGTTGTTATTATTATATTATTAATTGCTGTTATTATATCATAGCTAATAAAAGTAATAATCTAAATTCAACCTTGTTGCTGTTAAAGAATTCTACTCCAAATGGATTTCGAGTTCCACCCCCTTCCTTTGCCTCGTGTCCCACCCCCTGCCAGATTCCCCTCTCAGGGCACGGGTTGGGCACATTCCTACCATTGGGTATCTTAGCCTGGTACTCCGGCTTACCCCCTACCATTGCGAGTAGGGTAGAGAGATAGAAGAGTAGAGCCGTCTCCATCTGTAGGATCAATCAATCCAGCAATCAATTAATCAATCTAATAGCTGTCTCCATCTATACGATAAATCAATCAATCAATTAATTAATAAATTAATCAGTCAAATCAATCAATTAATCAACCAATCAACGCATCAATCAATCGCTCTATTTATCTATTAAACAATATATCAATCAATTCATTAATTAATCTACTTATCGATTAATCTACTTATCAATCAATCAAATATTCAACCAATTAATCAATCAATTAATCAATCAATCCACCAATTAATCGATCAATCTATATTTCTATCAATAAATCAATAAAAGAATGAATGAATTAATTAATCAAATGAATGATCGATCGAGGAACAATGAATAAAAGTTTAATCAATAACTAAATAAATCAGAGGATCGAACAATAAATAAATCAATCCGTCACGAAATTGTAAGTTCATGAATCAATCAGCAAACATAAAAGCATAATTAACAATTTTTAAAAAGTTAGTGCCCATCTTTTAATTGTTAATCTCTGCAGAACTGGTCGAAGCAGGCAGCACAAAAAATTTCTGTACTAAAATAAAATTATTTTGCTTAAAATATACATGCACATTACAATTTATATTATTTTCTCTTGTGGTCTCTGTGTACTCAGTCGCCATCGTGTGGTGCTTTGGCGCGTGTTTGTGTGGAGTCTGCAAGAGACGTCCCTGACATTGCCTAATGACGAGGAACCAGATGCTAAATTCTTATTGATTGATTATTAAACTTAATTTTTATCGTACTCTTTACGAATATTTTTTTATCATTAAAGTGTCTATATAACGTGTGTAATTCTGCCTGATTGGGCCATTTTGTCTCTACCTATATTTAAATAATTAATGATATATTTAGGCGACATAATATCTTACAATATTTAAAGAATTTTCAGAAAAATTGTCGGTAGTAAGTTTATTAATAAAATTATTATTAGCAGTCTTATCTTACAATAAAATAAAACTCTCAAAAAACTATTACTTACCTCAATAAAAATCTGTTCCACGGTCAAATAAATAAAAGCGCTGTGTTTCCAATTTCTCCGTATTTAAAGACTGATACAGTGTAATTCCTGCACCGGTTAGTCATGCAAGTAGCTTACTTGTGTTCCTGCTCACTTTTCACAAACAACAAACAACGACAAGTGACAACGACAGTGACAACGACAGTGGCAAAGAGGCCTATGAGCAAAGGTGTGTCAGCAGCCTACATGTATAGCTGTGCATGTCCACTAGATGCCAGAATCTATTGTTCATGAACTGGTAAACAAGTAGATATCAAGTTACATTTTCAATGCGGGGGTTGCAATTTTCAGTGAGCGACTGAGTAAATTAATGAAAATGAATCAATCAATCATTCAATATATCAATTAATCATTATTATTCATTAATAAACCAGACTCTCAATTGTAGCCTGCTTGTAGGCATTCAATCAAGCAGTCAGTGGTTAAGTTAAAAATGAGCTGTGTGCATGTTCACAGAATGAATGATATTTCTCGACTGATCTTGTTACTAGTTCTTTTTCAAGTTCAATTCATTTCAGTTCGATTTAGTAAGGACACCAAGTTCAGGAATTAAATTGCAGCTTTTCTTCGGAAAATTAGTAATAAGTTAATAGAAAAACAATGAATTTAAAAAATACAATGAATTTAAAGAGAATAATAAATTATAAAAAACATATATAAAAACATATATAATATATATATATATATATATATATATATATATATATATATATATATATATACACACACAGCAGTGGCGTAGTCAGGATTTAGTCTTGGGGGAGGCACTTTAATCTTGGGGGAGGGGAGGCACTTTGGGGAGGTACACACTTTATACAATGTTTGCACTTATATTTTGATCTTAATAAAACTTTTACATGACCTCTTGGAGGGGGCACATGCCCCTCCTTGCCTCCCCCTCGCTACGCCACTGATATAGAGGGTGAGTAAAAAAGTGATAACATCTGCAAAAAGTTTTGAATATCTCAGACTATTTTTAATATTTTCCAATCAAACTTTTACCAATTACTAAAGAACTAATTTGTGATGAGGTGGCCAATTTTTATCCATTTTAATACATAGATGGGCCAGTTATGAAAGTTTCAGCAGAGCAACCCCACCCCCTTTTTGAATGTACTGTAAATAAAAATTATATTTAATATAATTTTTTTGGCCCTGAAAAGGGTCGTTGTGGTGATTCAAAAAGAACCAGTTGTATCTGCTAGCATTATTGCCTATTCGATATGCTTTCCTCCAGCTGCTACGCAAGACTGCAGTAGCTTACGGAACGCTAGGACAGCCTTGTTGATTCAAGCTTGGGGCAGTCTCTCCCAGATTGATTGTAGCACTTCCTACAGTTCTGTCTTGTCTTTAGGCTTCGACTTTTGTTTCTGATAGAGATGCAGCATGGTTCCCCAGACATGGTAATCCAGAGCATTTAGATCGGGAGAGTTTGGAGGCCATTCATTTTTCTTAATGAAATCCGGGTTTCTCTCGCTGATCGATTCTGCTGAAAGATGAAACCATCTGGTAAAGGAGCATAGCAATCATCAAACAGCTTGGGAAGTAAAGTATTGACGTAATACTGAGCGTTCATGCATCTTTTCCTTCTCGCCAACGAAGTGCAATTTGCCCTTACCGTTGTAGCAAGCGCCATTTTAGGTAAAAATGGGGAGTTGCTCTGCTGAAACTTGTATAACTGGCCAATCTATGTATTAAAATGGATAAAAATTGGCCACCTTATCACAAATTAGTCCGTTAGTCCGTTGGTAAAAATTTGACTTGAAAATATTAAAAATAGTCTGAGATATTCAAACTTTTTGCAGACCTTATGACAAATTCTAGTAAATAAACTAGATACATTTAAAAAGTCTACAATATCAAATTTGTCTCCCACTTTTATCCTTATTATGAAAGCGATAAACAGAAATGGAAGTGAATTTCAGAAAGAACTGTAATAGGATCAAATGTAAATAAATAATAATAAATAATGATAGGCTATTGTATTTATTATTTTAATAATTTGTAGATTTTGTTATTTAAGCTGAACTGTTGGGTGAAATGTTATTCTGATCTGATCGATGAATGGATTTCTAAATCATGTTTCGTTTAATGAGTCTATCAAAGTCAACGGCTACTTCACTACGACGATATTTCATATCATTTGAGATACTTCTTTTCACTTTCATTATATTCCAGTCAACTGTTAAATGTAAGTCATTTTGTCTCTGTTTATTTGCTATAGTCAAATTCGCTAATGTGTAAAACTTAGGTGGGGATCTTACGAGGATTTTGAATTTTTATTTTAAATTGTGGCCCAACTTTTGTTTGTGTACTGAATAGAACAATGAACTTTTCAGATGATATATTTTTGATTCACTAGGAACGATAGGAAAATCAGAGGGCTTCTGTCGCCAATTACTTCATTTAAGAGTTAAACTGAATGATATTTACCGTTTTAAATTTCCACAACATTTATATTTTCTGAATATTTTCAATGAGGATTTGGTTTCATTTGGATGTACAATGGAATATTTCAACAGCGTAGTGGTTAAAGGCGTCAGGTAACGTTATGAAGTTGTAAATGACAGATTCTAAGTTGATTGAGCTCTCGAGGGTTGGATCCCCAACAGCGCTGATCAGGGAGTAAAATCGCTGATATTCACAGGATAGGTTGCGTGGAAAATTGATTAAATTGCTAAAGGATTTAAGTGTGTGGTACTAAAAGTCTGATATCAACTTAGTTGATCATTTTACTATGATGTGTATTATTATTATTAATAGTAGTAGTAATTTTGTACCCTGGATGTCAAGAACCATCAATAATAATCGCCGCCCGGCTACTCGAGGTCATTTATCTGCTTAAAAAATTGTTGAAGCAGACTGCATTAAATCTTTGCAGAGTCATGGAAAGCCTTTGCCAAAGAAAAGATGTCTCTCGCTTATCGCCGGTTTGCTTTGCAATAAGTCTGCCTGTGCAAGTAATGTAGTCAACTCCAATCGGGAATCACAGGCCCATGGTTTCAGTGGCTACTGTAAAAACTTTTCATTATTATTATTATTATTATTATTATTATTACAGAATAAATGAACTATTCATATTGCTACATATATGCAGTAAGATATAATTAAACATTATTTTTTTTTTAAAATTAAATGAAGGAGTTTATGCCTCATTAATTAGACTACATTAAATGATGACACAAACTATAATCGCTATTTTTACTAAAGCAAATGTTATGGCTAGGTATTAAGATGTTTAAAATATCTGTCTATCTATCTATAATTATACTTAGTGTCACTGTTTAAAGATAAAACCTATTTATTTATAAGAAATGAATTCTTACTGCAATTTCATCTGTTGATTATTAATAATCCTATTGTAAATCTGAATTAGCTTATCGTGGTTATTTGATTATATTATAAAATTTGTATATTATTTCTACTGTAGTAATAATTCACTAAAGTAGTTCATCATTGTTTAATGAGTAGATGTACATTGCTGGCCGGAAGGGACATATGGTCTACCGATGCCTAAGACAGGCTGCCCTATGGGCCATGATATAGAATGGGAAATAGGTAAACATTTCCATTTCATAGATGGCATGGAGTATTGAATTCTTACTAGTATGAAAAATTAGTAATTGTTACTATGTTAGTAATTATTTTAACAGTATGTTATCATGTTAGTTCTGCTCACATCACAAACATCATTAGCTTGTGTTCGAGCAACATTTTTGCACTCTATTCTTTACATAGTAAAGGTTTGGCAAATGATCTTCTTCAGAGAGTCTTTCAAGCCTCCACACTCTCTAAGCTTCTATATGCCTCCCAGTTTTGGTGGGGCTTTACAAATGCTGAAGAGAGAACCCGTCTTGAAACCTTTTTAAAGAAGGCAAGGAGAGCTGGATTCTACAGTAAAGAATCTAATTTTGAGGATCTATGTAACTCTGCTGACAATAATCTTTTCAAGGCAATCTGTAACAACCCTGCACATTTACTGGCGCATTTGTTACCTCCACAAAACAATCATAATTACCCAACCCGAAGAAATACTGCTAAGAGATGCTTTTCCCTTCCCATAAAACGAAGCAGTCTGAGCGATAAAAACTTCATTATTCGTATGATTCTAGATGATGCTAGTTAATTTAATGAATACTAAAAGATTCTTCTTTACTCATAGTACAGTACGCCCCATATGGCAATTATGAATAGTATAAGCCATTGATTTATGTAATGTTGTAATATTCATGTGGTAAATGTTAGCGAGAACAATTTTTAGTTTTATCTCTCTTATATCTAGCCTATTAACTGTTTGTGCTATACCTGT